>JAKSZT010053821.1:181089-264121 GCA_026826555.1 Tolypeutes matacus
CATAACATAACTTTCCATAACATAGTCTCAGTCTAAAAACTAAACTGGATATTTACAGCCAATACTTTGTGGGTCTGTGTTTTCTGAAATGCTTTTGTGTTATTTATGGCTTCTTTGTGCAATTTAAAAACACCTTCGTTTTTCTCTCAAAATCCTTTCCTTGCTTTTCGGTAGTTTATGTTTGAATTTATAAATTCCTCACCTTATTATTTCACTTTATTACTTACATCATATTAAGCCCTACTGATGCCTAAAATGTTCAAAACAGTACTATATTTATTAATGAACACATTACACCTTTAAGAACAAATAATTCATATTCAGCTTCTGTAAAACCATTGATATTTGAAAAAGGTTTTAAAACACGAACCAGACACTCTAGTTTTAAGAACTTAGCTACCAATAGATGAGACCACGATCCATTTTATATAGTCCCCAAAATAAGTAATAGAAAGTGTAAAATAAAAAAAGGTCTCTTGATTCGAAATTCTTCTGCTTCACAATCCTGTCTTCTTTAAGACAACTTCTTTAATTTGGACATCAGGCAAACCATTAAGAGCAGAAAATACACGAAGAAAAACACCACCAGGTCAAAGAGGATGAAGAGCCAAAGGTCTAATGAGACTTTTGGAAGCCCGTTTGCCCCGGACTGAGGCCGCACACCGGGGTTCTGCGGCGGCCCCCAGCCTTACCCAGGCGTCGCCACTCCCGGACTTCATGCCCACGGTCTACTGCAGGGACCGTTCACCACCTTATTGCTCGACGGGAGCAGCTGGGAAAACCTCAGTTCCTGCACTTCCCGGTTCGTGGCGCCGGAAACTAAACCGACTCTAATCGCCGGCGAAGTCCGCTAACCCCAGATATTGAGATCTGGCTCTGCCTTCCTGGCTATTCGTCTTTGGGGAAATTGCTCAACTTTCTTAAGCCTTGGTTTTCTCATCTATAAAATGGGAGTGAGAAAAATTACCTTCCTCAGAGATTTGTTGTGAGAATTAAATAAGATAATGAATGTAAAATGCTTACAACGATGCCTAAAATGTAGCAAGCGCTCAATAAATTTATGCCATTGTTTAAAAAAAGAATGCTTTGAAAAGTGACTTAAAATACATAAATAATTCATGTTCATTCTAGAAAAAACAGAATATGCCCATAAGAGTTTAAATAAAATAGGATAAAGAAATTTTCGTAATGCCAGATTTACCCATGAAATAACCACACAGCAAAATTTGGAGGTAGATTTCATTATACCCACTTTACTAGTTAGAAAATCGAGGCTTAGAAAGGTTAAACAATTTGCTGTGGCCACCAAGCTCTGAGTGCAGAGCTGAGCTTTAATGCACACTTATACCTCCAGGAGCTCACAGCTAGAGGAGAAACACAGGCACGTGAGTAACACCAATCCAAGGTGGACTGGGGTGACCAGGAACTGCAGATACTGAGCACTTGCTGGGTTCTAGGCACTGCCTTAACGTTTTGCAATGCAAGAGATTGAGCACCTCTCTCCCACTCCAGAAGGTCCCAGGATCAGTTCCTGGTGCCGCCTAAAGAGAAGACAAGCAGACACAGAAGAACACACAGCGAATGGACACAGAGAGCAGACAGTGAGTGCAAAAACAACGGGCAAGGAGGGGATAAATAGATAAATAAATCTTAAAAAAAAAAAAAAAAGGGACCAGTCTAATGCCTCAGGCTGAGCTTCAAATGCCCTGCTCTGAGAGACCCAGACAAGGTGGCAGGGGAGTGTGTGTGGAGAGAGAATGTCTGTATTGGGAGCTTTGAGCTTCTCTGAACCTGGAGCTGGCGTGCTCTTCCCTGACGCCACCTTGAGCTTGTATCACTAAGATCCAGCCTAGTTTTGGGGTAGATCCTGACAGCTGGAGAGCCTGCTTCTACTCATAACACCTACACCCCATCTGGAATCATAGGCCATGAGCCTTTGAAGGGAAAGAGGAGGAGGCATCAGAGAGTTCCAGTGTGCAGGGCAAGACCACCTGAGCCCACCCTGACACAGGCTTTCCAGGTCCCTCTAACCTAGACTTCCAGACTCAGGAATTGTTGGGAGGGAAACAGCAAACTGTGATGTTCGAGTTTCACACTTATTATTTATGTTCCCCTTCCAGAAAAGATTTAAAGGTGACTTGCAACAAAAGATACACAAATAAATACTCAAAGAATGATTACAGAGCCCCATAATGAAAACAAATTAGATAAGAATGAAATAATTGTCCTTAAAAAGCTGAGCCAGGGGAGTCAACATCACCATGCTGAGGGTGGCATGGAGGGCACTGAGTTTGATTTGGACCCAGGCAGTAGTGACCCAGGCCCCAGTCCTTGGGCTATGGAGCAGAAGAAGCACCAGGCTCCCAACAGATGGGTCCTGCAGCCCTGAGGTCTCCTCTAGACCACCCACGGATATGGCATCCAGAAAACAGTCCAGCCCAGCCAAGAGGATAACCTGCCCCCTTCCACACTGCTCAGATACCAGAATGTCCCTGGGATTGAGAAAGTTGATGATGTCATGAAAAGTCTTGTTTTTGGAATTGGCCAACCAGAAGGAGAAACTAAAAATCAATCAAGAGTGGTTTGATGAACAAGGTTGGGGCAAACCCTGGGGACACCAGCTCCCTGGAGGTTCATATGTTGCCTTGGCTGTCAAAATCTGCAGTTATGAAAACTACATACAGAAACAACCAAAGGACAAAGCCCACAAGTGCTATTTGCTGATGAGCATCGACCAGAGGAATAAGATGTTCAAAAACTCCCGTAAGAACAACTATGATGTCTTTGAGAAGACATGAAAGGAGCTGGGGATTGAGTGCACCTTTCCCCCTCTGTGCTATCGACCAGCCCATTGCTGCTGCAGGGTGACCAAAGAAGGCTCTGTGTATTGGGGTTTTCCAGGAGGTTCAAAAGCTAAAGAAGCAAAAATAGACCTTAAAAGCTGCAGCAGTAGCCCAGAAAAAAAGAAGGTTGGAGGAGCCTGGAGAACCCTTCTGAAGCCAAACCAGATGCACTCAAAGAAAACCAACAAATTCTGTTAAAATTTAAAAAATAAACATAAATATAAGCTGGGAAAAGGATTTTCACTGCAACTGAGCCCCAAACCTTAACTATGAGCTTCCTGGCAGTTGAAGGAAAAAGGGAACATGTGTTCCACACCTGTCATTATCTGATAAAAGGAATTCACCCATAATTTTCATTTGCCATCAGGCCGGAGCTTTCAAAGAAAAATTGTTCTCTAACCAGGATCGTAACAAAAGTGTAAATATGATTTCAGAGTTAAAAGTCGATAGTGCAAATATGTATATAATGTACTGTATTTTTACAATGATTGCTGCATGACTATTCCACCCCCTTTTTGTACTCTGTAACTGCCTTCCAGAAACGTCACCTGCTCTCTCTCCTTCAGTCACTTAATCTCATAATTGTATCCCTGCTATTAAAAGGATGCGGTTATTAAAAAAAAAAAAAAAAAAGGAAGTACCTAGAACAGATAGTCATGAAAGTCAAACTTCCTAACACTAAACTCCAAGAGGTATTTATTATATGTGACCTTATATGGAATAGATAATAGCCAGAACAGGGCTTCTACAAAGGATACAGAAAGTCTTTTCATGTGGCTCTTTCTTTTATCAGTAGTTCTCAACTCTTTCAAAATCAATATTTCCTTTTTATAATGAATATGTTGTTAACACATTTACTATCCTGAAGTGAAATTCACAGATAATACCTTATCTGCACATTTACTCTCTTTTTTTTAAAGATTTATTTTATTTATTTATTTCTCCCCACCCCCTTGTTGTTTGCACTTGCTGTGTCTGTTCATCTTCATTGTTTCTTTTCTTTCTTTTTTTTTTTTTTTTTAAGATTTATTTATTTACTTTATCCATTTTAAACCCCTCCTTCCCCATTTGCTGTTTTGTGTCCATTTGCTGGTCAATTCTCTGTGTCTGTTTCCTGCCATCTCTTCTCCTCCTCCTCCTCCAGTCTTCACCAGGATTTGATCCTGGAGACCTCCGATGTAGGAGAGAGGTGCCCTGCCACCTGCACCACCTCGGTTACTGGTTTTTGGAGCATCTCGTCTTGTCTCTCCCCTGTGTCTCTCTCCTGTTAGGTCATCATCTTGCTGCATGGTTCCCAGGGCCTGGCGGTTCACCGGCACACAGAGCCTGGCAGACCATGAGCCTTCTATATATATATTTTTTTATTTTACCGGGAGGTCCCGGGGATCGAACCCAGGTCCCTCCATATGGCAGACGGACGCCCAACCATTTGAGCCACATCTGCCCCCTTCCTTGTTTCTTTAGGAGGCACCAGGAGCTGAATCTGGGACCTCTGATATGGGAGGGAGGTGCCTATTCGCTTGAGCCACTTCCACTCCCTGCTTTGTTGTGTCTTTCATTCTGTTTTTCCTCCCTGTGTCTCTTGATGCATCATCTGGTTGTGTCAGCTCACTGTGCCTGCCTGTCATGTCAGCTCACTGTCTTCTCTAGAAGGCACTGGGAACCTCTGCTCCCTGCTTTGTTGTGCCTCTCATTATGTTTTTTCTTCTTGTCTCTTGTGTCAGCTTGCTGCACCTGTGCATCGCACCAGCTTGCTGTCTTCTTTAGGAGGCACTGGGATCCAAACCAGTGACCTCCCATGTGGTAGGTGGGGACCCAGTTGACTGAGCCACATCCGCTTCCCTGCACATTTACTCTTTAAAACAGTCAATACCCTAATTAATATAAAATAGAAAGTGACTAGAAATAAAATAATATATATTTCAATATGTAAAGACTTGGTCACAACCACTCCAGAAATCTCAGTGAAGTAGCCTACTGCTTGCACCTATACAGAATTGCCCTGAATATAACAGCTATAAATACTGACTGAAACAGATGTGTTGTGTTGGCAACTCAGACATCACCAAAATAAACAAAATTCGTGCTAATTTCATTCCAGAAAAAGTCAATTCAAATACTCTTTTTATATTTCAGTGTAAATTGGCTCAAGTAATTATAATAAAGTTTTTCACCGATGTGAAAAAGCAGTGTGGAACGTGAGATATTTTTTAATTGTGTGGGCTTAACCGCCTTTCTCCTCAAATGCCAGTAGGACTCCCCAATCAGTGACAACCAAAAACTTCTCCACAAATTCCTAGAATTCCCACTAGGGGGCAGTGCCTCTCCCTTTGAGAACCATTATCTTAGATGATGGTTCAGTTACTATAAAAAAGAGCAAGTTGATAATGTTGAATTGTAGCTCTGTGAGGAACTGAACTTATACATGCCTGGTACAGACAGAATGTAATCTGACCTCCTTCCATGGTTGAGCACCGAAGAAGTTAATAATAGTACTGGCTGTTTACATAGGCTTTACATTTTACCAACCACTTTCAGAGATCCTTCAATTGCCACAAGAACCCCATAAGTAGATTGTTATTCATCCATTTATAGATGAAGAAGCTGAGTCACAGAGAGAAAGTTTTCATGCCCTGCAGACCAGGCACTGTCAAATATCATATAATAGTCTCAGCAAGCCTTTTGACGCAGCATGACAGCAAACAATTCATAATGGACATTATTGGCCAACGTCTGAATATAGAACAATTGTTTCAATCTCTTATTGTGCACGTGAGGAATCTGAAGCTTGAAGAGGGAGATGGGTTGTGTGATGAATCAAGAATAACTTGCCCCCTTCTTGCTGCTTGTCTGAGATAAACAGAGAGTCTGTGCTAGGAGATAGTAGAAGGGGCAAACCTCTGGGTCTGGAGATGTCAATCTCTCAAAGTCACAGCAATAGGTACAGAAATGGAAGTAGGTGGCTTAGAAATGAGGCCTGATCTGGCTCACTATGAAGGTCCCTCTCTCAGCATCTCCTGGAGAGGGCAGAGATTCCCGATTCCCCCCTCCCCAAACCCCTCCTTACCCATTCCTATTCTTTGTCCTGTTCAAATGCATCCTGACCCCCAACAATCAGGCATCAGAGCCTGTCCATCCCTGGGTGTACAGAAGCCTTATCTGACACTACCTTCAGGCTCCTCTAGCCAGCATAGAAGGTGGGGGGAGGGGAGGACTCTAAAGGGCAGGCCTGAGTACAAATCCAGCTATACCCCCCCAAGACTGTCTGATCAGCTGGCTCAGATGAGGATGGGAGTAGGTGGGTGAGAGAAGCCAGGCTGGGGCAGGGAACAATGTTCCCAGGTTACTTTGTTGTTTTTTTTTTTTTTAAAGATTTATTTTATTTTATTTATTTATTTATTTATTTATTTATTTATTTATTTATCCCCCCCTTGCTGCTTGTGCTCGCTGTGTCCATTTGCTTTGCCTTTTTTCTGTGTCTGCTTGTCTCCTTCTGTTGGGTCATCTTGCTGCACCAGCTCACTGCGCCAACGCAGGCCAGCTTGCCCTTATCAGGAGGCCCTGGGAAGTGAACCCGAGGCCTCCCATATGGTAAACGGGAGCCCAACCAATTGAGCCACAGCTGCTTCCCCCCAGGTTACTTTGGGTTCATGGCCATCTGGTGCTGGAAGTGCCCTCAATGGAGTCTCCCCTCCTCTAACCTTCTCCTCAGCTCAAGCCTTCTTCCCTCTCTCTGGTCCAGCACAACTCTGGGTCTCCTTACTGGTCAGCAGTGAACTCACTTCTACTGGTCAGAGTGGAAGGAGAAGACAGCTGAATCTCAGTTGCCCAAAAAGCACATGCTTCTCTTTGAGTCCTGATCCAGAGTTGCTTTCTTGGATGGTGGTTTCCAAAACTCTGGGTGGTCTCATGGATCCACCATCTCCTAGTTAAGCATGGCCACCTCCCAGCAGGGAGGAACTACCTCAACTCTAATGATGGCTGGCCCATGATAAAAGTAACACCTTATTTATATTCACATTAAAAAATAAATAAAAAGGGAACGAAAGCATTTGTTCATAACAGTGTGTGCCAGGCATCATATTCTGCTTTGTATACATGATCTGATTTAATCATCCTAACAGCCCTAAAGATTAAACAATAGTATTTGCAGATGAACAAACTGTAATTCAGGGAAATTGAATAAAATGTCCAAAATTAGAAAGCTAAAAAAAAAAGTTGAGCTCATGACTGTCTGACCCCAGAGAGTGTACCCATTTCACTAGCTGCCCTGCTGAACTTACATAATCCTCTTCACAGCCTACCAAGGCAAAGAATATCATCATCATACCCCCCTGGACAGGTGGAAGCACTGAACCTCAGGAAAGCTGATGTTGATAGAGTCTGTAGAAGTAGAGAGAGGGCAGCTGTCCTCTCATCCATTTGCTTAGCATAATGTTGAGCTTAAGCACACAGGCCCAGGTAGAAGAGGGGTATGCAAATCCAGGCTGAGACCTTCACTAGCTGGGTGACCTAAGGCCTTTACCTAATCTTTTTTAGTCTCAGCGCTTTAAAGTGGGCACGATAATAACAGTGTCTAGTCTTAGGGCTGTTGTGAGGATCCCATGTGTTAAGCACATGGGAACGTCATTAATTAAACTTCCTCTGCCTCTGCCTCAGAGGTTCAGCTTTTGTTCAGATGCTTGACCTGTTATCTTGGTTGACTCTGTAGACCAGGGGTTCCCCAACCTTGCTGATGACAGAATTACCTGCCTAAAGTATAAATGCTTGGGCCCTATCCCAGAAGATTTTGACTGAGGAGGACCTAGACCTTTTTATCTTTAACAGATTCCCAGGTAATTCTGATGAACATCCAGGATTGGGGGAATCAGTCTACTAGTGTAGATGTCTCAGCCACAGTGGGGATGCACATTGGTCCCTCTCCAAGTCCTCTCCTCTCCTTTCTTTTCACTACTAGCACCCCTCTCCACCCCAGTTTCTCCCCACTGGCTCACAAGTGCTCACTACATATCAAGGACTTTACCCTGTGGCCCAGCAGTGAGTCAGCACTTAGAATTCCATAGAGCCTGCCTTTTCCAGGGCCTGGGAACCCAGCACAGAGCTGGGAAGCAGGATGCCAGGGTTTCTTTTCTGGATTTGCCCCCCTTTGACTCACTGGTAGCCCCTGGTCAATGAGTCTGCAAGCTTCAGTTTGCTCCTGGACAACAGACAGTCCAGGAAAGAGTTGTCCATTTGAACTCTGCTTCCTTAGGAGTGTGTTCTTGGCACTTGGCAGCCTGACAGCAGGCGGGAGAGGCCTGGGTAGAAGCAGAGAGGACATGGAAGAATCCTGCATAAGTGTGCTTTGCCATCAACATTTCATTTGATGCTCACAATGATGGGGAATAAAATCCAGCACCTTTAAAATCCAGCCTATGGCATCCTCTATTATCTGTCCTTAGTCTTTGCTCCAATGTCATCTCATTTTCCTCCTTCCTTTCTGGCCCTCTTGCTGTTCCTTGAATGTTCCTAGCTTGTTCCCACCTAAGAGTCTGCACTATTTGCACACCTTGGAATGCTTTTGTCCTGAATCATCACAAGTTTGGCTCCTTCTTGTCATTCAGGCCTCGGCTTATATGTCACTTGCTCAGAGAGGCCTTTGCTAATCAATCACTGAATCTAAAGTGTAATCTGAGGCACTGGGACACATTCTCCTATTGGACATAATTTTAATTTTCATCTCAGCACTTATTGCTATGGGATATATTTTGCCCTTTTTATTTACTTAATATGTTCCCTGTTTCCCCCTACTATTGAATGTTAGCTCCATGTAAGCAGGTCCTTAACTGTCTTGCTTATTGCTGTGTCCCCAGTGCCTGAAATGCCTTCAGGGAATGTGAAATAAATGAGTTAATGTGGTTGGCCCAAATCTCCAATCCATACCTTTTTCTTCTTTTTCCAGGCCCTTCCCATAAACCTGGCTGACATATAAACCTAGCTGAGGTGAGGCTCCAGGTGTGATGAAAGGTTGGAGTTGCCCCATGAATGGGGCTGAGGCTGATGAGGGGGTGAGAAGGCGGAAGGGCAGAACAGGCGAAGGGAGAGGCAGGCTGGGACAGGAGAGCAGGGTGTGAACCTGGTGGGGAGAGGAGGTGATTTGGCTGTGTGTCAGGAAATGTTTCCCTCCACCCTCCCCTAGGGAGAGACCCAACTTCAAGGTGGCTTCATTTTTGGGAAGCAGGTGATCAGGCACCTGCTGAGGGACGACAAAGGAGTGGCCTGGGTGGTAACTATCGTTGAGGTCCTAGACCCAATACTAATCATCCAAAAGAATAATCCCACAGTGGCACTTGGCCAAATAGGTGACAGGTGAGCTTCCGCCTGAAACCAGCTCAACTGTGCAATGGAGACTCAGACACGCCCTAGGGGCAGACAAGGGGTTTGGGGAAGGGAGAGGAAAGGTGCTTCAGCCCAGGCTTGGGAACTCCGAGGGTACAGAGTGATCAAGGTAGAATGTTTTCTGATAATAATAATAATGCCACATGTATTGAGTGATTTTAACATGCCTGGCACTGTACTCATTGCTTTATGTTTTCCTTCATTCAGTCCTCAAAATGTTCTACAAAGTAGGCATTATTATTATTTTTCCCCCCTGAGAGATGTGGAACCTGAAGCTCAGTGAGATTAACTATCTTGTCCAAGGCCACACAGTAAGCAGGAAAGTCAGGATTCCAGCTCAGGTCTGCAATGGTTCCAGTGCACTATGAAAACCTAGGCCTGGGGAGGGTTCCTGGGCAAGTTAAGAGAGCAAAGCCAGACTGACCCCTAAAAAAAGTGGGGTGGTGTGGGGCAGGGAGACAGATGGTGGAGAAATGGCACACCTGTTTTTATTCCTACACAGGGCTGAATGGGGCAAGCTGCTCTATCTGGCACACTTACAGGACAATGAATGACAACTCAGCTGTGTCAAACAGTTCCCTCCCCAGCACTCCCTGGGGGCTGAAATATCCATTGAGAAAGTCATTTCTTTGGGTCAGGGCATTTGACTCCAGAAGATCCCTGTGAAAATACATGGGGTGGAAGAGAAACACATCAGTCTGCTGGCACCTGTTGGACCTAGGTTTGCCAGCTGGGGACCTATGGGAGCGTGGACTCAGTTTTTATGTTGGGAAAGAACCAGCTCAAGAGCAAGGAAAAGTCTGAGGGTTTCTCAACCTGTGTTTCTCTAATCCCAGAAGTCTGAGATTTATAATCCACAGTTCAAAAATCCTATGTCCTCTGGTGGAGTGTGAAGGGAAGCCACTCCAGCAGCTGGAAGAATACTAACTTCCTTGGCTTTTCCTGGAATGCTCCAAGAGCCTGCAGCTGCAACTCCGTTGGCGCTCTCGGGCTCATCAGACCTGATGGTATTCATTTGTCTAATTTTTAAATGATAAAAGAATTATTACTTATTACTTGCTGTGTTGGTAGGCAAAAAAAGTGGGCTTCTGAAACAGGGGGTGACACGAGTGGAGAACCCTGGTTTCGAAGGAAAGAGCCCAAGGGACTAGGCCCGGAAAAGAGGAAGGAACCGGGTGGGGAAGGGTCCAAGGGCAGAATCTCAGCCCAGCAGTCACAAGGCTGCAGCGCGACGGGCATTTGGAGAAGGTAGGAACTGGTCCCTGCCACCTGCTGATCAGTCAGGCCGCAACCTCCGCGACCTGGCCTCCAAAATGCGGGCACCGCCCCCTCTCCCCGCCCCCACTCCCCTCCTTTCCATGCTGCGCCCACTGGGTCGCCGGATGAGCAGCAGGCACCCGGAGCCTGGCGAGTTTCCCTGAGCCGGAGGGGGGAAGGGGCGGCGCTGCGCGGGGCGGAGCCTCGGCGCCTCGGGGAGCCTTATTCCCCGGCCGCGCGCCTTGGAGCGCTCAGTTAGGCGAGGGAGCTGAGGGTGGCACGTCGCTGTTCACCCAAATTCAGAGGCTCTGGCGGACAAACCGACTGAGCAAGCGGAGAGACGCGCAGCGGCTCCAGGCTTGCACCCAGAGGCGGGCAGCAGACGGTGCCCGGCGGAACCTCCTGCGCTTCTCCTGCCTGGCTCCGGTGCCAGCGCCCCGTGGCCGCCTCCTCCAAAGTGATTGCTGCCTCGCCGCCTCCGCCGAGCCCGGGACCATGAAGCTACTGCCGTCGGTAGTGCTGAAGCTCTTTCTGGCTGCAGGTAAGAGGGCTGCCAACGCCCCCGGAGGTCGGGGGGATGGGGACGCTGTGCTGGGGGCACCGGGGAAGGTCGCTGCAGCGCCCCCGGCGTGGGCCACTTGGTGGGGCCCGTGCGCCCCGGCGGGCGGGTGCAGGCATTGGTGCGTGGCTGCCGGGGATCCGGGCGGGGGGTCTGATGCGGCCTCGCCTCTCGCCCGCAGTGCTCTCGGCATCGGTGACCGGCGAGAGCCTGGAGCGGCTTCGGAGAGGGCTGGAGGCGGGAACCCACAACCCGGACCCTCCCACTGGATCCACCGACCAGCTGCTGCCCTCGGGAGGCAGCCGGGGCCGGGAAGTCCTGGGCTTGGAAGAGGCAGACCTGGACCTTTTCAGAGGTGGGTGTGGATCTTTGGACGCTGGTCGGCAGTGAAAAAATAAGCGGATCCGGGATCCTTTTGGTGTCGGGTCACCCCGGCGGGTTGGGGGTTATTTATGGAGGACCTCGAAGAAGAGCTGACCGACTTGACAGGGGCACTGGGGGAACCTGGAATATGGGTCCTGCTGTCTTTCTTGCCCTGGGGTCTTACCTGCCCGGTTGCTGTGCTTCTGGGTGCTTTGGGGGAAATCGAGACAGGCCAGGTGCTGGGGTCTGTTCACTGGGAACAAGGAATTGTTGAGATTCTTTCCCCAGAGTTCCTATATAAAAAGAGGACAAGTCCTAATTCCCACATCAAATGACTTATTTGTTTAAGAGAGGTAATGTAACGTATGTGGAGATGCCCAGGCACAGAGTGTAGTATTAGCCTCCACCACCTACCTGTCTCCAGGTAGGAAGAGTAGAGAGTAGAGGGGGCTGAGGAACTCTTGGCCTCTCTAGGTGAAGCCAGTACCTATGAAGGATAAGCACTGTGTCCCCAGAGGGCCATGTATTTGGTGGGTGTCTATGAGTCCCACCTAAAGCCTGGAGACTTCCTGACCACCTTGAGACCCTGAGACTCTAAGCAGAGAAAGGCCTGTGTGGCTGTGGCTGAATAAAGGCATAGGGCAGAGTCCAGAGCCGAGGACCTTGCCTGCTTCCCTGCCCCCAGTCATCTGCAGTGATTCTTGAGGGTGGAGCAGGGACTGAGGCCCGGAGCCCTGTAATGACTTTATTTGCTTGAAAAGATACCCACCTGTTCTAGCCCTGCCTGCTCCTCAGCTGCCCTTCTCCTTACCCAGAGCTTCCCTTGGGCACTCTTTGCTTTCAGTATAAATCAAGGGTCTGCTCTGAAACCCAGCCTGGGCTTCTATCCCCCTACCCTCTCACTGTGCCCCTTTGGGGTCACCCCTGGTCTGAACAGCCTGGATTCTCCTGGTCCTCTCCTAGACTGGGCAGGACAGGGCTGTGACTCACCCCCCACCCACGCGGCTGCTCCTCATACCTCTGCAAACCTGACTCACTGCTCCCTCTCCCTGGCAGGAGCCTGGCTGTCACTCTACCTCTCTGCCTCCCCTCTCTGATTGATTTGGCTCTTCTGCCTTGCTTTCCCCACAGCTCTGGTCACCTGGGTTCCTCTGCGCACCTAAATCATCTTCTGAACTCTGGAGGGGCCTGGGATGACCAGAGGAAACTGGGGACTGTAGGGCTGCTGGTATCTGCCTCTCTTCCCCATTCTTGGCTTTGCTGGGCAAGGACTATTTTTCTGGTCTAGGGAGCCTATCACCTAAAATAAATATTACCATTTATTAAGGTAATATTAAATAAACCAAATAAGTTGGTTTATTTGTATCCGTGTAGCTACCCTTTGAGATAGTACTCTTTACATTCACATTTTATGACAATCTCCAAGATTCGGAGGTTAAGTGACTTGTGCTGGATTGCATGGCTGAAATTGGAGCACCTGCCTATTGACTTCAGAGCCCATTCATTGTCATTTTCTTTCAATGTTTCGTTCCTAGCTTAACATCCCAGGTACTCTAGCCTTGGAAGAGGAAGATTGTAGCGGTGTGGGCAGCTTATAGAGACTATAGTTCTAATCCCAACCCAGTGCATAATTTGGGGCAAGTCACTCTGCCTTTTCAGGCCTCAAGTTTTTTGTCTGAAAATGGAAGGCCATAATATTCTTTGAGGTCACTTCCAGCTTTAGGATACTAGATCTCCAGTTTAATGTATCATGTTCACCCTTCTGCAAGACATATGGCTACAGCCATGGGCAATGGGTACCTTTTTCTTCCTGGAGGTAGGGGAGTGTGGGGGCACTGGCATCAGACCCCTGGGCTGATGGGCGTAGTCCATGGTGTCTAGGTGAGATGGTTTTTCCCTCTGTCTCTGAAGTCCTGAAAGAAGTGGGGTGGGTATCCTTGTTCTAGGTCCTTCTGGACAGTTCTTTACTTTCCATCTCTTCTACCTCTTGTGTACACTGTAACCCCATCCTAAAGAGCTATAAACAGGATATTTGGGGATAAAGGTAAATGGAACTTTGAGAGAAGTGAGTGAGCTGCAAAGGGTACAGAGCAGGGTAAATATTTTGCTTGAAGTCAAAAAAGCAAGGCCCTGACCAGGGATGACTTGCTTGCCACTCCCTAGCCTGACTCTACCCTGGACTCAGGGTACCTTGGTGCTAATGGGTGCCCCATTCTGGGCCACCTCAAGACATGGGCTTCTTATTTTAGAAGCCCCCTCAACCTCCAAGTACCTTTTCCAGAAGCAATTTTTGTCTCTGGCACTGTCTTCCTGCAAGTGGGTCACTGAGTGCCGCATCAGGAAATGAGTCTGATTTAAACCCAAAATAGAACAAAGTGGAGGGGGCGGGGAACAGCGGGTAGGGATGGAAGGAAGACAGTGGGGTGGGGGTGAGGTTGGTAGAATTGTCCAATCGGTTGCAGTTGCTCGACAGAAGCTGGCATTCTTGGAACAAGGTTCTTAAACTGAATTTGTGAAAAGCCTTCCTTGGAACCCACCCTAACCTCTACTTCTTTCTGAGGTTCCCACTTTCTGGTGGCTCTGCTCAGTCTTCCTTCAGCCCTTGGAAGGCACTGAGCCAAGGGACTTTCACAGGCCTCTGACTTCTGGTGGGATCAAAGGGTGCACACTCCTTCCAAAGGCTACGCTGGTCTGATTCTTTCCCCCATGACAGCCAAAGACTAACAGGGTGCCTTTCTCTTGCAGTTGCTTTCTCCTCCAAACCACAAGCTCTGGCCACACCAAGCAAGGAGGAATATGGGAAAAGAAAGAAGAAAGGCAAGGGGTTAGGGAGGAAGAGAGACCCATGTCTTCGGAAATACAAGGACTTCTGCATCCACGGAGAATGCAAATACATACAGGATGTCCGGGCTCCATCTTGCATGTAAGTGTCCCTTCCTTAGGACTGACTCTTGTCAGCATACTCCTTGTCAGCCACATGGCTGTTCCTTGTTGTCACTGTTCCTTGAACTCATAATTCCTTACAGTTTCTTCTCAACCTCTGAGCGGAAGTTGGGAGGAGAGGAAATATTTTTAGACAGCAGAAGGATCTCCCCCCATCAGATGCAATTTCCTGTGGCGTGGGTTTGTGACATTCTTGCTTCCTTGGGGATGTTTCCTGATTGCCCAGAAATAAGCATGTGGCTAGGAAAGCTGGCACCTGGAGGCAGGTGCTCATTCTTGCCTCATGGCCTACTTTGGATGGGAGAAGCCGGTAAGAAACATGGCAGAGTGGGCTTTCTGAGTGGAAGGGAGCTCCAGCGGCCTCCTTCCGTAAGTCCTGTTGGCAAACATGAGGTGTATTTGGATACATGCTATGCTGATGTGTGTGCAGTTGGGTATGTGTGCACATGAGGGAACAAAATGGGTTGTTCTGAGGTGTGGCATGTCATTGCAGAGAGCAGTCATCGTGGGAGTGGATGAAGCCCCTCCTCCCTTTTTCCTTGCCCCGGCAAGGGTCAGGAAGTGCAGGACATGGAGAGTAGTAGCCTTTGGACTTTGTGCAGGATTAATGGGAAATGGAACCCGAACCAGCAGGCATCAGCCCTCAGTCAGGCAACATCACCCCTTCCCTGGGTAGGGATGTGGGTGGAGGGGCCGTGGCTTCCCCAGTTGCTCTGCTAGGCCAAGCCCAGCAAACAGTGGTGTTGGCAACCCCTCAGGGATGACAGCACTGCCATGCTCTCTGGCAGGCATAATGTCACCACTGTGCCTGAGGCCAATACCCCATGTCAGGCGGCAAACATGCACTCTCTTCCGCTGGGCATGAGTCCCCTCTATGGAGGTGGCTCTGGGGGCATTATGGCCTGGGAGACTCTGGAGGACCAGGAGGCTGTTGGGTGCACACTGCCTCCCTAACGGTCAAGAAGGCTGGTTGCCTGGGGTCTCATCTACCTGTGATTCAAATAGATCCTTTGGCTTTTTAAAGTTTCCTATAAAGAACCCTCTGATTGCACATAGCAGAGCTGCCCTCTATCTGGCAATTGGCAGAGAGGCCCCTCACTCCTTGCCATGTCCGAGGCCACTTGTGTATCTGCTCCTATAATCCTTGTCAGGAGCTTGGCGTTGGATGGGGTTACTTAGGTGTGGCCTTCAGAGTCCCCATATTTTCCCTCCCAGGGACTTGGGGCAGGACAGGAAATGTTTGTCTTAAATTTTAAAAATGGCATCAATTAGCACAGGGTGGAGGTAATGACTCTAATGGTAGTCAAGATGGATTGAGGCCAGGGATCTGTCTGGGCTGAATTAGTTGAGGGTGTTGGTGGGTGGATATGGGGCCTCTATTTCTGGACTGTGAACCCTTGTAAGGCTCTTCTTCTGGAGGCCTAGGCTTGGCCACCAGAGCTCCTGGTTATCGTAGGGATAGTGGTGTTAACCATAATGGTGCCTCCTTTGCCCCAGAGTTTCACAGTTTACATTTAATGTGAATTGAGCCCAACAACTCATATTTTTGTTTGGAACACCTACTTGGTGCCAGACACTATTCTAGGGGCTGGGGAGATGTAGTCTCCTGGGATTCTCAAATCCCTGTGCTAGGTAGGCAGGGCTTACATTTTCCAGGAAACTGAAACCAGGGAGTAGGAAGTGATTTGCCTGAGATGAATAGCTAAGTAAGTGAATGAAAGCAGGATAGGGACTCAGGTGCCTGACTCCCAGTCCGGCATGCTTTTCATTGTCCCAGGCTGCACTGTTGGTCTGTGTCTCTCTTCCCCATACCTGTCCATATAGAGTTTGGGCAGGATTTTATAGAGAGCAGTTGTTGTAGAGGTGTCTTAAGGCTTTTACTAGCCTAAGAGCATATCAATCTGAAGACTTTTTGTCCATTCCCCTCTTCTCTGGCTAGGAGGAATTTTCAGGGAGTTGTATTCCTTGTCTGGTCTGGCTGCCTTCTGCCCCTGGTTCTCAGGGCAAAAGTCAGCAAGAAGACACAGCTCCCAGTTTGGGGAAATGTTTCATCTGGGTAGCAACATCTGGGGCCCTTTGTGGCTCCTCCCTGCCTCCAGACCCAGGAACCGCCAGCCAGGGTGTGTCCAGGCTGGTGTGGTGAGCTTGAGGCCTGCAGCTTCTGAAACCAGCCGTCCGCAGCCACCATTGACAGGAAAACCCTTCTGTGTCACCAGCCAGAAGTTGCCCTCAGGGAACAGTTGAAATTGGCAGCAAAGTTTCCTGTGGCTGGAGGAAGCATGGGGGCAGTTAGATTGAGGAGGTCTCAGAGCTGGAAGAGAGACAGGCCCAGTGGCTCTGAATGGTTTCACTGTCCAGATGCAGAAAGCATCTCTTTGGCTCAGTCTGACTTTGGCATCCCATTCCTCAGCTTATATATGGGCAGTACCCTCTGGGATCTGATTATATAATAACTCACACATATATGGGACTTGGCCTTCTGCTAAGTGCTTTCATCTATATTATCTCATTTGATCTTTACAATACTCCAGTGAGGTAGGCATTTATTCTTCCTGTGTTTTACACAAGGAAACCAAAGCTTGGAAAGGTGAAGTGACTTGGCCAAGATCACATGGCTAGAAATAGCAGCAGAACCAGTCTGGAACTCAAATATTCTGAGAACCCCCAATCAAATGGTGCCCCTTCCACCTCCTGGGGTAGGGGCGAAGAAGCTTGGTTTGGAAGCCGTCTACAGATTTTAGAGGGTTCTTTCTTCTGTTGTGATACAAGTTCTGAAATGGGTCATAGACATGGGTAGGAGGAATGTGTGTCCTAGTTTGATGGGCAGTTGGCTCTGGGCAAGACACATGCTCTTGCCCCCACCCTGGGATGCTTGGAATGTATCATTCCCCACTCCCCTTCCCTGGGGAAGCCAGGAGTTGTCTGCAAAGGCAGGGGGAGGGGGGTAATATTAGGATGTTTACATGATTATCCTTTTGACTCAGGGTGGGGGTGGAGGGATTATGTAACTGAATTGTGGGGCTCTGAGGCCAAGCTTTATTTCTATCATCTGAGTAACTACCTGTGGGGTTTGAATGATGGGCTGGAAGTGAAAAACAGACTCGCCTCTCTCTCCCAGGAGAGCATTGTCTCTGAAGTCATCCAGACTGCCAGGTTGAATCCCGGCTCTACCACTTACTAGCTGTGTAATCTTGGACAATTTATTAACAGAGGTTAAGCCCTTAGTCTCCTCATCTTTAAAACGAGGATAGTAACTCCTACTTCACAGAGAACTTTTTATGGTTATGTGAAATGATCCTTGTAAAGCAGTTAGCACAGAGTACTAGCTACTTATAATTATCATTCATAGTAATAATAACAATGCAGTTAGAGAGCAGAGTCACACAATCCCAGGAACCCATCAGGTGTGTGTTTCCTTTGGGGTAACCTGCACCATTCAGAGTGGAAAGAATCATGAATTTGAAATCTGCCAAGACCGGTTTCTGGTCTTGGCCCTGCTGTTTCCTTTTGAAACTTTTGGCAAATCACTTAATCTCTCTAACCCTTACTCTTAGCCTTTCAGTCTGTAAATTGGGGCTGCCCCTGCCTACCAGGATGTTATGAGGCTCAGTTGAGCTAGTAGATAAGGATACTGTCTTATAAACTAAATTGCTGTGCACAAGTGATTCTCCAGGGAGCTCCCCAGAGCTTGCTCCATATCAGGGCAGGATGGGGGTCATTGTTTTGCCCACATGGGCCAATGGAGCAGGTGCATGGAGCGAGGAACTGTGTGCTGTGCTGTGTGTATAGTGGCCTAGGGTAGCAGAGAAGGACCCTGAAACCTGCATTTATCTTGCAGTGAGATGGTTTCCCAGAGCATTCCAGGAGGAACTGGGGCTGGGAAAGGAGCTGAGCAGGAAGGCAGGGGCAGGGATCAGAGCCCACCAGCCAGGTCTGGACTGGTCTGCTCCTTGGAGCTTCTCTGGCATCCACTTGGGCAGGAAAAGGATTCCTTGCTCTGAGGTACCAGGTGCACAACCTTTTTTTCTAGAGAAAACTTAACTCAGAATAGAGGGCTGCCAGGCTCTCAGTGCTTTCTTCAGCAGCCAGTGGCCTCAGGTCCCCAGGCAGACAGCACCACCTCACCCTGGCTGGGGGTGGGCAGTTGTGGGGTGGGAATGGGCAGCGCACTGAACTTAGAGTCAGAGATTCCACATCCAACCTCAGCTCTGCTATGTGGCCTTGGGAAAACAGCTCTGCCTTTCTGTGAAAGGGGGCTCCTATCCACACCAAAAGGATCTTCCAGGGGATCAGATAAAGAAGGGATGTGAATGTGCTGGTTCAATTGTAAGCACTTCCTCAGAGCTTCAAGGAAATGTTTTCCATGAGAAGAGGCAGTTGCTGTGGTATTTATTTCTTGAGTGAGAAGAGCCAAAGGGTTGTTTCTGACATTCTTACACACTCTGGCAGGGCAGCTGGGCAGGAAGATGCTATCTTGGTTTGTTTTGCTTTGTCCTGTGGTGAAGAAGGCCTGATACCCCAGTTCAGAGGCCAAAGGCCGAAGTTAAGCTCCCAAACTAGGCCCTGCGCCCAGGGGGAGCTAGGAGTTAAATGAAGGGAACTTGAGAAAAATGACTCCTGGCAAAGGAGCAGGACCTATTAATAGGCTGGGCAGTGGCAGAGAGGGACCGGACACTGGGAGCATTAATGGGGAAGGCTGGGTTTATTTCTGGGTCAGAGCGTTGCAGGGCCTCACTATAGAGAGGAATGCCGAGTCCCCTCCCTCAACCCACCAACTCTTGTGCCCAGGTTGTCTTAAGTGGCTAAGACAGAATGTCTAACACACATGCACTAAATCAGCCACAGGTGGAACAAATCTAACTGAGACCTTCCAGCCCTCCCTCACTTTTTCCTTGCCTGGAGCAGAATTCTCAGGCCAGAGAATCAGAGGGAATGGTCAAAGGGGAGGGCGCAGAGTGAGGGAAGAAGGCCATTGGGCCTTCAGAGGGGCTTTTAAAGGGTCTTCTTACTAAAGGGGAAGGATAGAGGAAGGGCCAGGGTCATGGTCAGGGATTGTTAGGCTGAAGGTGTGAGGAATGGGATTTGACTTCCATAGGTGGGCATTGGCAGAAGAGAGAGGCTAAACCACTGACTGTATCTCTTCCTTGTACTGTCTTGAATCAGCTGCCACCCGGGTTACCACGGAGAGAGATGCCACGGGCTGAGCCTCCCGGTGGAAAATCGCTTGTACACCTATGACCACACAACCGTCCTGGCCGTGGTGGCTGTGGTGCTGTCGTCGCTCTGTCTGCTGGTCATCGTGGGCCTTCTCATGTTTAGGTGAGTGTTAGGGGCCCCTGCAGGTTGTTTCTGCTGAGAAGTTGGGCCTGACTCCCATTCTTCCTCCTCCCGGTCTTCTGCCTGGTGATCACATGAGCCCCCCAACTCTCCAGATCCTGGGCCAGTGGTCTGACTGATATTCCTGTGTGTGGGTTCTCAAAAAATCTGGTTTCTCTGGCTTAACATGAATCCAGTGTCTAGACCCAGGGCAAACTTGTCAGACCATAACAGGTTCTGCTATATATATAACAGGAGTTCTTTTCCTGCCCCTGTGTCCCAGCAACCCATGAATGGATCTGCCTCTTCACACATTTCATTTCCCCCAGTTCTGGTCTTTGATGGCTTCAGTGTGTGGTTCAGCATCGTCCATGCCTAAAATACAATCAGTATATCCTTCTAACTCTGAGACATCTGAACTTGAGGCTATGTTTTCAATCCAGGTTATGTTCTAAGTTGGGGGAGACCTACCAAGTAGTCTATGCCTCTTTTCAAGCAGTATAGCTCATCTGCAATGAGAGTAAGTTACCTCGTCTTTTTGATGAGGATTGTAATCTTTCAGTGACTGTAATCTCTGTCTACCTACCTCATAAGGATGTCGTGAGAATCAAATGAATGAGGTGAAAGCTCTTGATACACTGTAGTCTACTTTAGAGACCGGCATCCCTCAGGGCATATGGGCCTTTGACCAGGGTCTGTTGGGTACCTCCTGTGACTTTTCTAGGAAGAGTAGGAGCCATCATAGCAGAGTTCTTGGGAATGACCTCGTCTGGAACCTGTACCCCATGCCTCAGTTTCTCCCCTGTTGTAGCAGGCAGGGCTTGCACATAAAACTTTTTTTTTTTTTTTTTTTTTTTTTTTACCGGGAGGTACCGGGGATCGAACCCCGGTCTCTCCATATGGTAGACGGACGCCGAACCTCTTGAGCCACATCCGTTTCCCTCATAAAACTTTTCTTCTCCAGGTATCACAGGAGAGGAGGTTATGATGTAGAAAATGAAGAAAAGGTGAAGTTGGGCATGACTAATTCCCACTGAGAGAGACTTGTGCTCAAGGTAATGGTCCATCCTTTGCCCCATGACACCATCACCACCTTTCCTGGCTCTGTTTCAAGGAGTGCTGAATTCTTCTCTTGACCTAAAGGTTGGGGGCAGGCTACTGTGGAGTCAGGGTCCCATGGGAGAATTGTTTTCAAAAAGGTTATCGGTGCTTCATCCCCACTTAGGGTGAAAATTGCCAGAGAGATGCCTGAGAGGACAGTTTCTCCTACTCTCTCTCTTTCCCTTCCCTTCCCATCCTAAATGATATTACCATCTCTTAAGCCTGGATCTAGGAGATATGGGGTTTTAAATGCCTTCCTCTTGTGCTTTAGGAATCAGCTGGTGACTATTACCTCTGAAAGACACAAGTTGATCTCAGATTCTGCAGAGGGGAAGGACTTCACAACTAGCCACGAAGATTCCCTTTTCCCCAGTTGCTATCTAGATTGGACCTCCTATAATTGCTTTGCCAAAATGCCAGAGCCTTCAAGTGCCAAACAGAGTATGTTCAATGAGATCTGGGTGAGAAGAAAGCAAAAGTGAGGGACCGTCATGCCCTTCTGATTCCCCTCCACCTAAACCCCACTTACCCCCATAAGTTTGTTTAAATACTTACCTTATGGATTAAGACGCCAGTTAAATGCCATATGCTCCAGGATCTTTGACTGAAAAAAGAACAAGATGAGGAAGAAGGAACGATTGGTGGACTAGAAGAAAGCAACGAAGATTTTTGAGAAGCTATGTACTCAAGTACTTACCAAGGGATATGCCATTTGGACCCTCCAGCGCTGGATTTGATGAGCTAACTGTGAAATACCACTAAGCCCAAGAACTCTGAATTTTGGGACTTCAACCCAGATGGAAAAATAATTTAACAGCTATTTTTTGTTGTTGTTTGTAAAATGCCTCTTAAATTATATATTTATTTTATTCTATGTATGTTAATTTATTTAGTTTTTAACAATCTAACAATAATATTTCAAGTGCCTAGACTGTTACTTTGGCAATTTCCTGGCCCTCTACCTTATATCCCGTACCATATGGCTCAGCGCCACACTCCTCTGCTGCAAATCTGTGATGGCTCTGTGACCCATCTGTAGTAACTTTATTGTCTTGCCACATTTCTGAAGCTCTTCCATGATCAGAATGCCACAGGGGGAGTTCTGTACGGTCAGGATGTAGGAGTTAACTTTGTCAGATCCACTCTATGAGTTGGACTGCAATCTTACCTAGGCAATTTTGTCTACCGTTTGTGTTTTGAAAGTCGAAGGTGCTGACGTCAATGTGTAACAGATATCGACATTTCCCTGTGTCCTGTCCCTCCCAATCCCAGAAGAGATTTGGCTCCCATGTCTGCAGCTTTCCTGCCTGCAGCACCCCCCCATGGCCCCAGACCCACAGAGTGAGAAGTCATTCGCCCCTGTGTCAAGACATTTCTTCTGGTGCTACTCCATGCAGGGGTCAGTGCAGCAGAGGACAGTCTAGAAAAAGTGTAAGCAAAGAAAAATGAGAACAGGAAACAGGGGAGCTGACTGTTCTTGTCCTATCGATTTCTACTGAGAAGGTTGGAGGTGGGGAAGACTTTTGTGTAAACATACCCACCTCACCAAAAGTACAAAGGTATGCTGTCATGGACCCTTCTGGAAGTTTCTGGTGCCATTTCTGAACTGTTACAACCTGTATTTCCAAACCTGGTTTGTATTTATACTTTGCAATCCAAATAAAGATAACCCTTATTCCATACCCTTCTGTCTGCTTGTTTTAACTGGGAACTGGTTTAACATAGGTTTTTTTTTTTTTTTTTAAGATTTTATTTATTTATTCGTTTATCCCCCCCTTGCTGCTTGTTCTTGCTGGGTCAGCTAACCACGCCGTGCGGGCAGGCTTGCCTTCACCAGGAGGCCCCGGGAACCGAACCCGGGGCCTCCCATATGGTAAACGGGAGCCCTACTGATTGAGCCACAGCCGCTTCCCAACATAGGTATTTTTTAAGCCCTGACTTGGTGTTAGGTTCTATGCCAGACCTATTTATGTACACTATCTCAGTATCCCCAACAATTCTGTGATGGAGGTACTGTTATTGTCCCATTTTTCCAGAGGAAGAAACTGAAGTTCAGAGAGGTTATGTAACTTGCCTGAGGATACACAGTTGGTAAGTGACAAAGCTGGGACTCAGACCCTGTTAGCCTGACTCCAATTATTTTGTCTGAGTACTTACACCATACTACATCTGAGACAAAAGAGAATAGACCTTTCACATGGGAAGTTTGGCTGGCTGTAACCAGGAAAGACATCCATTCACTCAACCAACAGACTCAGGACTCAGGGCCTGGCCCTGTGCTGAATATGTAAGCAGGCATTGCTCCTCATGAAAGCAAGACATCCTTGACTCCTCTCTCATTCTCTACAGCCAATCCACCAGCCCTTCCTTTAGAATATGTCCTTATGCAACCTTTTCTCATGCCACCACTGTCACCCCAGTCCACCTCACCATCTCCTGCCTGGACTCCCTTCTACCTGTCTCCCTTCTACCTCGCCCCTTACAGTCTATTCCCATCATAGCAGCCAGTGTGATCATTTTTAAATATATTTCAGATCTTGTCTGTTCTCCAAGCCTTTCCTGACCACCCTATTATACAATTATATATCCCTTCCTCACCCCACTCTTAATTTCCTTTATTTTTCTCCATAGCACTTACCACCACTAAGATATTCATATTTGTTCATTGTCCATCTCCTCCTACTAGAATGTTCATTCCACAAGGGCAGAGTTTTGTGTACTGCTTCAATCACAAGTTGTAGGCACTCAATTGTTACATGAATGAATATAAAAAACTATCCTGTCCGGCGCCAGCAGGTGTACAGGCATATGATTCAGTGCTGCTCTTGAGGTGTGGTTGGGTTTAGAGAACGGCCCCTGTGGGATTGGTGAATGGGGATCACAGGATGACAGTGGAATTTGGGGCATGTCATGTGGCCATGGTGTCCTGGGTGGATTGGAGGCTGAGATCAACTGGGAGGCCATTGAACAAGTGGCACCAGTCTGTCCCATGACATCCTCTTCCCTTGGAGAGTTGTGACATTCTGAAGTTTTCCCAGGATCTGGTATTTATTTTGAATTTCCTTTTAAAACCTGGCAGTAACGTCCAA
Organism: Tolypeutes matacus; assembly: GCA_026826555.1. Lineage (NCBI taxonomy): Eukaryota > Metazoa > Chordata > Mammalia > Cingulata > Chlamyphoridae > Tolypeutes > Tolypeutes matacus. Next base: position 204,939 of record JAKSZT010053821.1, read on the forward strand.
GGCTGAATATATGCAGCCTATAGCCCAGCAATTCCACTTCTAGGGATATACACAAGAGAAATGAGTATATATGTTCACCAAAAGACATGTACAAAAATGATCTTGTACATTATTTACAACTAAAAACTGGAAACTACCCAAGTATCCATCAGCGGTGGAATGAATAAATTATGATATATCTAGACAATGAAATAGTAAATAGCAATATGCACGAATCTCACAACATAATGAAAGAAGCCAGACACAAAGGGTATGATTGCATTTATTTAAAATTCAAAAACAGGCAAAACTAATCTATAGTGAAAGAAATGAGGAAGGAGCTTCCTGTTGGGGTAGGTAACAACTGGAAGGGAACAAAAGGAGAACTTCTGGGGTTCTGATAATGTTACGTTCCATCATCTGGGTGCTGGCTAAATAGGTGTATTCACTTGGTGAACATTCATTGAGTATGACCTGTGTAGTTTTCTGTATTTATTATATATTACTTATACAATAAGAAGTTGGGGAAAAAAAAAAAAAACTTGTATAGGGGACACTTTTGATGTTTGAATTACATGATGTTCTCTAAAGTACTAATGTGTTACTTTGGTAGAGAAAATGATAAAAGATGTCAGAAATTACTGTGAGTAGAGAGTTACTTTGAATTGTCCGTGGGGCTTCCTTTCCTGTTTCCACACTTCAAGCTTCCAACCCTCACACTGGGCTGGGAATTTTCAGAACACACTTTGTTTCTCTAGCTAATGTTTCCTGTGGGCTCTGGGCTTCCTGTCTTTCAGCTGCCCTCTCCTCCTTCCTCTGCACTGATGGGCGCTCCCCTCCTTGTCGTCTTGTTTGATACAATGGCCTTGGGAACCTCTGAACCTACAGCTGCTTCTTGAAATTGGTCAACAGAAGAAGAAATCCTGCCCTTCTGGGATTTCTCTCCCCTGAGGACTGAGAGGCACCTACCTCCTCTCCGTGGGGTTCCCTTGCAGCCCCTTTGAGACACTTTTATAATGTACATAATAATCATTATTAGGATAATAAGATGTAGCACTCCTGGAGTGCTCACTAGCTTCGGGGTACCAGGCTGCATGTTCTACAGGCATTATCTCATTTAGGTCTCTCCACAGTCTAAGAGGTAGGTGTTCTTACTATATCCGTGTTATAGATGAGCAAATCAAGGCTCAGAGATGTTAAATGCTTTGCCTAAGGTAAATGATAAAGGCAGAATGTGAACTACGGGAGCCCAACCCTGGAGCCCTCATGCCTCACCAAACCAAGCTCCTAAATGAGTTCTCTGTACCAGACTTGTTTTCTCTTCCTACCATCTCTGGAAATAATATAGTGAAGAGATTGTATGAAAGAGAGCAACTCCTTAGAGATCAAGAGTTTCTTCCCCTCCCCCAGTATACAGATTTGCGAATGGAGCCCAAGATACCTTATTAGGGTGCTGTGGAAGGAACAGGAGTTGCAGGCTTAAACAACTTGGTTTGAGTCCAGGCTCCCCTGTTTATTAAGGGAGTCCCCTCATGTACAACACTTAATCCCTCTGAGCCAGTCTCTTCATCTATAAGATGGAGATGCTAAAAATATCTACCTCAAAGGACTGCAAAATTTACATACGTGAGTAAAGTGCCTAGCTGACAGCCAGGCATATGCTAGGTGCTCAGTGAAATGTTGATTATTTTAACTGACCTGTCCAAGGAGCTGAGTGGCACATCTAGAATGGAAATTCAGGCTTCTGATTCCTAGTGCACAATTCCTCCCTTAGAAAGAAATGATGCTTTTCAGTCACTGTTACGTGCTTGAATGTCAACTTCAGTTTCAAGGGAGCTTTAAAGGGCCTTAATAAGTATTTGTGGATTTAAGAAGCCACGGAACAGCAACTCTGTCCAAAAATATCACTTCAATTTGGTTGGCCTAAAATTCTTCCCTTTGTCAACAATGCCTGAAATTCAAGTTTCCTGTTTGAGAATGCAGATAGTCCCGGGAATAGTTATGCATTAAGACTCTTGTATTCTTTGTTCATTCAGCAAATTTTATAGAGACCTCCCTATCACCTTCCAGATGAGATCCATGCTCTGAAGGAGAGGGCATTTTGATGGAGTCAGGTTTGGGGGAGAAAAGAATGAGAAGTAAATTTGAAGCAAGGGCATTCATTTATTCATTCAAACATTTTATTGGGTATTTACTATGTGCCAAGTTACTATTCTAGTCACTGGAGGAGAACAGTGGACAAGACTGACACATGGACCAACAATACATGTGTAAATAAAGAAATGGGATTATTTCAGAAATAAGTAGCACACATACACGATACAGAGTGATGTGCTAAAGAGTTAGAGGGGACAAAACCATTGTAGATAAGAGACTTTACATCTCCCTGGGAATGTAACATCTGAGACAAGAAGGGATCAGGCCTATGAAGGCCCTGAGGAAAAAGTAAGCTAAGTATTAATGAGGGTCAGAAAGGGATTCCTGAAGCTCTAGCACAGTCATTGGAGGTTGAAGAAGTAGGCAAAGAGCAGGTCAGTTGGGCCTCATAGGTTCTGGTAAACAATTTGGAAGCCAATGGAGTGTTTGGAGCAGGGAACTGATGTAATCTGATTCATATTTTAGAAATATAATTGCTAAACAGATAAAGGGTCTTAGGGGGCAAAGAGGGAAGAAGCAAGACTAGATATGAGATCTCTGTAGTTATCCAGACAAAAGATGTTGGTAGCTGAGATTAGAGGGGCAGCATGGAAGGTAGTGAGAAATAGTCAGGTTCAGAAAATGTTTCAGAGGAATCACCTGTACTGCTTGCTAATGGATTGAATGTGGATGTGTGGGAAAGAGAGGAATCGAGGATACTTCTTGAATTTTAGCCCAAGAAACTGGGTAAACGATCATTCTCTTCATTAGGATGGGGAGGAATGGGGGGAGGAGCAAGTTGCAGGAGCCATGGAAATCGAGAATTCTTTTGTGGACGTGTTAAGGCTGTATAGGCTGAAGGAGGGCACCACCGAGAGGTCAATGGGAGGAAGGGGAATATGAGGAGGAGAAAAAGAGGCAAAAAGATTAACTGAGAAGTATGAAGACATAAAAAAGTGACATCTGACATCTGTATGGTGTTTCACAGCTCTGAAGTGTGTTTCTCTTACAGTATCTTATTGAATCTTCACAATGCCCAAGGGAGGTAGCTTGTATTATCCCCAGTTTAACAGAGGAGGACCTGAGGCTCAGAGGGGTAAAGCATCTTGCACAAGCTACTATTTGCTAATGCAGCTTTGTTTGATGCTGACCTTGCCCGTGAGGGCTCAGGCTCCTCCCTGATCATGGATTCCTATTTGGCCACTATTCTCTGCAGAGAGAGGAAAAGGACAAGCCTCTGTGCTTTCCTCCTTCATTGTGGTGAGGCACCCTGGCCAGGCCAGGCCTCCAGGGATCAGGGCACCAGGCCACATCACACAACGGATGCCAACTCCAGGAGATAAAAAAAAAAAAAAAAAAAAAAAAAAAAAGGCTAACCTCATCCAAGAGCAGTGGGAGGGAATCAGAATTGCCACTTCCCATGATTGATTTCCAGTGTCAAGCTGCCACCAAATTAATATAATTTGGAGGTTATTGCGGTTTGGTTATTCTTTTTAAACTCTTAAAATTGCGCATTTTTTCTTGATTGCCCCCTTGATTGACAGGGAAGAGAACAGGGACCTCTTAGCTCACTGCCACCCACACAGCTGTGAAGGAAGCCAGCTGCCCTCTTGCTTTTCAGAGAACACCCCTCCCTCCTTTCCTCCCTCCCTCCCAGCATCTTGGCTATTACTAACCAACAGGGCATCTAAGGAAAAGGGCTCCTTTCAAGGCTGGAGTGCTGTAGTTAGTGGTTCATAGCCTGTGTGGGAGGTTTCCCCAGAGACATATGATGTGGGTGTAGGAACCAGACAGATGGGAGAAATTAAGTCACCCTTTTCTCCAACCCTTATTTCCTTGCCTAATCTAGAGTCAATGGGTTGGTTTCCCTATAATGAGGGAGTAGTTCCATTTCTACTGTCTTCTCAGCTTTCCACTGCAGGCAGGCTTCAATGGTATGTGTTAGAAGGAAGAAACTACCTGCTCCCTCTTCCCTCATGCCACTGGGTATCTGGGTTAAGGTTGTGTGTGTAAACCATGCACTCACCCAGGGCTCTCTAGGAAGGCCCAGCCTCTTGCTGTTTTGTGGGTAGTAATGGGTGGATTGGGTGGGAAGCACTGTGCTTGGTGAAGGGGGCCCAATCATGTCTATTTGGGGGTAAGTGTTCTCTCCCGCCCAGGGGCTGTAACTCCAGGCCCTGAGACTACAGTCCTGAGAATTCTGACCCGAATCCAGCCTTTCAGACACGGGACACTTTTCCAGGTGTGTGTTTGGACACTTTCTTGACAAAGTCTGCTATCCACTCCCACTCCAGGCTGGGTTAGTCACACTTCCTCTGTGCTCCATAGCACCAGGCCTTTGGGCATTGCAAGGAAAGTTGGTCCTCTTCACCCAGCAGCATTGGCATTCCTCTTATGGTTTTCTTCATGCTTTATTCTCTTCATTGTTTGTTGGCTCATCTGTTTCTCCTTCTACGTATTCTTGGAGGTCAAAGAGCATGTCCTTTTTCAGCTCAGTCCCTAGCACAGTCCCTAGCACATCATACATGCTCAATAAATGTTTAATGCATGCATGAATGAATGTACAATTGAATAAATGAGTGAATATGTGAATAAATGAATGAGTCAAAATAGTGTGGAGGTTAAGAGCTCAGACTCTGCATCAGACAAACCTGGGTTGAAATCCTGACCATGCCATTTACTGGTTGTATAATAATCTTGGACAGGGAAGTGGCTGTGGCTCAATCAGTGGGGCTCCCGTTTACCATATGGGAGGCCCCGGGTTCGGTTCCCGGGGCCTCCTGGTGAAGGCAAGCCCGCCCGCACGGCGTGGTTAGCTGACCCAGCAAGCACAAGCAGCAAGGGGGGGATAAATGAATAAATAAATAAAATCTTTAAAAATAAATAAATAAATAAATAATCTTGGACAAGTCATTTAGCCTCTCTGAGCCTCAGTTTCCTTATCAACATAGTTGTGACAATTAAAGTGCACATAAAGCACTCATTATAGTGCCTGGCATGAAGTAAGTACTCAATATGAAACAGCTATTACTATTATTAACTAATTCTGACTTCTAATCATCTGCTAGTTTTACCTTCATTGGTCTTGTTTGCATCTCCTTTTCCAAATTCTTAACACAACTGGGTCCTTGCCAGGCTCGAGGCTCAGCCTGTGGGGCTGCCCTGGTAAGTACAAGGTCAGACTGTACAAATGAGTGCAGCACAGAGCTTTGTTGAGAAGGGGAAACTATGGCAGAGGCCTGCCAGAAGCTGGGCAAACTGGTCAGCTGCCATCCCCTTGTTTCAGGCCTTTTCCACTGGTGGGTATCCACACGGCTACGGGAACAGAGTTGCATTTAAGGTGCCCAGATGACAGCCACATCAAATATGTGACCTTTCTCTAGGAAGCCTGGTTTCCATGGTGAGCAGGGCCTCAAGCCCTCAAGCCCTTTCTCAAACCATGCTCTGTGGCTCGAGCCCTGCTCTGGAATGTGATGGCAGTGGCCCGGGCAGCTGGGGCAGTGTGTGTGTGGGGAGCGGGGGGGGCAGACATCTACCCAGGGGCTGCCCCTTTAAATATCTCAGGTTAGGGAGGGGCTGAATTGGTCCACTGGGCTGTCTGATGCCCATATCAACCCCCAAACCTAGAAAGGTTTGCCTTGAGGCACTGACCCACTCTGCCCTACCCCTACCCCTATAGGCACTTAATGGCTCAATGGCAACTGGCTGCCAAGCTAAGAAGAAAGAAGGGACCACTTTTTGTGAGCCTCCATCTGAGACAAAGTCCCTGACCTCCTCTACCTCATCTTGGCAGCCTGGACTGGGAGAGAGTGCCGGCCTCCCTGGCCTTGGCAGAGTGTGTGTTTGGGCCTGGCCTCTGAAGCTGCCAGAACAGGAGCTGAATGCCCAGTGTGACTGCCAAAGCTTGCTAAGTTCTTTCTTCTTTCTCTGAGCTATGCAAATGGAGGCTGCTGAGGAACGCGGCTGCCAACCTCCCTACCACCCGCCTCTCTCCTCCAGTGGCCTGTGCTCCCCCTACCCCCAGGCTGGAGTCACATCAGAAAAATGCAGGGGAAGAAAGAAATACCCCAATGTGTCATGACATTTCCGCCTGGCATTCAGAAACAAGGAAAGTGGGAGGGAGCCAGTGGCGGTGATGTGGTCATAGCTGGAGCCTTGAGACTAACTCACCTCACTGCCTCCCTGGGGCAGATCACCTGCTCTCTTGGGGCTCTGTTTCCTCATAAATAGGTGGGAGCGAATCAACCTGACTCAGTTCTCAGAGAAACTCTGAGAAGTAACTGTTTGCTATCATCAAACAGCACCAATATTCCTAAGAGGCTGCCAAGAGATGCCATATGGCAACTTAAAGTTGGCCATTATTGCCATGGTTCACTGTTCACATGGAATCATTTAACAGACATATACCGATGCCTACTTTGCTTTAGAGGCTAGGAACACAAGGGTGAACAGGACCCAGGCCATGCCCTCTAGGATCTTGCACTCTTAGCAGGAAAAACAGACAATTAAACCAGCCTAGGGTTTTAAGTGAGAATGGGTAGGGGTGACCTGATCGGATGTATTTCCTGTGTTGATGCCTCAGGCTGTAGTTGGAGAATGCACTAGAGGGGTAGCTACAATACAGTAAGGAGCTAGGTTGATTGGCAGCTGTTACAGTATCAAGGCACTGATGGTGGTGGCAGTAGAGAGGAAAAGAAGTATATGAATTCAAAAGATATGTAGTAGGTATGTAGAGCATGAGAGAAAGGGACAATGAGTCAAAGATGACTCTAAGTTTTAGGTTTGGAAGTGGGGAAAATGTAGTCTAGCTGGATTCCCAGGAAGAAGAGGAAATGAGTTTGGCAACCAGACAACCAGGCTCTGCCATAGGAAGCCACAGAAGTAGATAAGATCTTTTGGCAATCTGGGGCTTGTACCTATTCATTCAACCCCATTTCAGGTGCCTGTACAGCCACAGGGCATACAGAAGTGAAGATGAACCACTCCTTCCCTTCCTAGGACTCATGTTCTTGGAGACCAACAGAAGAGGCCAGACCCCAAACCATTTTGGTTCCTCCTGCAAGTTGAGCAAATCTTCAGGGTGAAATGATTCTGCAGTGGTTAGTTGTGTTGGCTCTGACACTGGCCATGCCTGCCCCTTCTCTGAGACTAGCTGCCATTCACCCTCACTTCACTTTCCTTCTTCTCGACAAGCATTTATTGAGCTGTTGTTTTGGGTACAATGTTCCAATATTAATTTGTTTATTGTCTATCTCTCTCACTAGACTATAAATTTGATTAGTAGGACCTGTGTCTTATCTTGCTCACCACTGTATCCTCAGCACCTAGAACAATGCCTAGCACAGAATAGGAGTTCTGGAAATAATTGTCAAATCAATGGATGACTGGATGTAGGTCATCTGGGAGCTCACAGTCATAACGTGTGGTCGGCACTATGAAAGCGGAAGAATGGGGTGCTATGGAGGTAGGGTATGGCACAGTGACTTAATCTGGTTCAAGAGGTCAGGGAAGTCTTCCTGAGGAAGAGATTTTTTTGCACTTACACTTACAGGATAGGTAGGTGACATGTAGATGGATGAGCATGTGCAAAGGCCTGGCATCAAATGAGCTTAGTGCGTGGAGGAACAAAGGAAGTTCAGGATGGCTGGAGCCTAGAGGTGGGGAATGAGTGGTGCAAAGTGAGACAGAAAGGGCAGGCGAGAAACAGATTGCATACAGGCTTTCAGGGATCTCCTAGGCCTCTGTGTTTGGTCCTGAGGGCGCATCACTCAACAGCTTCTTTGACATACAGCTATTATATTTCAGGTCATTGCTCAAGAGTATAATTTTTTACTTTATTAATTATTCCCACCTCCTTGGCTTAATTAATGTTTGAACTGGGGTCAGAATTCTCTTATCTGCCTGGCCCTACTTATTTAGAAACCTGTTTTCCTTTTTAGCAAAACAGGCACTGAGACTCCTCCTTTTTAGAAAATGGGCAGGGAAATGGACTGCTGCCTCAGCGTGCTTGGTGCTCTGACATAAAGCCTCATTTAATTATCACAACAACTCTGGAAGGTTGCCATTATTATCTCCATTTTATATCTGAGGAAATTGAGTGCTAAAAGAAATGAGAATCTGAAGTACGTTTCAAGTGAAGTACATCTTTCAAGACTAAAGATTTTGAGGAAAACTAGTCTATACTGGAAAAACAACTCTGGACTGCTCTCAATATCTTGTAATTAAAACACAGACATCACACATAGAAATGGCATGAGACCTTGTCTTATACTACTCTGCTTTTCTACTCTGAAACAAACTGCTGCAGCAAATCTTCAATGTGAAAAATGTCTATTTCCAAAGAAGAAATTAAGTGGTGGTTACTTTACAAAAGCATGTGTTATTGCATCATCAGATCTCTTCTAGCATTTTGTACTCTTGGTGTATTTGAGATGAGAGTCTCTTTTTTCATCCTTGACCATAACCTCAAGATTTTATTGTCATAATAAAACAAGACAAGGCTTAGAACTGTTATCACTTGGCCCTTTCTCTTCTTGTTTCCTTCCATTTCAAAGTGTTTGCAATAATAGCCAACGTTCTCTTAGATTTACAGTTGGGCTCAATGCGTTCAAACCTCAGCTCTCTCTTCTTTGCAGTTTTAGCCTTCTTCCGGAAAATTGCTTAGTCTGCTTCCTGTCATAATGCCACTTTCCCTGGGCATAGAGAGGGTCCTTGCCCTTGTACTGTGTCGCTTTGTGGGGCTGGTGCTTGCCACACTTTTTACAGAAAGTCCATCGGGTTTTAGGAACATTCACCATGTCTGCAGGAGTGATATCAGCATGAAAAGGAGTCTCTTTTTATTCTTTGATTTATATCTAATCAATTTATTATATAAAGTTGATGGCAAGTAAATATTTAAGCGATGCTTTGAAAATATTAACAAGTTGGGTGAACAGCCTAAGATATCTTTTTTTTTTTTTTTTTTTATTTATTTATTTATTTATTTATTTATTTTTTTACCGGGAGGTCCCGGGGATCGAACCCGGGTCCCTCCATATGGGAGACGGACGCCCAACCAGTTGAGCCACATCCGACCCCCCTAAGATATCTTAAATTGGTAACAAGGCACCTTTCCATTTCTCAAACTGGCTGTGGATAGAGAGGTATATACTAATACTTTATACTCATCCCCCTCCAACTGAATTATATGAAATGATACTGTCTGATACCCAGTGAAACCCAAGGGCAGTGGCAAAGAGATAAGATTTTCTTTTGAAATGACTCGTCTTTTATCAGATGCTCAATGATTTTCCTAAGATAGATTTTGGCAGCCCCTATTCTTTCAAGACTTTTTCACCTGTGGAAAGTTACTGGGAACACAGAAAAGGACTCAATATATTCCCTAACACACCCAGACCTTTCTCATCCCTCCCACAGCCACTCATAGAACATGAGAACTGGCAGAGCATGCAGAGTTTGACAACAGAACTGCAAAGAAGTCAATAGTTAGATGAGTCAGGTTAGACGAGCAGCTAGTCAGAAAGTGTTCATCGAGGACTTCCAGGATGCTCAGCACAGCATTCCAGAAGGGTGAAAGGTGGTTCCTGCCCTCAAGGGACTCACAGTCTACTAGAGGAGACAGGCAAGGGAACTAGAGTTTCAGTGGCTTGAGAAGTTGGCTCACACAGATATGAACTGAAGAGTGAGGGGAGCACAGGATCGTGAGTAAAGTTTACTGGGTGCTCAGCACTGAGTGGGGGGGTGGGTCTGGTTAGTACATGTGCTGGCAGTTTAGATATTGGCCCAGTCTCTCTGCTCCTTTAACCCTTTTCCTTTCATTCATGCCACCAACACATATAAATTGCTGGCCATGTGACAAATCGCAGAGATAAAGCAACAAACAGAGTATCCACACTTAGTCCAGTGGAGGAGACAGCCAATTAATAAGTAATCACATATACTCACAAAAGTACATAGATTATCTCTGGAAGGATATATAAGTGGTAATAGTGTTTGCCTCTGGGAAGGAAAACTGAGAATTTGGGGGGTCAGGAGCAGGAAGATAATATTGTTTTCCTGACATGCCATTTTTACTGTTCGTACTTTATTTCTTTTTAAAATGTGTATTACTTTTTAAAAAAAAGTGAAGTAAGTTTAAAAAAGAATCACAAATAAATAACTATTAAAAACTGTGATAAATGTCATGAAGGAAAAGTATGAGGTGCTCTGAGAGAGGCTAACAGAGGTAACTACTTTAAATTAAGGAGTCAGTTAAAGGCCTTTTCATGAAAAGGTCGTTGAAGCTGAGACCCGCAGGCTTAGTTGTTCAGTGACCAGGCAGGCGGCAGGCAAGCGTGTTCAAGAGGACCCTGCACGCATGAAGCCTGGAGGCTGGAAAAAGCTTGGCGTGTTCCAGGAATCAAGGGAAAACAGTGTGATGAAGTCACTGAAAGGAAGAAAAAGATCTCTTTATCGCCCCAAATCTCAGTCAGTCTAAGTAGTGAATCCAGCACCTACACCAGATTGCAAGGATCACGAGGACAGGAAGCTGATCGATTTTGTTCCCTGCTGGAGTAGTACCTATACAGGCACTTAAATACTTGTTGTGTGCATAAATAAACAAACTCGGTGGATGAGGTTTTTTTGTTCATAAACTGTTAAAATGCCAAGAAGTTGGTGGATTTACACTAATGCTCTACTGCCCTGAGGATTGGAGATTCATAGAATCTCTCAGTCTCGGGAGGGCAGAGTCAGGGAAACACAGTTTGGGGCAAGCAAGTTGCTGAAAGAGCTCATTTGCCCAGGTATAAGCTGTAGTCACAGTGCAGTATAGCAGAACCATGGAGTGCTTCTGAATTTCACGTTGTGTTTTTCCTATGGCTTCTTGGGTTTCAGCTCCCTTTCCTTTCCATGAATTCTAATGTTCTTTTTGCCATAAACACCTGGGGCATACATCAGAATGGCCTTAAAGTGCCAAGTTCTGAGGTAATTTTTCCTTTTCCCTTCCAGGAAATCATTTCCAGTAATATTTTATTGCAGAGCTGTGGCTTCCAAGCCTAATGAGCTTCTAAAAAATTCCAAATTCTCTGGGCCCTACCACAGACCCGCTGAAGCCAACCTTCAGGAAGAAAGCTACATTTGGGAACACCACTTTAGGGTGGTGGACCTTAACTTTTTGAAAGTTATGGGCCACTTTGAGATGCTAAAGAGATTGTGCTCATCTGCTCCAGAAAATAACACCCCCAGGTACAACTTTTTCTTTCAGGCACAACATTTTGCAGACGCTGCCAATGATCCTACACCTCCTAGGGGTCTATGGAGTACCTATTATTCACAGTGGACATACTACATCTGAAGGAACAGCAGGTTCATCCTGCCTCCAGGAAGCAGAGCCTTGGAGGTTTTCTACCCCATCTTCTCTCTGTACTCTGGGATTGAGGCCATTTTCCAGACCCACACGTTTAAGTGCAGTCAAGGGTAAATGGTTACAAAAAGGAGCTCCAAATTTCCAAGACAAATAGAGCCTTTGACTCCAAATTCCTTTCCTGTTTGAGGCTCTGGTGTCTGGACCAAATCCACCCAAGAGAGACCACAGGGTAGAATGGAAGGAACTGTGGATGGGAATCCAAGACTCCTGGGATCTAGCCGTAACTTGGACACCAATTTACCATGACCTTGGGCAAATCCCTCCTTTATGAGTCTCATTTTTCTCAGCTATAAAACGAGGAAGGGAAGGGGTAGACTAGAAGAATTCAAAGATCCCTTCTAGCTCTTTGAGTCTAGGATTCTCTTCTGGAAATTTAAACAGGACCCATTATTTCAGATGGCAGAATATAATGGTGATATGTGGCAAATAGATGAACTAATAGGGTCCCTTGGAAAATTTGCCTGCTGATTTTACATGGCCTTTGCCTCAGACTCTGATGTTCCAGGATAGGTAAGAGGTATTCCCGCTTGTGACCTCTTGTGTACTCTACTAATCACTGAGGCTAGAAAGAAAAAGATCTATGAGGTCATGAAGGCTACTCACCCACAGCCAGCCGAGCTTCACCATCTCCTCAAACCTAGGCTGAGGTACTTGACCTTAGCAGAGAAGACACATGCAAAGGGTAATTTCCACCTCCCTTCAACATTGGCTGATACAATTTATTTTTTATGAAACAGAAAAGGAGTAATTGGTGTCTCTGAGCTAGAAAAGACAAACAACAAGTTTTGGGTTCATCACACTTGGATGGGACCCTCCATGTCCAATGAGCCACAGATTCCATTGCAAAGCAAGGCTGTTTCTTTGAGGTCCCTATTCACTGCTATGTGAAAAAAATACTTTTACCATCATTAAGTTCAGGTACCCATTGAAATAGAATTGACCTATTCATTAGGAGAGAGGATTGACAAAGTTGAAATTTTGGCAGCTAATGTGTAGCAGGCACCTCTTTTTTTCCCATTTATTATATCCATTACCTCTTCCTTTGGTAGTTACACCCTGTTCTTTTTGAAAAGAGAATATTTTTCCTTTACCCTCAGCTCATGTGGTTGGATGGGACTGATAGCCTTAACCTTCTAGGAATGGCTATATGACCTGTACCTGGCCAGTCAGCATTCCATCCCTTGGTCATTGTGACTGTTGCAGGGCTGGGCACATGATCCAAGCAAAGCCAGGGAAACCTAATCCTGGAACCATCAAGGAAAGAGGCACTCTCTCCACTGTAGAGACTAAACTGTCAAATGTGAGCCTAGAGTTGCTTGTGGCTCACCAATGAGAGTTAGTAACAAGGTGGATGATTTGGGACTTCCTGTTTTAACTAGATTCCCTGCTTACTAGATGCTGCACTCACTCACGTTCTTCTAATTTGTAAAAGGCACAATATTCCATTTTTCAGTTTTTCACAATTTATAAACCTTTATTTAATGACTTTTTGGGTCCATTAAATGTGGGTGGCCTGGGGAATAGCCTTCATCACCTTCTCCTAGGTATGGTTTTGAGGGTGGAAAATGTTTCTCTGTTCTGGTACCTTTTGGTGCCTGTTTATAAAATGCAACCCAACCTCATTGTATTCCTCTTCCTGTGCTAAAGGACCGTGAACTTTTCTGCTTAGGGTGAGCTGGGGTGATAAATGCATGGATTCTCCACTTAGCTTTTGGTTTCCCTGATTTTATTCCTTTTCTATTCTAGGGCAGAGTCTCCTGCTCTTGGCTCTCACCTCTGGCAGGCCCCACATCCTCACTTTCTCTGGTGAGCAATAGGATAAATAATCCAGCCTCTGTATACTTTGTTTTCCAGCTTCATCTCTTTTGCAGGGTTAAGTCATCAGGATTGATTGAAAATATTCACTTTCTTTGAACTTTTCATAAACAGATTGAATCAGATGTGGTGAGGTGCCTGGGAAAAGTGGATAAAAGTAAATAAATAAATAAAACGATTTATTTTATCTATTTATCTCTCCCCACTCCCTCGTGGTTTGCACTTGCTGTGTCTGTTCATTTTCTTTCTTTCTTTTTTTTTTTTTTTAAGATTTTATTTATTTATTCATTTATCCCCCCCTTGCTGCCTGTGCTCACTGGGTCAGCCAACCACGCCGTGCGGGCGGGCCTGTCCTCACCAGGAGGCCCCGGGAACCGAACCCAAGCCGCCCATATGGTAAACGGGAGCCCTACTGATTGAGCCACAGCCGCTTCCCTCTGTTCATTTTCTGTTGTTTCTTTAGGAGGCACCGGGAACCCAACCACGGACCTCCCATGTAGTAGGTGGGAGCCCAATCGCTTGAGCCACATCCGCTTCCTAGACATAGGACTTTCAATGCCAAAACTGGGATAGTCTTGGGCAAACTGGGACAGTTGATCACCCTTATATAGAAATATTATCAAAGATACTTCTCTAGTAATATAAAAAATGCAAAAAGCAGATGATATAAGGCAGAGTTAAGAGAGAAGTAGCTTTTGACAGGACAGAATTTTTAAGGAGCAAATGGACTCTGGGCTCTCCTCTTCTTCTACTACCTTCGTTCTGTCTACTTTGTCTCTGGATGGCTGCTCCAGCTTCTGGCCTGGTTTCTCAGCTTTTGCCCTCTGGTAATCATTTCACACAGAGCAGTTAAGGGACGCTTCCAAAATTTACAACACTTCATTGCTCTTGCCCCCACCATTGGCCCTATCTACCTCTTTGTCCTTTCCTCTTAGTGGTTAACATGTTCCCATGCTCCAGTCATATTAAACAACTTGCATTTCCTGAATAACCATGCTTTCTCTCACTTTGGTGCCTTTGCCACTTCCAGTAATGTCTTTTCTCTCTTCCTTACCATGAACTCCAAGATTCCTGGGTTAGGTGGCCCTTTCCTGTGCTCCTGGGATCATCTCTCCTACCGTAGAATCTTCATATCATTTTATTACTATCTGTTCATTTATCTGTGGCTCCTACTGTACTCAAACTGTTCTTTTATTTATCTGTGGATTTCTAATATTTGACACAAAGCATAACTAATGTTGCTTGGGTACAACTATAAACCAGAAACTTTTATCTCATTTACAACTTTTAAACCATATCATTTAATTAACATTATCTCATTTAATCCTCATAACAACCTTATGAAATGGGTGCTTTTAATTATCCCCCTTTAACAATTAAAGAAACTGAAGCTCAGAGGTTAAGCAGTTTTCCTTGAATCTCACAGCTAAAAAATGGTAGAAACAAGATTTGAAACTCTATGTGCTCAGATTATAAAGCCCATACTCTTAACCATTTTGCTAATCTGCCTCTCAAATGGAATGACCTGTTTGGGGTCTAGTTCATGAAGTTGTGTAGATCAAATGACTATGAATGGGAAACGGTTTTGTAAGCTGAAAAGCTCTTATGTCAAGCTGTGAATTTCCTCTGAACATCTGTCCTCCCTTTCCCTTTCATTGTAACAGAATTCCAGGTTTTCACCAGGCACATCACTGCCCAGAACAACAACTTAATTTCTCAGCCTCCCTTGCAGCTAGGAATGGCCATGTGACTCTGTTCTGGCCACTCCTACAACTTCTGGAATGCACCTTCAAAAGGAAGAGATGAGGGAAGCGGCTGTGGCTCAATCAGTAGGGCTCCCGTTTACCATATGGGAGGCCCCGGGTTTGGTTCCTGGGGCCTCCTGGTGAAGGCAAGCCCGCCCGCACGGCGTGGTTAGCTGACCCAGCGAGCACAAGCAGCAAGGGGGGGATAAATGAATAAATAAATAAATAAATCTTAAAAAAATAATAATAAAATAAAAAAAATAAAAAAACAAAAGGAAGAGATGAGCCCTCCTCTTCCTTTTACCCTTCCCTGTAGCTAGATTACAGACCGGGTGGTTATGGATCATATGGATAAAGATAGCTGGAAGGAGCCTGGGAGCTCTGGCTTCATGGAACTCACATATTTTCCCTAAACTGCTTATGCCTGCATGATTATGACACAGAGAAATACACTTCTATCTTATTTAAGCCACTGCTATTTTGGATCTCTACTATAGCAGCTGAAACTATATTCTAACTAATATAGTCTATTCATAGGGAGACTAGACTATATTATTCCTGCTGAGAAGCCTTGAGACTGCATGCAAGCTGTATCACAAGAAATAATTTTCCCTTCTCAGTAAATTAGCATTCAATTAGATTGCTCAGATAAAAAAACTAGGAATCATCTTTTTTAAAAAAAACAGCTTTATTGAGGTATAATTGACATAAAATAAACCGAATTTATTTGAAATGTGTAATTTGAAAGGTTTTGTACAACTTGATAAGTTCCCACCTAGAAAACAACCTCCAAAATCAAGATTCTGAACATATCTATCGAGACAAATTTAATTTACCTCATGTTCCTTTGTAATTTCTAACTCTGCCCCTCCCCAACACTCCTTCCCTCATCCCCCTCTCCCAACCGCGGGCAACCACTGACTGATCTGCTTTATGTTACTATTGATTCATTTGCATTTTCTAGAAATTTGTATAAAAGGAATCATACATGAACCATACATGAAAAAAGTATGCCCTCTTTTTTCATGCCTGGTTTCTTCCACTCAGCATACTTATTTGCTTCTCTTCTTTCCTTCATTGTACTCTACCTCCCCACATTCATTCCTTCAGTAACTTCCTTCAGAAGTTCAGTAACTTCTACCTTGAATCCATCTAACTCTATCACTGCTGTCATTCTACTCCAGACAACCATCATCTCTTTCCTGGACTATTGCAATAGTCTCCTAAATGGTCTCCTTGCTTCTACTTTTTCTTCAATCTATTCTCCACCTAGAACCCATAGTGATAACTTTGATTGTTTGTTTGTTTTTTAATTTTTACCAGGAAGTCCTGGGGATCGAACCCAGGTCCCTCCATATGGGAGATGGACACCCAACCATTTGAGCTACATCCATCCCCCTCCCATAGTGGTAACTTTGAAATGGCTTTCAGATCTTATAAATCTCCTGCTTGAAATCATTTGGTGGCTTTCAGTCAAATTCAGAATAACATTCTAACCCCTGGCCAAAGTTTACAAGGCCTTTCACGGTCTGGTCTCTGTCTACTTCTCTAATGTCATCTTCTACCACTCTTCCCATCCAGCTACACTGGCTTCTTTCTTTTTGTTCTTTGAATACGCCAAGCCTGTTTCCATCTTAAACCCTTTGCCCTTGCTATTCCCTCTGTGTGGAATGCTCTTTCTCCAGCTCCTTGCATGGCTGGCTCATTCTCACTTTTTAGGTCTCATGTCAAATGTTACGTCCACCCAGAGGGCTTCCCAGACCTATGTGACCTCCACCTAGTCAATCTGTGACCATGTTTATTGTTTCCCTTTCATTACTGCAAGGTGTGCTCTGTGAGGTCATGGAGTTTGTCTCTTGTTATTGTTGTATCCAGGGCTTAGAACAGGGCTGAGCAGATAGTAAATGTTTAATAAATATTTGTTGAATGAATAAATAAGTGTATTGAGCCTGAGTAAGCAAGTCTGAGGAAAAATAGGAGATCACCTTTTTAGGTTCTTCAGCTGTGGATTGACTGAAACTTGAGGAGAACATCGTATACTATTAAGAGTGAAGTCTTTTTCTATGAAAATAATAGAAGCAAGCACATCATGGTTATTCTCCGGACAAGCGTACAAGGCTGTAAACTCTTCAGGGTTTTCTAAGGCAGGCTCTTCCTGTCATTTTAAAGTCTCCAGAGGAAAAGAATAATCCATCTATTTTGAAGCCGCCAAAGAAAGGGAGATCCTGAAACATACTCTAATGACTTCCAGTCCACGAATACATATCACATAAGGCCAACTTTATGCTTAAGGCAAGTTTTCTTTCTTTCTTTCTTTTTTTTCCCTCCCCCCACCCCCCATTGTTGTTTGCACTTCCTGTCTGCTTTTTGTGTCCATTTGCTGTGTTTTTTTCTGTGTTTGCTTGTCTTTTCTTCTTGTCTTTCTCTTTCAGGGGGCACCGGGCAACCTCCAGTATGGGAGAGAGGCACTTAATTGCTTGAACCGCCTCATCTCCCTGGTCTGCTGTGTCTCTCACTGTCTCTTCTCTGCGTCTCCCTTTGTTGCCTCATCTTGCTGCATCAGCTCTCCACAGCATGGGCTGCCAGCTCTCCATGGCATGGGCCAGCTTGCCTTCTTCACCAGGATGCCCCGGGAATTGAACCGGGTCCTCTCATATGGTAGATGGGAGCCCAATTGCTTGAGCCACATCTGTTTCCCAGGGCAAGTTTTCTTTTACTCCAAATTTGCTTCACTCATGTGGTGTCAAGAATCAACATGAAAACTGGTCTGGAACCCAAAATCTCTTAGGGCTTTGGCAGAAGTGAATGTGAAGTCACTCTTAGGGATGTTTCCACAGCCCAGGGCATGCTGGACACTGAAGATGGGTTCATAGTCAAAAACTTACAAGTCACATGAGGAAATCAGCTGTTATAAGAGAGACCTAGCAGATGCTGCCAATGGAAGAATGCATACCCAAAAAACTTCAGGTGATAAGACTATCTTAAAGAAACTTTTAAATAATTCTGTTCTAATTATGTTCATTATTGGAAAGAGCATGTTGTTATGAGAAAGAAAAAAGCAGGTGGATTTGAGAGAGACCAAACTGATTAAAAAAAATTTTTTTATTGTGGTAGCATATATACAACAAAAAATTTCCCATTTTAACCACTTTCAAGTGTACAATTAAGTGGTAATTAATTACATTCACAATGTTGTGCTACCATCACCACCATCATTACTGAAACTTTGTCATCCACACAGAAACTCTGTACTATTAAGCAATAATTTCCTATTCCCCTTTCCACCCACCCCCAGTCCCTGGGAGCATGCAATCTACTTTCTGTGTCTAAGAATTTGCATATTCTACATATTTCATATAAGTGGAATCATACAATACTTGTCCTGTTGTGTCTGGTTTATTTCACTCAACATATCTTAAAGGTTCATCCATGTTGTAGCATGTATCAGAACATCGCTCTTAATTTCTTTTCAAGGCCAAATAATATTCCAATTTATGTGTTTATGTGTGTGTGTGTATGCGTGTGTGTACATATACATATATACACACACACACACACTATATACTATATATACTACATTTTATTTATCCAACCATCTGTTGATGGACACTTGGGTTGTTCCCAATTGGCTATTGTGAATAATGTTGCTGTGAACATTGGTATACAAGTAGCTATTCAAGTCCCTGTTTTCAATTACTTTGGGTATATACCTAGAAGTGGGATTTCCAGGTCATATGGTAATTCTAACTTTCTCAGGGCCAAACAGAATTTTAAGGATTAAAAATTATAGTCACTAAAGTAAAAACTCAATGGATGGTCTAAATAGTAAACTAGACATACTTGAGGAGAGAATTAGTAAACTGGAGGAGAGACCTGAAGAAATCACCCAGGATTCAGCACAGAGAGATAGAGTTAGTAAGTGTAAAATGGAGGTTGGGAGACTTGGATGCTTCAGTTTTTCTTTTTTTTTTCTTTTTTTTTTTTACCAGGAGGTACTGGGGATCGAACCCTGGTCTCTCCATATGGTAGACGGACGCCAAACCTCTTGAGCCACATCCGTTTCCCGGATGCTTCTGGGAGTGCTAGAAGGCAAGATGAAAGAGAATGGTAGAAAGAAAAGTATTATTCAATGAATACTGGTTGAAGATTTTCCAGAATTGACATGAATGATCAGATTAGAGAAGTACACCACATGTACTTTACCAGAAACATAAGGAAGGCAAATCCACATCCACATGTACATCAGAGTGGAAGGGCAGAATCCAAAGACAAAGTGAATATCTTAAAAGACACCAGAGAAAAGACAGATTTCTGTCAGTCATGAAAAGCATCCTGACAGAGGACTTTTTATTAGCACATAAAAACCAGAAGACTATGGAAAAATGTCTTCAATAATAGCTAAACTACAATTTTTTTTTAAATTTTAATTTTCTCCCCACCCCCTTGTTGTTCTTCACTTGTTGTGTCTGTCTTCCTTGTTTCTTTAGGAGGCACCGGCAGCTGCACCTGGGACCTCTAATGTGGGAGGAAGGTGCCTAATCGCTTGAGCCACCTCCACTCCCTGCTTTGTTATGTCTCTCATTCTGTTTTTCCTTCCCAAGTCTCTTGTTGCGTCATCTTATTGCATCAGCTTGCTGTTGTGTCAGCTCGCTGTCTTCTTTAGGAGGTACCAGGATCTGAACCAGTGACCTCCCATGTGGTAGGTGGGAGCCAAGTCAACGGAGCCACATCTGCTTCCCCTATGATTATTTTTATTATTATTATTTTTTTTTAGGTGGCACTCGGGACCTCGTACATGGTAAGCAGGCACTCAAATCACTGAGCTACACCCACTCCCCTAACCTACAATTTTATACACAGCTAATCTGTCATTCAAAATTAATGGTAAAATTAAGACATTTTTAGACATACGAAGATTAATAGAATTTATTCCTCAAAGACTCTTACTGAAAAAATCTGCTGAAGGATTCACTTTATCAAGAAGGAAATTAAACTTAGGAGGAAAGAGTAGAATGCAAAAAAAAGCAATGAGCAAAAATTGAGAGGAGACTTGCCTAAGCTCACATTACTCTTAAGTAGTGGAGTCAGTACTTGAACCCAAGTTGTCTGAAAACTTAGCCCATGCTCTTATCTTCTACATTACATAATCCCTATGAGCAGTGTTTCAAAATCTCCTAAAGCAGTGTACAGGAAAATATCTGAAATCTTCTTTGAATTTCACTATTCAGTCCCTACATATTGATAATCTAAGAAGGTCCCAGAGAATCTAAAGTCATGGGTTGGGCCTGTTTTCCCTCAAATTAGGGAGTGATATTTTCCTTCTGAAGAATTCATTCACATCCAATAATTATTTTGTCTTCCTTTCCTATGAGGCTATTGTAGGTGTTCTAAGTGCAAGTGGTGTGAGAACGATTATTCCATGGTTCTTGATTTCCAGGAGCTTACAGTCTAATAAGAAACATGTTTTTTTTTTTTTTTTTTTAAAAGGCAGAAAGTGTTATGTGCCTTGAGAGATGAAGATATAAGAGTCTTGTGAGGTGTTCAGAGTGGAGATTATCTTTGGTTGGTATGATGGTTGATGTAAGGGGTCAAAAAAGACCTAATGGAGGTGGCCCATTTGCTAGACCTTGAAGGACAAACAGGACAACACTAACAACATCAACTATTTATTACCTACTGTGTGCATGGTGCTGTCCTTGGACCTTTTCATCCTGATACAATTTATTCCTCACAATTACCTTGTTAAGAAATATTATTATTCTCAAGAAAAATATGAGGAGACTGAAGCTTATCAAGGATAAGTGGCTCTCGGCCTTAGCGCCATCTTTTTGGAAACCTCCGCACATGAGAGCCAAGTGGAGGAAGAAGCGAATGCGCAGACTGAAGCGCAAAAGAAGAAAGATGAGGCAGAGGTCCAAATAAAGTGTTAGCGTATGCACTCACGGAGACTTAGGGGATCAGGAATATGGAATGCCAGAGGCCCGGGACGTTGGTACAGGTTACCGACTGCATGCTACTGTCTAGTACTCTTCACAGTGGATCTAGAACTCCCAACGGTCGTCAAACTTCGTGAACACCTCTGAGAGACCCATCTTGCTCAAACCAAAGCAGTCCCTTTGGTCCTTTGTGCCGGACCTGTGACATTCTGGACTAGTTCTGTTCTCATTTGTGACCGAGTGTTAACACGTGTAAAATAAATCATCTCTTCTGCTGTCTTAGCTGAAGAATCAAAAAAAAAAAAAGGATAAGTGAATTGCTCAAAGCCACACAGCTAGTAAATAAACTGGATAGACTTAGGCTCAAGGTAGACAAAATATTGAATTCAGATCTGGCTGGTTCCAAATTCCCTGCCCTTTCTTCTTCACAGCTTTTCGGACAAATAAAACATCCATTTCTCCCATTTCTGAAGTCCAAATTCTATCCATCCTTCAGATTCAAATACCAGGTCCTTGTAGAACAGAGATTCTCAAAATGTAGTCTGGGGAGCCAACGTGGCTCAAGTGATTGAGTACCTGCTTCCTGGGTACAATGCCAGGTCCCATACCTCAAAAAAAAAAAAAAAAAAAAAAAAAAAAAAATCTTGCATCAGGTAGGTCAACAGAGGAGTATGCAAAAATGTAAATTTCCAGGCTCCACTCTCAAAGATTCTAAGTAACTTTTGGATGAGACCCAGCGTATTAGTCAGCCTAAGGGGTGCTAATTTGAAATACCAAAAATGGGTTGGTCTTTATAAAGGGTATTTATTTGGGGTAGAAGTCCATAGATACCAGGCCATAAAGTGTTAAGTTTCTTCTCTCACCAAAGTCCATTGCCACATGTTGGAGCAAGACAGCTGGTGATGTTTGCCAGGATTCAGGGTTCTTGGGTTCCTCTCTTCCCTGGGCTGCATTTCTCTCCGGGCTTAGCTCTTCCTTAGCTGCAGACTATCAGGCGAACGGCTCACTTCTCTTCTCCTGGGGCCTCCTCTCCAATATCAAAATTGCTTCTCAAAAACTGCTTCAACTCTGTTCTTGCCATGCCTTTTATATTTGATTCCTCACCCACCAAGGGGTGGGGCTCAATGCCCTACTGACTGGTCCAGTCAACGCCCTAATCATAACTTAATCATGTCCAGATTAACAGATCAGTTTACAAGCATGATCCAATTATATTTTTGGAATTCATAATTACATTAAATTGGCCAACGGCTACACCCAAGGAATCTGTATTCTTTCTTTCTTTCTTTTTTTTTTTTTTAACAAACTTACTAGGCCTCTTTTGAGAACCACTGTGTCTAGAAGGTCTTTGAGGATCACTCAGCAGAATAAAGTTCTTTGGAAGAACACTTCAACCAAGCCTTCTCATGGTCTTCTTCCTGGCATGCCTGAGGCTTACTTATTTCTGTAAGCACAAGGACTAGCTGAAGGACTGAACGACTGAAAATGGTTTCCTGATCTATATGCATCTTAATTTAGCAGCACAAACTAAGCTATTTGTCAAACTGTTTAAAACCATACTTGAAATAAACGCGTTGGGTTCTATCTAGAGGAGGGAGAGGTGCATACCAACACTGATGAGTCACGTGGGGTAAGACAGCTGGTGATCCCAGGAGGCACCAGGTTAAGACCTGGGCCACCGCACCCAGCCAGAGGGGAAAAAAAACCCGACTTGCTAGACTCATGCGCAAGCGCAGAAAAAAGGTGAACGATCCATACGGTCAGGGCACGCCCTTCCTCGTCCCCTCTACCGACTTCCCCCGCCGCGCAAGCGCAAAGAGTGAATCAAGATGGCGGCCCCCGTGGATCTGGAGTTGAAGAAGGTAAACCAAGGACTTGAGCGGGCAGAGCCTCTCTTTGGAAGCCAGGGGGACTGTGGGCAAGAATATCGAGTGAGGCTTGTGCCCTGCGGAAGGAAAGAGGTTCTAAGGGACTGGGGAGTGGTTTCCCAGAGTACTAAGGCGGGACAGGGTCTCCTTAGGCTGGGGTGGGGACGAGCGGCTCTTGCTGGATAGGAACTGGTTGGACTGGGTTCCGTTATATCTGCGGGCCAATCTCTAGCCAGTCCCCTCGTTCTGAGCTTTAGGGCAGTTTTGTTACGGTAGGAGCCGCCAGGGACTCAGTTCCGTATAAAGTCTGAGGCAGCATTTCAAATTGGAGTCGCTTCGGACGGCTTGCCTGAGCCGAGGTACCTGCAATAATACCTTCTCTCTTGCTCTGAAAAATTCCAAGCCCATCCTGTGTTTTTGGGCCATTTATTCGATCCCATACCTTGAAAGGTATCTGCGGTTCAGGAAATCAGATATTCTCATAGCAAATTTCAGTCTCAGGGCTTTGATCCCCATCCCTGCCCCCCCCCCCCCTTTCGAAGAAGTTGACAAAAAAAAAAAAGTCCAATAAAGTTTTCCAAATGAAGTCAGTATCAGAAGGAATTGGGTTTCTGTCTTTGTTCAAACAATTGTTTATAAATGTGATGTTACTTAGAAACATTTTTGCCATCTAAGAGTGGTCAGGATTCTAACACCTCTACCCGCCTCAAGCCATAAGATTTTTTGGAGTGGTGCTGGTGGTGGTGGTGTTTGAAAAGGACCCTAGAATTAATCGTGTTAATACTTTTCTAGAAAAGGAATCTGAGTTCCAGAAAAGACTTAGTCAAAGGTTGGGACTAGAATCCAGTATTCTCCATCATATTCCACACTGTTTTGATCATTAGTTTAGGTTCTTGCTTTCTTGCTTTCTCCCTTCCTTCCTCCCTTCCTTCCTTCCTTCCTTCCTCCCTTCCTCCCTTCCCTCCCCTTATTGAGGGACTTCTAGGGTGTCAAGGATGGGGACAATGAGGTCCAACATCTGCAAACCGGCAGGGACCTCCCTAACCTCGCAGCTGTGGAAAGGCCAAGGCTCCAGTTTAGCTTCTTGAGAAGAGCAACATATTAAAATTGCCTTCTGCTCAGCCTTTGCATAAGAAATAGGACAGCTGAAAGAGCTGTTTTCTTCTAGTAAATGAAGCTGTTTGTTATTGCTCTGAGGATTTTGTGTGTTTGTGTCTTTTTGTGTGTGTGTGCCATTCTTATATTGACACTTGTAAATTTAGCCCTTAAGTGATGTTCTCTAATGCTGTAATAGCTCAGCTTTGACAATATATTAGCTTCCTTAGCAAACTAAACAGAGCAATCAGATAATCCAGATAAAATTCAGAATTTTACAGTTCGAAGCACTATCAAATTATGCATTCCAAAAATTTACTTTTGTGTGTGTGTGATTGAAAGTTCAAATTTAAGTCAGGGTTAAAGATCTAACAAGAGAGTACATATGAATGCCTTTCCTCCCAGTATTATTTAAATTTATTGCTAAGAAACATTGGACAATGAGTGCAAACTAAGAAAATGATATGCAGACTTAAATTGCATAGTTTTGATAACCAACTAAATAAAAAAGAAAACTTGTTGCTTAATGGTTTTATCTTCTAATGTTTTTCCAAGGTCTTTTTTGGGTTGGAGACTAATAGGGAATTTCAGGCACTTCCCCTCCTCCAAAACAAATCTTTTGAAACTATACTAGTAGGTGAGAACAGAGTCAAAATAAAAGTTAAGTAGGAGACTTTTGCCATTTATTGCAGTTACAAATGGGCATAAATTTGACAGCATGTGAAAGTCATTCTAGGGAAGCGGCTGTGGCTCAATCAGTAGGGCACCCGTTTACCATATGGGAGGCCCCAGGTTCGGTTCCCGAGGCCTGGTGAAGGCAAGCCCGCCTGCACGGCGTGGTTAGCTGACCCAGCGAGCACAAGCAGCAAGGGGGGGATAAATGAATAAATAAATAAAAAATCTTTAAAAAAAAAAAAAAAAAAAAAGTCATTCTAGGCACTTCAATAAGAATATCCAAGAACTGTGTTTATCTTTGAGTTAAGTTAGTGTACACATAGGTGAAATTTGGCTTGGTATGTGTGAATGAAGATTATAATGCAAATTTTCTATGGGTGATTTAAATTTTTTCTCTCTCTCACTTTCATGGTCTTTCTTTTATAAAATATTCATATTCTGAGTATTACTGGAGGCAGTAGAATGGAAAGAAGCCTGAATTAGGAGTCAGAAGTATCTGCCTATCCACCTAATTAATAGTTGTGGAACCCTGCACAAACTATTTGTCTCTTAACAAATTTAGTTGATTTATAAATTGTGGATGATAAAACTAACATTCCTAACTCATAGGGTTATTGAGAAGAGTAAATTAGATATCATTAATGTTCTCATTAACATTCCCAAGTTAATATTTCAAATTAATGTGAGAAAGTGCTTTGAAACCTAGTCGTGTAATACAAATGTAGGGAGTTGTTATACTTATGTTCTTGTTTAGAATTTCTGTATTTCATCCTCTAGCTATTGCATTTATTGCCTATGTTACTTCTTGGGGCTTGCTACTTGATATGATTATTATTTGATGTGCATTTGTTTTGCGTCTTCAAATAGATTGCATCTTCTTGAAGATGGTAAATTCAGTATTTAATATAGTGACTTGATTGTTTACAATTTTATTGGTTTTTATTTACGTTTGCTTTGGTAAATTTCACAGCTTTGTCTGAAATCACGCTTTGTTTTAATATATTTGAATTTTTCGCAAATGTTTTCTGTAAATTGTTTTGTGAACTAAATCAAGGAATTATTTTTATTAGGCCTTCACAGAGCTTCAAGCCAAAGTTATTGACACTCAACAGAAGGTGAAGCTTGCAGACATTCAGATTGAACAACTAAACAGAACGAAAAAGCATGCACATCTTACAGATACAGAAATTATGACTTTGGTGGATGAGACTAACATGTATGAAGGTGTAGGAAGAATGTAAGTAAAATATATCTTTAAGGCAGTTATCTTGGGAGAGCCTATGTCTGAAATAAATCATGTAAATTGTTCATTTTTAATCTTGAGTTAAAGTATCATAGAAGTATCTTTAAAGATCATCTAGTCAATTACCTTCTTTTTTTCTCACAAATGAGAAACTGAATCCCAGAGAGATTAAGTACATTTCTTAAATAATTCTCTCTTCTCTATGATTAGGTACTTTAGTGTGTAATTTCAATGATAAAAATATGATTTGTCATGGAAAGATGTTTATAGTAATTTTGTGCCTGAAGATTTATTTAAGTTGTGTTGTAGTTTTAACCTCCCCTTCCCTAACCAATTTATTAGGAATCATACAAAAAATAAATCTTTTAGATGTCTGGCCAGTGCCGTAAAATAAAAAAAAAATATACGATTGTCATTTAAAGACACTCATTTGAAGTTTCAGGCATTGTTCTAACTGGGGGACAACTTATATTTAAGAAATCAGGTAAAACAATTTCCCTTTTATCTGCTCTGTTATCACATCAGTTACCTACATTTCACTGTTTTCTTTTTGTTTTTTAAACTATTACCTTTATGAGAGAGAATAGATCTGCTTTGTATTCTCTAAGTAGTAAATAGAGAATGGAAAAGCCCTTAAGTACAGGTCACATTCCATTTCAATGAGCTAAAAGAAGACTGACTTTTTTTTTTTTTTTTTAAATGAGGGAGGAATGGGAGGAGGGTTATTCTGGAATTTGCTCTTTGAGTATTACTTAGTAAGTGTACCATTACTTCAAGTTTGGAGATCTCTCAGTTGGAATGGAATTTGACCTCAATCTTAGAATGACTTGTTTTGTGATTGATTTGAAGGAAGCATAACATGTGTAAAATTTAGTAATTGCTTTGGAATGACATCATGAGAAGTAGACCCTGCTCATGTCTAGCTCGTACATATCTTTCTGGAAAAGAGAGATAACTTTTGATAAGCTGTTCATCTGATTTGTTTTCTCAAAATAAACAATATTCTGCAAGTGAATTTTATCTAAGGAGTTCATATTTTTCATTTTAGATTTTTTAAGAGGAAAATCCCCATTTGAGAGTTTACTAGAACACAGACAAATTGTGATGAGAAGAAAATAGAACCCTTGAATACGTGTTTTTGTAATATGAAGTGCATTGCTGACATTCATTACAGGATAATTTTATCCTTAATGTGAATATCCTTAGGTCTTAAAACTGTCATGACAGCTTTTCTAGCATGCCTATTAACATATTGCACTTGGATTTCACATCACTACACCAGCCATTGTTTGCAGCAGCTAAAGAATCCCTTTTTCCAAGATAGAAAAACTCTTTCACTATCTTTGGTCTTTTGAGCTACAAAGAAGTTCTTCTTTCTATTTAGAATAATTAAATTTCCTAAACAGTTTGCAGAAATGATAGAAGAGTTGCTTTTTTCTTTTTATACTGCCCAAAGTGCTACAGATAGGTTGTAAGCCACAAGAGTTTAGAGTTAGAAGGCTAGGATATGAATTAGTTAGTGGTAGAACAGTATTATATCCAGAAGATATATTATTTCATATAAATTATATTTCTTAAAAGAAATGTATAGTTATAAATGTTTGGATAAAATGGGACTCCTTCATGGTTTCCAGCTTTGGTTTTAAATTTGATGTTTGTGCTTTGTGCATCTCACTGGCAGTGTGTGTTTGACCCTGCATTGTAGGGGCATGTAAGGTGAATAGTGTTTGTTTGGCTAGCATATTAGTGCTCTGGGAGGAAGAAGAGACATGCTGAGTATTAGTCTGGTCATGAGGATGTTCTCTTTCTTGATGCTAAACCCGAAATATCTATTTCTGAATTTATAGTCTTGAGTAATCTTGGGTATCATTGTGATTCATTTCTTTAATTCTAATCTTTACCCTAATTTGTCTTTTCCTTTTCAGGTGTAATAATTTGGGAATTCTGATTGGCATATTAATTTTTCTCCAACTTATTTTTTAAAGCCACAGATTATGAAATCCAAAACTTTACATTTTTGTTTTAGAACCTGTGGTAGATTTTTGCCATTGGCTTAATTCAGTCCTTATTGTATCTTGCCTAGACTATTGCAATAACATTGGAACTGGTCATCCTGCCTTCATGCTTTCTGCCCAGTCCACTTTTCACACATTTGCCATAATTGATCATGTTGGTATTCTTAAAACTTTTGTTGGTCCTCTGTTATTTACAGGATAAAATCAACCCTGGCATTCATGGTCATTCATGATCATTCAAAATCTGTTCTTAATTTACTCTTCTAGCCTCAAATGTCCCAGCTTTCTATTCTCATGCTCCAGGATGGCACTTAAATTTTATCTCATGGATCTACCTTCCTCCTTCTGTGGTTTTGGATTATCTGTTGAGAAGGATTCTTGGGTCTCATGTGGACTTTAAACATTCTTTAATTTGTTGGTGATATCTGCCATAGGATGAGGGGAGAAGAGTAGTAGCTCATGTGCCAGAAATTGTCATCCCTACTCTTACTACATGAGTTTACCCACATGTCATGTTTTAGTGCTTTTGCCTAGTCTGTCCTTTTTTACCTGGAATATCCTTTTTCCTTTGTGAAATTCTCATACTTCAAGACACAGCTCAGATCTTATGCTTCTCTGAAGATTTTTCCAGCCTCCAGGGTAGACTTATTCACTTTTTTGTGTTATCAGGGATGGTGTTCCTGTAGTTAGTAGAGCAAATTGTGTTTGTGTGTTTGGATTTTAAACAGTCTCCCCAACAGATTGTCAGCTCTGAATGATTATGTACATATTTATCTATGTTTCCTCAGTTTTCAGCATAATGTCCAGCACAAAATAGGTGTTAAATAAATGTTTGTTGATTTGAATTGAATCTGGTTCTTTCTCTTGCCTAAAATAAATACATCTTCCTTTTGGTTCTCTAGAAAGAAAATAAGTTTAGAAGGTATCAGAGACTTAAGAATTAGGGTCTATTCTTTTTAAATATATGATTCAGTCATGATGAGATCATAAAAGTAACATATGTTTTGATCAGAAACTAATGTCAGAGGAATTGTTTCTGACCAAGAATAATGTGTCCTTTGGTCTCATGGGAGTAATTCTTTTTTTTTAATTTTTTTATTTTTTTATGGAAGTACTGGGGATTGAACCTGGGAACTTGTACGTGCGAAGTAGGTGCTCAACCTCTGAGCTACACCTGCTCCCTTAGGATTAATTCTTTATTAAGTATAATGAAAAGGTTGACTAATTCTAAATGCCAGCCAGTTGCACAGATAGTCAGAACTGACAATATAGAAAAACCCAAGTCTTTCAACTTGTGCTGAGAATAGTATAATCTTAGAGAATAAAGGATTTTTTGTGCCGAATAATAGCAGTATAATTGTATCTGTTTTATCTTCTTCATATCTCACATACAATGAAAGTCATATTTTTCTCCTTAGGGTATGCATTCCGTTTACCAAATCATTGCAAACCCAGATTGCCTTTTGTCTCATAAGTATGGAGAAATTTGGTAGTGGTAAATATCTCTTATATGTGATTATTTTTGGTTTAAAACAAGGAAAGTCAAGCTGCAGGGTAAGAGATGATGAATTGCTATATACTGTGAATTCTGAGTAGTTGTTACTCAAAGCTATGGTCCATTGAGCCTGTTGGCATGTTGCCAGCACATTTTCGTTCTCTTACTTCATATTCTTTGGAGAGACTGTTATGTAGCCTGATACTACTACCACTGATTGCTAGTTTTGCTTCTTAAGCTGTTTGTGAGCTGACCTCACCCTACTGCTTTGAGAACTATGATGAAAGTTACAACTGTAGAATGATCTGTCTGAATATTTGGAAGTCTTTGTCTTTGCATCTTTCTAGCATGCAAGGAGGGAGTAGATACAGTTTTCCAATAATTTATGTTAAGTGAATGTTTCTTGTATTTTTTTTTGGGGGGGGTAGGCATGAATAAGAACCAGTTTATAATGGGTTGTGGGGATTTTCTTCCTTTTTACTTTGCGTAGTAGAGGATAAGAATATATTTCTGTTACAAGAATTACATTTGAAAGTGTACATAAATGACATTTAACCATTCTAATGTTTGAAAAGACCATCATTAGAATAAATGTCAAACTTATTTCTATTAACAATAGGTATGATCCTGACCCTGATTTGATGTCAGGTCTATTATTCTAATACTACTCCCTCCCTGCTTTTTTTGGAGCTTTACATATGAAATAACATTTCTTCTTTCCAAAAGAGAAAAATTAGCTTTATTATTTTTTAATATGAAAGGAACTTGAGTAGATTAGCCTTTGAGAAGAATGATTAGTTTCTTTTTAAAACTTGAACTTAACTAAAAATAACTTTGTGCCATATTTAAAACTAATTTAGAGGTATGCCACCATTCTGTGGGTATTTTTTTACATTTAAGGAACTAAGAATGAACAATGGTATAAATCTACCAACTAGATAAGTGTCTAGCAATGCAGAAATTGCTGTTGGGAGTGGTGTTGCTATTTCTACTTGTTGAAGTCATTTAATGGTTGATTTCTAATGGTTGAAAGATCCAGAAGTGAAAAACTTAAATGTGGTACAGGTAGAAAATGAAACAGCAGGTGTATTCTGATATGTAACAAATATAAAAAAAACTCCAATTAAATAGTTAAACAACTTTTACAACTAATTAGGATGT
Organism: Tolypeutes matacus; assembly: GCA_026826555.1. Classification (NCBI taxonomy): domain Eukaryota; kingdom Metazoa; phylum Chordata; class Mammalia; order Cingulata; family Chlamyphoridae; genus Tolypeutes; species Tolypeutes matacus. The sequence goes on from JAKSZT010053821.1 coordinate 235,508, forward strand.
AGAAATCTGAACTGTTCATGACAGCTTAAATTAGCCTTTGTTTAAAATGTTATGTTGGTTTTGTAGATGAAGAAATAATTCTTCTATATTTTATTCCTAAGAGAATAGGAAATAAAAATGAGAATTCTTGGTGTAGTAAGTGTTGTTATTGTTGCTCTCACCTGAATTGAGTTTGGATATTTTATTTAGTGTTTACTATAAGAGAAAAACAGTAGATTACTTTTGGGGTGAGAGCCACAATGCAAATGTAAGTTTATGAGCTCCTTTTATACTCCTTTTAAGGTAGTAATTTGTATTTTTATATAGAGAAGTTAAAGCAAAGGTAGACAAAATAATTTTCAATGGTAAGAAGAGATGAAAAAAAAAACTTTTGTTGAATTTTTAGATTTTATTTGAAAGGAAGAAGAGTTCTTGATGTTGAGCTGCTCTTACTAATAGAACATGACCCACCCTTGTAGTTTTATACAGAGCCATTTAAAGTCAAGGCTTTCATTGCTCAGAGTTCTAAGGGGGTAAAAAAACAACTTTTCCTGTTGTGCAGGGAAAAATGACTTCAGTTTTGTTGATGTTAAATATGTCTGTAACCCCAGATGGTCACATTCTCCTCTTCCACAGATGTGGTACTCCCAGGGAGAGGAGATTTTTGAGTAATGTTCTTAATTTCCTTAAGTTGTCAGTGAATTTTAAAAACTTGATGTTCATTGTAACTGCTGTATTGCTGTCTAGAATGACATCACTGTTTTTATGCCAGGGGAAGTTAACAAACATTTACGTAGGAATTACATAGTCATGTTTTTTCTGTAGATGAGTGCTTTTAATAATTCTTTCCTTTCTTTCCCGCCTATGTTCCTCAGAATCCAGACATTCTCACAGGAACATAGGAAATTAATTTAGAAACTGTCATGCTAATTAGAAGCCTATTGTGTAAAAGGAAAAGGAAGTTTGTACTTTGAAAGTACAAACATGTTAAAATAAAATTTTTATGTAATGTGGCCTTATTTTGGGGGTTATTTATTTTAGGCTAAAGCTTGTTTTAAACATAAATGTAACAAAATGAATCAATATTCATTTAGTTACTTGGAGGACTTCTGCATTTCCTGACATCCAGAGGCCTGACTCTTTTTTTTTTTTTAACTGAGAACAGATTAAACAAAATCTGCCTTTGCTTGAAAGTAACAATTATTCAACAATACAACAAGATATTACAATGTATCCCAATTGGTGATAAGCAAGAATCAATGTACTTAACTGAGGGAAGGGTGAGAAGTACCATTTCATTGCTGTTCCAGTATAAATAAAAATAAAGGTAGCAGCAATCTTGAACTTTGTTACTAGTAGTCACTGAGGAACTGTGTGCTGTAACTGATTTAACTCTAGCTGAATTTCTCTGAAAAGGTGAAAACACAGTTTTAAGCTATACCAAGAATTTTCTGATTTTAGCTTCTTCTTATCTCAGTGGCAAATTTAGGAGCAACTTGCTATCTAATCTGTTGAGATGAGAGGACTGAAATATTTGTGTCAAGGAACATAATCTGTTTAATGAAACATCCAAATAGAAGTTCAGAAAAACTTGACCTAGACGGTGAGAGCCAGTGCATATACATGAACACACTCTTGGTAATGGCTTACTAGCATTCTTGTCTTTCTTGCTACTTATATCAGGAATTGCTGTGAACTGCAAGTATCCTTTGCCCTTATGGAATAATTAGGATTGCGGTGTGTTGCATTAGCGCTTTTGTGAAGAATTTATGCTCACTTTATTTTTAGAATTTAAGTTTGAATGGACACGTGTCTGGGAGAATGTTATTTTGTTGTCCTGGCCAGGAACTCTCATTACCAACCCTTGCTCTGAGGAAGATCAGTTACCTTGAAATGAACCAGTTTACTTGGAAGGTGCTATTCCTTTGGATTTAAAGAGGGCTTGATATGTTCTTATATCAAAACTTGCATGGAAGCAGGAGCCTGGTATTAAAAATATATCTTTAAATAGATAAGAACATGACTGCTCTAAGCCCAGTCTTTTACGTTGTTTTGCTCGGTAAAAGATTTGGACAACGATATGTATCCTGTATGTATGTGTGTCTGACTGAGACTTTAGCATTTGTGCCAGTTTATATTTTTCTGTGACTTTCTGTGTTTGTACCAGGAGTTTTCTGTCTTTCTGTGTCCTTCACTACTCAATGGATAGTAATATTTTAACCTACTAGTAAAATAAAGATCACATCTTTGAAAAAGTTGGAGAATAGTTTAGTGCTTATATGTGGAAATGTTTGGGGTTTGCTGAGGCCAGAGTGAAAGTGGTAAACATCAGAGGTGATTATTTACCAAAATACTTAGAATACCAAGTAGTGACCCAAAATAAGCATTCAGGTTAAAATAGATTAACATACTACTGTTTCCATTTCAGTAGTAGTAGTTTGATTTAAAAATAGTAGTTTTTATTTAGTACAAATTGGACCTAGCAGTTTGTTTTACTTATCTAGAACAAGGAACGTTTACATGGGATTGAGTTCCCAAAAGGGCCATGATCCTCTAATACCAGCAAATTCTCAGTTCGCATCTTATTTGACCTATCAGTAGTGTTTAGTCCAGTTGATCTCTCTTCCTTGAAGCACTTTCTTGCCTTCAGTCTCCTTTACTGTTTCCCTTTCTTTTCCATTTCTAAATATTAGAGTGACCTTGTTCTCAGCCCTTGGGTTTTTTCTTTTTGTCTATACTCAGTCCCTTAATGATCTCATCCAGGCTTATCTTTTAAAATATTACCCTTTATACTGATTTTTGTCTCTGGCTTAGACCTCTTTCCTGAACTCCAAACTTATATATTTGACTGTCTACTTCACAACTCCATTTGATGCTCTAATAGGCATCCCAAAATTCACATGGCCAAAGTGAAATTCTTGCTGCTTCCAAATAAACCAGTTCCTCCATCAGTCTTCCTCATTCAATAAATGGCTTTTCTGTCCTTCCAGTTCTTCCAAATCTTGGAGTTATCCTTGACGCCTCTCTTTTCATCCTACATTCAACCCATTAGAAAATGTTATTTACTGTATCTTTATGTCCAGAATTTTAATACCTCTACTTATCACCATGCTGGTTTAAGAGGATTATTGCTATCACCTCTTGCCTTATTTTGCTGAAAACAAAAACAAAAACAAAAACTACAGATTGGTTGGTTAAAACAATAGGAATTTTTAATAAGAAGTGAAGTCGTAAAGCATATGACAACATGGATGACCCTGGAGGACATTATGTTGAGTGAAGCAAGCCAGACACAAAAGGACAAATACTGTATGAATGTGTTACTATGAACCAAATATATTGTGTAACATATTGTTTGATTCAAAAAATATTTTATATTTTATCCATTACATTTAATTGAGAAATGTATATATTTATTCATCTGTGTTTACTTTTTGCTTTTAATTGTTTATATTTACAATTATTAAATGTATAAAATAAAGTAAAAAAAAAACAACAAAAAACCAAGAACAATAAGAATTTATTGTCTCACAGTTTTAGAGGCTAGAAGTCCAAAATCAAGGTATTGGCAGGATCATACTTACTCCAAAGTCTGTAGTGTTATGGTGGTGGCTTGCTGGCACTTTGTAACTCAATCTTTGCTTCCGTCACATGGCCATCTCTCTCCCTGTCTGTCTCCTCCTCCTGTTTCCAAATTTCCTCTGCTATTAAGGACTCCAGTCATAGTGGATTAAGGCCCACCCTGATCCAGTTTGGTCTCATCTTAACTAATAGGATATTTGAAGATCCTATTTACAGATGAGTTCTTTCACAGGACTTCCTTTCACAGGGTTTAGGACTTGAACAAGTCTTTGTGGGGAACATGATTCAATCCTCAACATCATATAACTGGGCTGCCTGCTTCTATCCTTACCACTTTATGGTCTGTTGTCAACAGCCAGTGCTTTTTTTTTTTTTTTTTGAGGCAGTATCTCATTGTGGTGTTTCTTTTATTTTATTTATTTTATTTTTTCCTTTATTTATTTATTTTTTAATTAGAAAAGTTGTGAGTTTACAAAACAATCAGGATTCCCATACATTGTCCCACCACTAATACCTTGTATTGTTTTGGGACATTTGTTACAAATGATGAAAGAACATCATCAAAATATTACTGCTAACTATAGTCCATAGTTTAGATTTTGTGTATTCTTCCCACAAACTCTCTATTGGTATTGTATATTTGTGAATTTGTTATTGTTCACGAGAGAACATTCTCATATTTTTATTCTTATCCACAGTCCACTTTCCATCTCGGTGTTCACTGTGTTATATGGTCCCATGACTTGTACAGTCCATCTAAAGTATATACTTGTGGTTCTCAGATTCATCACAGAGTTGTGCTGTCATCAACTCAGTCAATTTTAGAATGTTGTAATTACTCCAAAACAAAAAAAATCCCATACCCCCTTTTATTCCCCCATTGTTGACCCTTAGCATTGATATAGTACCTTCTTTGCCATTGATGCAAAAATATTGCCCTATTAATGTTAAACTATAGTCCATAAGATTCGTTAGTTGTATTTTCCCCATGTATCACCATATCCTTAATACCTTGTAATAGTGACATACATTATTCTAGTTCATAGAAGGATATTCTTGTATTTGTACATTAACTACAATCCTCATCCACCACTGAGTTCACTATTTTATTCAATCCCTAGATTATCCTGTAGTTTTCTTTCAATTGACATTTACATCCCTAGACTATCCCATTCAGCCACAATTACATTTATAAATTAGCAGTGTTGATTATACTCACTATAACGTATTAATTAACTATCCATTTCCACACATTTAAATCAACCTTATGAAACATTCCACGTACATTAAGCATCAGCTCTCTCTTCTCAACGCGCATTCCATCTCCTAGTAAACCTACACTCTAAAGTTTAATTCCATGATTTTACTCAAAGAATTTAGTTCATATTGAGACCATACAATATTTGTCCTTTTGTGTCTGACTTATTTCACTCAACATAATGTCCTCAAGGTTCATACATGTTGTCATATGCATCCCAGCTTCATTTCTTCTTACGGCTGAATAGTATTCCGCCATATGTATATACCACATTTTGGTTATCCATTCATCAGTTGATGGACATTTGGGTTGTTTTCATCTTTTAGCAATTGTGAATAATGCCGCTGTGAACATGGGTGTGCAAATATCTGTTCATATCCCTGTTTTCAGTTCTTCTGAATATATTCCTAGTAGTGGAATAGCTGGATCATATGGCAGTTCTATTTTAAGCTTCCTGAGGAACCGCCAAACTCTTCCACAGAGACTGCACCGTTTTACATTCCCAACAGTGAAGGAGTGTTCCTGTTTCGCCACATCCTCTCCAGAACTTGTAGTTTTCTGATTTTTAAAAATAATAGCCATTCTATAAGGTGTGAAATAATATCTCATTGTAGTTTTGATCTGCACTTCCATTATAGCTAGTGATGCTGAACCTCTTTTAATGTACTATTTGGTCATTTGTATTTCCCCTTTGGAAAAATGTCTGTTCAGGTCTTTTGCCCATTTTTAAAATTGGGTTGCTGATCTTTTTATTGTTCAGTTGTTTGATCTCTTTATATAACATGGAAACCAAACCCTTATTGGATATGTGGTTCCCAAATATTTTCTCCCATTGAGTAGGCTGCCTTTTCAACTTTTTGACAAAGTAATTTGAAGTACAAAAGTGTTTAATTTTGAGGAGATCCCAAAATTTATTTATGCTCGTGCTTTGGGTGTAAGATTTAAGAAACTACCACCTACCACAAGATCTTGAAGGTGTTTCCCTACATTTTCTTCTAGGAGTTTTATGGTTCTAGATTTTATATTGAGGTCTTTGATCCATTTTGAGTTAATTTTTGTATAAGGTATAAGATAGGGATCTTCTTTCTTTTGGCTGTGGATATCCAGTTCTCCCAGCACCATTTGTTGAATAGACTTTTCTGACCCAGCTAGTTGGGTTTCACAGCCTTGTCGAAAATCACTTGACCATAGATGTGAGGGTCTATTTTTGAACTCTCAATTTGATTCCATTGATCAATATATCTATCTTTATGCCTATATCAAGCTATTTTTACCACTGTAGCTGAATAATATGCTTTAAAGTCAGGACGTATAAGTCCTCCAACTTTGTTCTTCTTTTTAAGGACATTTTTGGCTATTCAGGGCTCCTTACCCTTCTAGATAAACTTGATGACTGGCGTTTCCATTTCTGCAGAAAAAGGCTGTTGGAAGTTTTATTGGGATTGCATTGAATCTGTAAATAATTTGGATAGAATTGACATACATCTTCACAATATTTAGTCTTCCAATCCATGAATACAAAATGTCCTCCCATTTATTTAGGTTTTTTATTTCTTTTAGCAGTTCATTGTAGTTTTCTGAGTACAGGTCTTTACATCCTTGGTTAAGATTATTCCTAAATATTTGATTCTTTTAGTTGCTATTATAAATGGAATTTTTTTCTGACATCCTCCTCAGATTGCTCTTTACTAGTGTATAGAAATCCTACTTAGTCTGTTTTTTGTTTATTATTATGGAAATAATGAAAATGCTCTAATGGTGATTGAAGTGGTGAATGCACAATTATGTGATTATACCAGATACCATTGATTGTACACTTTGGATGAATTGTATGCTTTATTAATATGTGTCAATAAGATTGATTCATTAAAAAAAAAGAATAATTATGAAAAAAAAAAAGGAACGCTACTGATTTTTTCATATTAATCTTTTATCCTGCTATGTTGCAGAATATTTCATTGCTGATGAACTTGTTTATCAGCTCTAGTATTTTCATTGTGAGTTTTTTGGGATTTTCTAGGGATATGATCATATCAGCAAATAGCAAGCATTTTACTTCTTCCTTTCTTATTTGGGTGCCTTTTATTTCTTTCTTTTTTTTTTTTTTTTTTAAAGAATAACAACATTTATGAAAGATTTTTTATATTCTTTTTTTTTAAAGATTTTATTTATTTATTCATTTATCCCCCCTTTGCTGCTCGCGCTCACCGGGTCAGCCAACCACGCCATGCGGGCCGGCTTGCCCTCACCAGGAGGCCCCGGGAACCGAACCCGGGGCCTCCCATATGGTAAACGGGAGCCCCACTGATTGAGCCACAGCCGCTTCCCTATTTCATTTTCTTGACCAATTTCTCTAGCTAGAACTTCTAGCACAATATTGAATAGCAATGGTGACAGTGGACATCCTTGTCTTGTCCCAATCTTAGCGGGAAAGCTTTCGGTCTTTCACCCTTTTTTTTCTTGAAGAACCAACTTTTGGTTTTGCTAATTCTCTCTACTGTTTTTTTTTTTTTTTTTTTCTTTCCCCTCAATTTCACTTATTTCTGTTATTTCATTCCTTTTGCTTGCTTTGGGATTAGTTTGCTTTTTTTTCCAGTTCCTACATGTGTGCAGTTAGGTCTTTGATTTTAACTCTTATTTTTCAATGTAAACATTGAGGGCTACAAATTTCCCTCTCAGCACTACCTTCATTGCATTCCATTGGTTTTGAAATGTTGTGTTCTCATTTTCATTTGTCTTGAGATATTTACTGATTTCTCTTGCTATTTCTTCTTTGACCCACTGATTGACTGTTGTTCACTCTCCATATATTTGTGAATTTACCCTTTTTCTTCCTGTTATTGATTTCCAGCTTCATTCCATTATGATCAGAGTAAGTGCTTTGTATATTTTCATTCCTTTTAAATTTATTGATACCTGTTTTGTGACCCAACATATGGTCTATCCTGGAGAAAAGTCCATCAGCACTTGAGAAGAATATATATCCTGGTGTTTGGGGTACAGTGCTCTCTCTATATCTGTTAGTTCTAGTTAATTTATCATGTTATTCTAGCTCTCTGTTTCCTTATTGATACTCTATCCAGATGTTCTATCCAATGATGAGAGTGGTGTATTAAAGTTTCCAACTATTATTGTAGATACATCTATTTCTCCTTTCAGTTTTGCCAGTGTTTGCCTCATGTATTTTGGGGCATCCAAGTTAGGTGCATAAATATTTATGATTGTTACTTCTTCTTGGTGAATCATCCCTTTTATTTTTTTTTTATTTTTATTTTTTTTAAAGATTTTATTTATTTATTCATTTATCCCCCCCTTGCTGCTTGTGCTCGCTGGGTCAGCTAACCACGCCGTGCGGGCGGGCATGCCTTCACCAGGAGGCCTCGGGAACCGAACCCGGGGCCTCCCATATGGTAAACGGGAGCCCTACTGATTGAGCCACAGCCGCTTCCCGTCCCTTTTATTAATATATAATTACCTTTGTCTCGTGAAACAATTTGCATTTAAGATCTATTTTGTCCAATATTAGTGTAACTATGGCAGCCCCTTTTTGGTTACTATTTGTGTGGAATATTTTTTTCCAACCTTTCGCTTTTAGCCTGTGTTCTTGCATCTAATGTGAGTCTCTTGTAGACAGCATATAGATGGCCCATTTTTAAAAAAATCCATTCTGCCAGCCTGTGTCTTTTGATTGGTGAGTTCAGTCCATTAACAGTGTTATTAATGTAAAGGCATTACTTCATCCATTTTATTCTTTGGCTTTCCATTGGCATGTCTTACTATTGTCAGTCTTTTTACCCTTTTAGTTACCCTTACTAAATGTCTTCGTTTCTTTTTTTTTTTTTTTAAGATTTTTTTTTTTATTTATTCATTTATCCCCCCCTTGCTGCTTGTGCTCGCTGGGTCAGCTAACCACGCCGTGCGGGCGGGCTTGCCTTCACCAGGAGGCCCCAGGAACCGAACCCAGGGCCTCCCATATGGTAAACGGGAGCCCTACTGATTGAGCCACAGCCGCTTCCCTAAATGTCTTCGTTTCTACACTCTTCCCTAAGTGTCTCTCTCCTGTCTTTTCCTTTTAGGCTATAGCACTCCCTATTTCTTGTTAGTCTGGTCTCTTGGTGACAAACTCTCAGTTTCTATTTATCTGTGAATAATTTAAACTTGCCCTCATTTTTATAAAAAATATATTTTTATTAAAGTTGTGAGCTTACAAAACAATCATGCACACTTATGGAATTCCCATACAGCACCCTTCTACCAGCACACTACATTGTTGTGGAACATTTGTTACAAATTATGAGATAATATCATCAGACTGTTACCACTAACTATGGTGTGTAGCATACAGTTGGTATATTTTTTCTGTACTCTTCTATTATTAACACAGTACATCTTTGGCATTGATGCAAGAATACTACAGTATTGCTGTTAACTATAGTCCATAGGTTGCATTAATTGCATTTTCCCCGTGCTTCTCCACATTCTTACCACCTTGCAATAATGATGTATGTTTGTTCTAGTTCATAGAAGGACATTATTGTATTTCTACTATTAACCACAGTCCTCATCTACCTGGATATAATCAGGCATCCAGTAAAATTTTCAGGTTGGAGGTGATGAAAAGCAATCACAATCACCCCATAACCACATTCTCCCATGGTTACCAGAACCACCCTGTGACCCAGGCTTACAGAGCAATGATTATGGCTCTTCTTGGGGAGAGGTCAGAGGGAGGTAGCCAGGTCAGAGGATGAGCTTACTGAGGAAGGGTCAGAGGGGACCACAATGCAGGAAGCAAGTAAGGGAAATGAGCTCCCATTTCAGGGCTCTGGTGGGATGGCAGGACCAGCAATCATCAGCTCTTTGAATTATATCTCTAGATCCTACAGACCAAGATTACACGACAGAGAATTTGTTCTGAATAGGTGTGGTGGGACTGCTTGTGGCTCTCTTGGCTATATTGGTTGAGGAGTGGCACAGCTGTAGAGTGCCACACAAGGGAAACTAGTGGGACTTGGCCTAACTGAGCTGCAGTAATTAGAAATGTCAGATAGAATGAACCTTTGGACACCCACCAAAGGCTGTCAGGACTTGTAGAGTTCAGCAAAGCTACTTGGATAACACAGAGGAGAAAGAGGTGTTAAGAAGCTTGGATCTATTTCCAAACCAATCAAATGGCTTTTTCCTGTGTGGATCTGATAGCATTAGCATGCCATCTTTCTGGACATTACTTGCAGTTTTCCATCTTTATCTTTCTTTCCATTAACTTTTCCTCTTCTCATTTTTTTCCTTTTTTTTTTTTTTTTGACATTTTTAAGTGAGTGTCTTCACCAAATATAAATAATATATAAGCATACCTAAAACATTCCATAACCCCCCTTTATCCTTAAGATATCTGTTTTATTCATTCATATATTGGCAGAAGTAAATGCCATAATCCTTAACTCTTCCTTTTCCTCAATTTCTATGGGAACTCATACAAAGAAGAGTTAAATACTGGAATGTGTTCCACTACTATCCATTAGTTTTTTTCTTTTAGTTTTCAGAATATTTATATGATTTCACCAATTTGGGGGTTTAAGATTTTTCACTTATTTAGATTCCAATTTCATGAAGCTGGTTCTTCAATATGGAGAATTTATTATATGAGCAAGTTTAGAAAATAAATCTTGCATTTTGAACTAATAAGACATTTTTGTATCATTTAGTATGATGCTGGTTGCTGTAACAAATAAGTTCTAAATAGCTTTGGCTTCAAAGTAAGATGTTCTGAGATTATGCTCTGTGTTCTTATTTCACCTTCCATAACTCTCCCTTTTGACCCTGATAGCTCGTTATTACTTTCCAATTATTCCCACTGAGAGGACCCAGTTATGGACAGCTGCAAAATTTCAGGGGATTAATTAGTGTAAGATCTTTTAGCAGCTTCTGATCCCAAGCTCAATGGGGCCCAATGAGAAAAAGTTTCTATTTATGATTGCCTAGATTTCATCCTGTCTGTGATGCTGGAGAGCTGAAGAGCAAGGCAGTGATGAATATGGAATTACATGGCTAATGAACGTCACAGGCTTTAATCAAAGTTAAAATAAGAAATCACAGGTATGTGCTACTGTATTCAGATACACTATTAAGTGTGCAAATTCAAGTACGTTTTTTAATATAAAGCTCAAAACTTTATTCTAAATAGTTCACACATTTTTCTTTTCTATAATTCACCCAAAAAACAAAACAGAAACAAAAACAAAAAAAAACTGCAGTCCTGGGGGATGGATGTGGCTCAAATGGTTGGGCGTCTGTCTCCCATATGGAGGGACCTGGGTTCGATCCCCGGGACCTCCCGGTAAAAAAAACAAAAACAAAAAAACTATAATCCACCCATGCTCCTCATCAGACTGCACCCAAAGGAAATCTAAGTTGGTCACATGTGGCTCTGCCACTAATTACTAATCACTTTATTTTTCAGTTATTTATTATACCATTATAAATGATATATCATTTTATATATTAATATACAAATTGATATGTGATGTATCATTTTGTAATAAATATAATTATTAAAATGTAGGGGTCTTACTTCCAGTGAAACTGAATGTGGTGCTGCCCTTCCTGCCCCCCATCCTTTATTGAGAGCTACTTGTTAAAACTTTCAATGTGCTCTTGGCTTAACTTACTCCCTGTGATTAAAAAAAAATGCAGAGCATTCTCAGTTCTTTTTGCAGAGCATTTTTCATACCTTCTTTATAGAAGTTACAGCTCATATCTTCAATTTGTCCTGAATTTATCAGCAAACCTAAATACACTTATGTCCACCTATTTAAAACCTTACCACTTACTAAAATTTCTAACTCAACATACCATATTTACATTAAATAAAAGTTCTACTAGTAATATTTTGGTAATGGATGATGATGATGGTAGCACAACATTGTGAAAATAATTAACAGCACTGAAATGTATATCTGAATGTGGTTAAAAGGGGAAATGTTAGGTTATATCCATGAAACTGCACTATACCGTGAACCCTAAATTAAAATATTTACTATATTTAATAGTACAGTTATAAAAATGTGCTTTCATCAATTTTAAAAAATGTACCACACCAATGCAAAGTGTTAATAATAGGATGGTATATGGGAATCCTGTATTTTATGCATGATTGTTCTCTTAACCCACAACTTTTCTAATAAAAAAAATTTAATATGTGTACTAACAAATGCATACCCCATTGATAGGAAGACTCTCTTGTTCTTTCAAAACATGGCATATTTCAAAATGTTTCATGTCTCAGATACCAAATAGACTTTGGTGAAAACAGCCTGGAAACGAGTGTTTCCTTTGGGCTATTTCAGGACTTTAAGCTACCTAGTCTGTTGGCTTATTTCTTTGTAGTATTCATCCCAAAGTCTAGAAAACATAAAACATTGGAAATAATTATTGAAATTATTAATAAATCGATGAATAAAATGTCAGTGATTGAGCCAGATCAAAGGAAGGAGAAATGGCACAATTTTGGATAAGGGCTGATAAAAGTCTTTATATCAGATCAAGGATTTAGGTTTGAAACTCAAAGAGAGACACGGTTAGCCTCACCTATGTGGTTTTGTCAGTGGAAGGGCATTGTTTGGAAAAAGGATTCTGAGAGTTAAAAAGATAGTGCACTTCTCAGAAAATACTTTATTGTCTTGTAACCAGGGTAACATGTAGCTCCCAGAATTGGTTTTTAACCCATAATGACAGCTCACTTTGGTGAAAATGCTTTTTCAATTCAACCAATCAGTCAATGCATTGCTTCTAAATATCAGCCAATCAAAATCTGATTCACTTCAATAAACATGCCTGTGAATGAAAACCAATCAAAATCACCATTAAACACCACAGTAATAGTTGCTTACAGTCAAGATCTAGTGTTAAATGCTAAAATTGGTAGATGAAAGTTTAAGGAAGAAACTGCATGGTCTCAAAGTATCTCCCCCAAAATACTTATTAATTACAAGTGAAAAAATTAATAATTTTATAGTGAAGAATCTAAGTGATCAAGGTTGTCATCAGTAATGACAGGTAAGTTACATGTAATCCCTGACATATTGTTTCAAGAAGGGTATATTACCTCTTCCTAAAAACCTATAAACACAGTCTAATCATGAGAAATCATCAGACATGATAAGAGACATTCTGTTAAATACTTGTCCAGTGTTCTTCAAAAGTATTAAGGTCATAAAAGACAAAGAATGAAGAACTGTTACAGAGTAGAGGAGACTAAGGAGAAATAATGAATAAATGCAATGTGGGATCCTGAATGGGATCCTAGAACAGAAAAAAGGACATTAGAAGAAAAACTAGTGAAATCAGTGTAGTCTATAGTTTAGTTGTTGTTTTAAAAAATAAAGTACCATGGTGCTAAAAACAAAAACAGAAAACAAAAACAAACAAAATCTTAGGTAACTTTTTCATATTAAAGGAGACTAAAGAGACATAACAGTTAAATTCACTGTGCAATCTTGGGTTGAATTATAAAACAAAGGCCACTAGTAAAACAATTGGTAAAATTTGCATAAAGCCAATAGATTAGATAATAGTATTACATCAATGGTATTTCCTGAATTTGATATCTAGTAAAAGAATGTCCATGATTTTAGGAAATACAAACTGAAGTTTTTAGAGAGGGTAAATGGTATCATATATGTAAATTACTCTTTAACTTTTCAGAGAGAGAGACTAAATGATAAGACAAATGTGGTAAAATGTTAATTTGGGAGGAATCTGGGTGAAGTGTATACTTTAAACTTTTTTTTTTCAAAAAAAAAAGTTTCTTTGATAAGTTTCTTTGATAAGTCCAAAATTATATCAAAATAAAAAGATGGTATTCTTATATTTATATAATGGTGAAGGTGAGGTTATAAGGTCTGTTGTATGACTATTTGGATTGGTGGCTGAAGTGTTAGGGCCAAGGAGATGAGAGGTTAGGCTTTGGAAGGATCATCCATGTGTGTAACAAAAATACACCAAGGATTTTGAGTAAGAGGAAATGCCAGAAACTAGATGCTGAATCTTTATGAATAAAGAGGAGTGACCTGGAAGTCAATAGTTACCTGAATCCATACTGGTGCAGTGAGAAGTGTATCTAATGTCATTAGCTTCTATACTGGTAGGCAGCTGAAGAAGCGAGCAAGAGGCAACTGGAAGTAGCAATTTCATGTCCAAGCCTCCAGGCCTATTAATAGAAGGGCTGTATAGAAAGAGACAGTAACTATCTGAGAAGCTTTCAGGAGAGAGCATATAGGTCAAGGGTCTCCGAAAAAACAGAACCAACAGGATATCTCTATTTCTCTCTCTCTGTCTTTGTGTCTGTCTTTGTGTCTGTCTGTCTGTCTGTCTGTCTGTCTGTCTGTCTGTCTATCTATCTATCTATCTATCTATCTATCTATCTATCTTAAGAGATTTATTATAAGCAATTGGCTCACACAATTGTGGGGGCTGGCAGGTCTGATTTGTATTGGGCAGGCCACAGGCTGGAAATTTAGTAAAGGTGATGTTGAAGTATTGAGGCATAAATTCTTCTGATCTCTGGAACTTTCAGTTCTTTGCTTTTTTTTTTTAAAGATTTTATTTATTTATTCATTTATCCCCCCCTTGCTGCTTGTGCTCGCTGGGTCAGCCAACCACGCCGTGCGGGCGGGCCTGCCTTCACCAGGAGGCCCCGGGAACCGAACCCGGGGCCTCCCATATGGTAAACGGGAGCCCCACTGATTGAGCCACAGCCGCTTCCCGAGTTCTTTGCTTTTTAATGCCTCTGACTGATTCATTGAAGCCCCACCTACATTATAGAGGTCAATTGATTTGATTTACTTTATTTAAGGTCAACTGATTGTAGATGCTGATCCCATCTATAAAACATCTCCACAGTAACAATTAGGCCAGTGTTTGACCAAACAACTGGACAGCATAACCTAGACATGTTGACACATAAAATTAACCATCACAGGGAAGTGGATGTGGCTCAAGCAATTGGGCTTCCATCTACCATATGGGAGGACCCAGGTTTGATCCCTGGGGCCTCCTGGTAAAGGCGTGCCTGGCCCACGCAGGGAGCAATGCAGCAAGATGATGACACAACAAAAAGAGAGATGCAGGGGAAAGTCAAGGTGAGACACTACAGAAAGCAGGAACTGAGGTGGCACAAGTCATAGGGTACCTCTCTCTCCCACATCGGAAGTCCCCAGGATCGAATTCCGGTGAAGCCTAGAGGAGATAAACGAGAAGAGAAGACAAAAAGAAAACAGACACAGAAGATCACACAGTGAATGGACACAGACAGCAAAAACAGTGGGGGCGGGGTGTGGGGAGGGGGGCATTAACCATCACGGCCATCACAGGCATTGTCCCCACAGCTTAGGTAGAGCAGGATATTGGAGTGAATGTTCAAAGAAGAGATTAGAATGCAGTGGATTTTGCTCAAGACAGTCCATGAGCTATGGACGGGAAAAGGGGAGAAACTTGATACCTAGGAGAAGGGTGCGTGACTTGATTAGATTTAGGGAAATATCAATGTGGGATACAGTTATAAGCAAATTAGTAAACATTTGGCTCAAGGGCATAAAATGAAGACTTTCTTTAAAGTCCTTTTGATAAACTTGTAAACAGAAATATTGATTGCTTGGAAGATAGTGGGCAGATATTATTTCTGAATGCTTGGGGATGCAGTTATAATACCTTCCAAAGGAAATAGAAGTCATAAGCCCACATGATGCAGGTTTTTTGAACTAAGACTTCTGTTTAGAGCCAGTTTTGTGGGGAAAGACCACCTGAGCAAAGTCAAGTCCCCAGAAGGTCTCCTCTCAGGAAAAGCAGCTCTAGAATTGCTCTAATCACCATCTTAAAAATATCACAGGAAAGCTTGCCTGTGTCTGTGAGTCTGGAAGCAAAAATCCCTCTATGAAAAAAAAAAAAAACCTAAATATCTTTCAGGAAGGGTTTGGAGGCTAAATTTCACTCCTGAGTGGTGTGAGAAACATCAAACCCATAAATTAATGTAAAATTGGTTTTAGTCTGGTGAAACACATGGGAACTCCCGAAGAATCAAATGGAAGACAACACCATAGCCACATGTACACAGAACAGTAAACACTGGAATCCTCCAGAGAGGAAAATTCACTATAGATGAATCCTCCATAAAAACTGCAAACCATATGAGGAAACAAACCACCCTCAAAAATACAGTGAAAGGATTAGAACCTCCAAGAACTTGAGGTACAGAACTGTGAGATGTATATGTAAATTATGAAAGTAGTAAGAAGAGAGAATACCATAAGGAAACTGAAGCTAGACCCCTTCTCTAAAGTCCAGGGCCAGGCCATGGAGATATTGGCCACATCTTTGGTGGTACTAGGGGCTTGACTCAAATTCTAGGGTACTAGCTCTCTACTTTATAAACCATCTCCCAGGAACAAATTACCAGGAAACCAGCCACTTAAATAGAATCCCCCAAATTTCTGAGGAAAGAAGGAGTAGCAGAAATTTCTCACCATTCAGAGGAACTATTTCCCTGTCCTTGGGCAATATCCCAAAAGGACAAACTAGCCCACTCCTTACATATGTCCCTATTCACTGTAACCTTACCTTCATGCTACTGAGGGATTTTTGCCTGACAAAGATAAGTAAATAAGGATATATTAAGGGAGGTGGAGCAAGAAGCCCTCTTGGTCCCCAGACCTCTTTCCCATCTACCAGGAAGCTCACCCAATCATCTCCTTCTGAGTAGCTATTCCTGCCTTCCTCCCCTATGCTTCAGTGTCTGGATGTCTCCAGAGGTGAAGTGTGATCAGAAACCATAGCACAAAACCAGATTTCTCACATGCATGGGCTATGTATATATTATGTGTGTAGTCAACATGAAAACTCTGATGGGTAACCTGTATCCTTACCTACTGCTTCCTCTGCATCCATATTTCCTGTACGTTTAACAAAGCTAAGGTCTCCAAATCACACAAAACAGAAAGTGTTGTTTGAAGCAGCTTGGCGAGTCCTACATTGGATACCCCAGTCTGGGAGAATAATACAACAGCAAACCAAGGTGACCATTTTCACATGGGGAGTAGAGCTCCTGATTTCAGGTCAGAATCTGCCTAGGATTTTGGTGTCCAAGATATCATCTCAATCCTCTACACAGGATGGCACCAGGGAGAACTTTCTATGATTCTCAAGAGTGAAAGTCTCATGTTAGCTTTTCTTTTCCAGGATAGATGTTTTAGACACATGAGGATGATACCCTCCCTAAACATGATATAAGGACATTTTGCAGGAGACTCTCTTGATAGGTAGGATGGATGGAGGAGGGGAATTCTCAAATTTGGAATTGAGAATCAAAGACACTGGAAAGGGGAAGTTCTGGGAAGATGGCATCCGAATAAGCAGGCAAGGCTCAACTCTCTCACAAAAACAATGGAGAAAGAGCCAAAAGCTGTTCACAGCACCTGCTTTGGGGGTTGGCATACCAGGACAGTGCTAACAACTCCCAGGAGGTTGAGGGACAGAGAGATGAAGAGCATGAAACAAAAAACCAAACCCCCGTCGTGGCCAGGAAGGGCTCCCCCAGCTCACTCTCAAGATATTAAGCTGGGGTAAAACCCTGGCTCACTGCAGCCAACTGAGAGGGAAACAGACATCTTCCTCCCTGTCAGCTGTTACAAGGGACAAGGGAGGAAGAGTCAGGGGTCTTCTCTTCAGTGAATTTGGTCAGCAGAGCCTGCTTTGAATCTTGGCTCTGGTCAGACCAAAACAAAGCAGAGATTGTAACACCTCCATGGATGGGTGCACCGATGAGTGCCATCTGCTGGCTGGTCTGGAAATTGCATGAACCAAAACTGCTTCTGGTTCTCTCTGTACCCTAACTCCTGGGAGAAAATCTACACCCCGTTAGTGAGTTCCTGGCCTGATTTTGATAACTTAAGCTGGGCAATTTTTAAGATTTAGCATATGCTGAAGCAATAGCAAAAAAAGGGCTCTGAAAAAAAAACCAACAACAACAAAACAATAGGCAAGACAGAGAAATTGGCCATTAGAGTAAATTTACCAACATATTCAGTTGCCTAGGCATCAGCAAAAATTACAAACCATACTAGTAAACAGGAAGAGATGTCCCAGCCAAAGGAAAAAAGCAAATATCTTGAAGAGATACAGGATTTAAGAAAATTAATCAGTGATAGTCCACAATTCTCCTAAATCAATTCAAAGAATTGAAAGAAAATATGACTTAAAGAGATAAAGGATATTAAGAAGACACTGGGTAAGCATAAAGAACAATTTGAAAGCTGGCAAAGAAAAGTAACAGACCTTATGGGAATGGAAGACACGGTGGATGAGATTAAAAATACATTAGAAGCACATAATAGCAAGTTTGAATTGGTCAAAGATAGAATTAGTAATTTTGAAGTTAGAACATCTGAGCTGGAAAAGACAGGAGACCAGAAAGAGAAGAGAATGGAAAAAAATGGACCAGGATCTCAGGGAATTGAATGACAATGCAAAATACACAAACATACACATTATCAGTGTCCCAGAAGGAGAAGAGAATAGAAAAGGGGCAGAAAGAATATTTGAGGAAATAATGACCGAAAACTTCATAAATATCAATATCCAAGGACAACACACCCCAAACAGAATAAATCCGAATAGACCTACCTCCAAACACCTACTATTCAGAATGACAAACATCAGAAATAAAGAGGGGATTCTGAAAGCAGCAAGAGAAAAGCAAAGCATCACATACAAAGGAACTTCGATAAGATTAAGTGCTGATCTCTCATCAGAAACCATGGAGGCGAGAAGAAAGTGGTATGGTGTATTTAAGGTATTGAAAGAGAAAAACTGCCAGCCAAGAATTCTGTATCTGACAAAACTGTCCTTCAGAAATGAGGGTGAGTTTAAAGTCTTCACAGACAAACAAAATATGATAAAATATGTTACCCAGAGACCAGAATTACAAGAGATACTAAAGGGAGTGCTGCAGCCTGAAAGGAAAAAACACGGGCAAGAGACTTGGAGAAGAGTATAGAAATGAAAATTATTAGAAAGGATAAATTAAAAGGTGAAAAGACAAAAGTACAATATGATAACAGAAAGTCAAAAGACAAAATGGACGAAGTAAGCAATGCCTTTACAGTAATAACATTGACTGTTAATGGATTGAACTCCCCAATCAAAAGACAAAGACATAGAATGTATAAAAAATATGAGCCATCTATATGTTGTCTACAATAGACTCATCTCAGATGTGAGGACACAACCAGGTTAAAAGTAAAAGGTTGGGAAAATATATTCCATGTAAATAATAACCAAAAAAAAAGAGCTGGAGTAGCGATACTAATATCAGACAAAATAGATTTTTTTTTTTTTTTTTTAAGTACCGGGGCCGGGGATTGAACCTGGGACCTCGTATGTGGGAAGCTGGTGCTCAACCACTGAGCCACATCGGCTCCCCTGAGTTGGTTTTTTCATTTGTTTGCTTGTGGTTTTTTTTTTTGTTGTTTGTTTGTTTGTTTTTAGAAGGCACTAGGGACTGAACCTGGGACCTCCCATGTGGGAAGCAGGTGCTCAACAGCTTGAGCCACATCTGCTCCCCAAAATAGGGTTTATTTTATTTTATTTTATTTTTTAAAGATTTTATTTATTTATTCATTTATCCACCCCTTGCTGCTTGTGCTCGCTGGGTCAGCTAACCACGCCATGCGGGCGGGCTTGCCTTCACCAGGAGGCCCTGGGAACCGAACCCGGGGCCTCCCATATGGTAAATGGGAGCCCTACTGATTGAGCCACAGCCGCTTCCCCCAAAATAGGGTTTAAATGCAAAACTTTTATAAGGGATGAAGAAGGTCATTATATTTTAATAATGGGGGCAATTCACCAAGAAGAAATTACTATACTAAATATTTATGCACCTAGCCTGAGTGCCCCAAGATACATGAGGCACACACTAGCAAAGCTGAAGGGAGAAATAGATGTTTCTACAATAATATTTGGAGACTTCAATACATCACTCTCAGTATTGGCTAGAACATCTGGACAGAGGATAAAGAAAGAAACAGAGAGCTTGAATAATATGATAAATGAAACTAGATCTAACGAACATCTATACAGCATTGCACTCCAAAACAGCAGGATATACATTCTATTCAATTGCTCATGGATCCTTCTCCAAGATAGACCATATGTTGAGTCACAAGACAAGTCTCATAAATTTAAAAAGATTGAAATTATACAAAACAGTTTCTCTGATCATAACGGAATGAAGCTGGAAATCAATAGTGGATAGAAAAAGGGAAAATTCATAAAAATATGGAGATTAAACAACATACTCTTAAATAATCAGTGGGTCAAAGAAGAAATTGTAAGAAAACTCAGCATATCAAAACCTGTGAGACACAGCAAGTGCAAACAATGAGGGGGTGGGGAGAGATAAATAAGATAAATCTTACAACAACAACAACAACAACAAAAACCTATGGGACACTGCAAAGGCAGTGATATGAGGGAAATTTATAGCCCTCAGTGCTTATATTAAAAAAGAAGAACTAGGGGAGTGGATGTGGCTCAAGTGGTTGAGCTCCTGCTTCTCACATGGGAGGTCCTGGCTTCGGTCCCTGGTGCGTTCTAAAAACAAAAAACAAAAAACAAGCAAACAAATGAAAAAACCAACTCAGGGGAGCCGATATGGCAGTGGTTGAGCGTCACCTTCCCACATATGAGGTCCCAGGTTCAATCCCCAGCTCTGGTACCTAAAAAAAAAAAAAAAGAGAAAGAGCTAAAATTGAAGATCTAACTGTACACCTGGAGGAACTAGAAAAAGAACAGCAAACTAATCCCAATTTAAAAAGCTTTTTATTTCTTTCACTTTCCTGGCCTGCCAGGAGACAGTGCTCTTTGGCGAATCTTTCCATGGAGATGTCTTTTTCAACCTCCATTTGCTTGTGTTTTTGAGCTGGCTAGAGCGGTGATTCAAAGCTGGGCCCTGCTTTCTAAACTCACTGAAAAGAAACCACACTCAGCTCTCCGCCATACCCTCCTTCCTCCCAGGGAGGAAATTGCCTGTTCCTCTCTCAGCTGGCCGCTGTCAGTCACAGGTTTTACTGATGCTGTTCACCTTGAGGATAGGAGATGGACGCCATTCTTAGCCATGCACATGAGTAAGTCATGGTTTTCGTTTCCTATTTAAAATTATACCCCCACTCCCACCTACTTACCTTTTGTACTTTCTATGTTTTAATGGCTTTATTTTTTCTCTGTGGCACTTAATACCACCTGGCATACGGTAGTACTAATTACCTCACTTTCTTAAGTCTGTTTTATTGATATATAACTTACATATAATAAAATGCACTCATTTTAAGAGTTACAGTTGGGTCAATTTTGACATATTTAACCACCACTCTAATTAAGATATGGAACATTTCCTCACCCTAAAAAGTTCCTTCTTGTCTCTTCTAAGTCAGTCCTCCTCTCCTCTAACCCTTGCTTCAGGCATCCTCTACCCTGATTTCTATTACTGTAGATTAATTAATTTTGCCTCTTCTAGGACTTCATTTAAAGGGAATCATTATTCATTTGGCTTCTTTCACTGAGCATAATGCTTCCTAGATTTAGCCATGTTGTATTAGGTAGGTCCTGCACAGGGACTCCATGTTGGATTTCAGTTTCACTTCCTATAGTACTCTTGTTTTTGTCCTCCTCCCTGTGCTTGTCAGCTTCATCTTCAGGTTGGCTGCAGGAGTTCTAAGAATTTCATTTAGCTATGACAATATCCAGAGTTAGCAAGTACCATGTTTTATGGTGTTACCTTTTTAGGAGCAAAGAAGTCTTTCCCAGAAGTCTTCCAGTGGGCCACCCCTCTTATCTTATGACAAAAACTGAGCCAAATGTTTGGGGGATGGGACTGTCATGACTGGGTAAGACCAATGAAGATTCACACCAGGATTCACTTCCCTTGGGGAATTAGAGGATACCCATACAAAATTGGGCTCTGTTAACAAAGAAAAAGGAATGGATATTGGGTAATCAACCAGTAGCATCTGCTAAAATTATCAGAAGTCATTACTGTGACCAACAATTGGGGGCTAACTACATAAGAACTATTGGTAGTATATATTTAGGGTGAATTAGGGAAGAGTCTAATTAGGGAGTACAGGTAGGAAGTTATTAAAGTAATTCTGGAGTATAGTAATGAGGACAAAAATTAATATAATGGGAGTGGAATGGAGAGGAAGAGGGTTGATATGAAAGAAAGTAACAGGTCTTGATAAATTGGGAATATAGGGGACAAAGAGAATAACTGCAAGTTTGGACTTAGGTGAGTAGGCAAGCGGTGATATCATTGACAGAGATGGGGTAACTGCTTGTAGGGAATGGTGGTATGCATAGATAAAATGAGATTAATTTTGGACACACTAAATTTGAGGAGATATGGAACATATAAATAGAAATAACCATTAGACTATGCTGGACATAGTGCAGGTAATAGGAGTTATTTTGGGGGTCATCAGCCCAGTTGAAACCTTAAAAATGAATGAATTTTCTGAGGGACTTTGGGTAGAGAGAGCCTGACAAAACCTTGCATAATGTTTTCGGTATGGTCTCTAGAGGAGAAAAAGGAAGGAGGGGTTTATTGATACAGTAGTTGATGAGGTGGGAACATGGATAGTATAGATACTATACTATAGTTAGTATAAAGCAACATCCCTCAGAATTCGGATTGAACATACTATGTTCTATAGATTTCTTTTGCCTGAGGTATGGCAGATCCAGCAGCTGTATTATAATCTAATACTACATCATTTATTTTGTTACTCAAATTGTTCCAGCTTTGACCATTGGGAACTCTTTCAGGTTATCACCTGTGCCCTTTTTATATGTCTTCAACCTTTTTTTTTTTTTTTTAATTTTAATTTTTTTAGCGCTTCCTTACTTTCTGGTACTACAAGATACCCCAGGCTCATCTTGTATTTTCCCTGCTTTAGCTCTAGAGTCAACCATTACTCTAAGAAGCCCAGATTCCTTTTATTGAAGAATGGTATTTAGAACCAAGATCTGTGTGCTGGGTGTGTTTATTGCTACTGAGGTGTCGCTGTTTATAGATCCTCTCAGTGGATAGAGCTAGATAATATATGCACATATTAGCTTTTGTGTACATATATATCTATAATTGTTCCTATGTTCAGCTGTATACATATATTAAGCTAAATATGAGTTTATACTGATGACTCAGACTCTGTCCAGTCTTCTAATAGCACAGTTTGTTCTAGCCTTCCTTTCTTACTTATCTATATCTTCCTTCTCTTACAGTGAGGAACTGCCTCCTACCATCTAGGTATCTTTAGTCAGCCTTAAGAGATATAACAGGGGGACGAATGTGGCTCAAATGGTTGGGCGTCCATCTCCCATATGGAGGGACCTAGGTTCGATCCCTGGGACCTCCCAGTAAAAAGAAAAAAATGAAAAATATAGAAGGCGCGTGGGCTGCTAGGCACTGTGCGTGGGTGTGCCATCAGGCCCTGTGCGCAGGTGTGCTGCCAGGCCCCGCGTGCACGTGTGCCATCGGGCCTCATGCACCGTCAGGCCCTGTGAGCGAGTGAGTCCCCCAGGCCCCTTGTGTGGGTGTGCCGTCAGGCCCCATGCGCGGGTGTACCGTCAGTCCCTGCAAGCCACACAGCAAGATGATGGACATAACAGGAAAGTGACACAAGGGAGAGCCAAGATGAGATGCACTGAAAAACCAGGAACTAAGTTGGTGCAGGTGGTAGGCCACCTCTCTACCACATCGGAGGTTCCAAGGATTGAATCCCAGTGAAGACAGGAGGAGGATGAGAAGAGAGGGCAGGAAATGGACACAGAGAGTTGTCCAGCGAATGGACACAAAAACAGCAAAAACGGGGGGAGGGAGGGGTTAAAAATGGATAAAAGTAAATAAATAAATCCTTAAAAAAAAAAAAATAGAGGGGAGTAAGATACAGACTATAGTTAGTAGTAATACTTTGACAATACTCTTTCATAATTTGATAACAAATGTTCCACAACAATGCAAAGTATTTGTGGTGGGGTGATGTGTGGGAGCCCTGTATGATGCTATGTATGTTTGTTTTGTAAGTTCACAATGTTTACTGAACACTTATTGTTTATGTATGTTCATGTATGAATGATATACTTCAATAAATTGTTTTTAGAAAAAGTTGTTTTAGAAATGATCTATTATTTCTGTTTTGTTGGGAGCAGAGCCATTTGTTGATTGTTGTTTGTTGGCTTTTTTCTTTTCTTTTCTTTTTTTTTTTTCTTAAGTATAATTTACGTGTAGTAAAATTTACCCTTTTTAATTATATAGTTTTATGTTTCAACAAATGCATACTGTTAGAAATTATCACCACAATCAAGATACAGGTTATTTACATCACCTCACAAATTTCCTTCATGCCCATTTATAGTCAACCTTCTTCCTTCACCCCCAGCTCCTGGCAACCATTGATCTATTTTATGTCTTTGTAGTTTTGCCTTTTTTAAGTATGTCATATATATAGAATCACACCATATGTAGCCTTGTGTGCCTGTCTTTTTTGACTTAGCATAAGCAAGCTTTTGAGATTTCTCTATATTGTTGCATGTATCAGTAGTTCGTTCTTTTTTTTTTTTAATTGCTGAGTAGTATGCCATTGTGTAGTTGTACCACAATTTGTCTTTTAACCATTTGATGGACATTTGAGTTGTTTCCAGCCTTTGACGATTATAATTGCCATAAATATCTGAGTACAGTTCTTTGTGCAGACATACTTTTTCATTTCCCTTGGGTAGAAACCTAAGGGTGGGGTTTCTGAGTTGTGTGGTTAATGACTGTTTAATTTGATTAGAAATTGTCAAACTCTTCCAAAGTGGCTATACTACTTTGCATGTCAAGCAGCCATGTGTGGGAGTTTCAGTTGCTTTATATCCTCACCAATACTTGGTATTGTCATTAAAAAAATTTTTTTAACCATTCTAATAGGTGTGTAATGGTGTCCCATGGTATTAATTTGTATTTCCCTAATAACTAATAATGTTGAGCATTATTTTGTCATCTTTATCTCATCTATGGTGAAATGTCTTTAAATCTTTGGCCTTTTTTTTTTTGAGCTAAAATTCACTTAACATAAAGTTCACCATTTTTACCATTTTAAAGAGTTACATTCAATGGTTTTTAGTATATTTGCAATGTTGTGCAGCCATCACTATTTCAAATTCCAGAACACTTCATCACCCAAAAAAGAAGCCCTGTATCCTTTAGCAGTCACTCCCTGTTTTCCCATTGCCCCTGGCAACCACCAATCTACTTTGTGTCTGTGGATTTGCCTATTCTAGACATTTCATGTCAATGGAGTTGGCCATTTTTTAATTGGGTCATTTTCTTCTTACTGAATTATAAAGTTATGTATGTAGTCTGACTACAAGTTCTTTATGAGATAAAATTTTCAAATATTTTCACCTAGTCTATGACTTTTTTTTCTTTTCTTAACAGTGTCATTCAAATTAGCAGAAGTATTTATTTTGATGAAGTCTAATTTATTTTTTTCTTTTATAGTTTGTGCTTTTTGTTTTTTTTTTATCTAGGAAATCTTTACCTAACATAGGGTCAAAAAAGTTTTGCCTTATGTTTCCTTCTATAAGTTGCATAGTTTTAAGTTTTACATTTAGTATGACCCATTTTGAGTTAAATTTTGCATATGGAGCAAGGTATAGGTTGAGTTTTTTTTTTTTTTTTTTTTTTTGGTTGTGGATGGCCAAATGTTCCATCACTATTTGTTGACAAGATGATTCTTTCTCCATCGAATTACCTTGACAGCTTTGTCAAAATGCGATTGGTGCAGTGGATGTGGCTCAAGCAGTTGAGTGCCTGCCTCCCACATGGGAGGTCCTGGGTTCGGTTCCTGGTGCCTTCTGAAAAAGCAGAAACAACTACAGACAAAGAAAACGAGAAAACCAACTCAGGGAAGCCGATGTGGCGCAGGCTTCCCACATACAAGGTCCTGGGTTCAGTCCCAGGCCCTTGGTACCTCAAAAAATAAAAAACCTCTATTGGGGGGAACAGCTGTAGCTCAGTGGTTGAGTGCCTGCTTCCCATGTATGAGGTCCTGGGTTCAATCCCTGGTGCCTCCTAAAAAAAACAAAAAACAAAAAACCCAAAAAACTCAATTGGCCTATATGTATGGATTTATTTCTGGACTACTGTATTCTGTTCCATTGATCTGTATGTCAGCCTTTTGCCAATACCATGTGGTCTTGATTATTAAAACTTTATGGTAAGTCTTGAGATCAGGTACTGTGGTGAGTCCTTCTACCTTACTCTTCTTTTTTCATAATTGTCATTCTAGGTCCTTTGCATTTCCATATTAATTTTAGAATCAATTTGTTGATTTCTCAAAAGCTTACTTTTGATTTTGACTGGGATTGTATGACTCTGTATATGAGTTTTTGTAGAATTGACATTTAATAATATAGAGTCATGTTATCGATGACTTTAGTAAATCTTTCCATTTTTTGGGGGGTATTTTTTCCTTTTCTCCTTAATTCTTTGTAGTTTCCAGTATATAAATTTTACATGTATTTTGTTAGATTTATCCCTAGGTATTTCATGTTTTTTGATGCTATCGTAAATTTTTTTTTTCAATTTCTAAATTGTTCATTGTTAGGATAGAGAAATTTATTTTTTATAAAAATTTATTAAGAAAAAATTTACTGTGGTGACATATATGTATATATAAAATAAAAATTTGCCATTTAAACCATTTTTTAAGTATACAGTGTAGTGACATTAAATTACATTCACAATTTGTGCAACTGCCTACCACCATACAATACCAAAACTTTTTTTGTCACTCCAAACAGAAACTCTGTACCCATTAAGAAATAATTCCCCATTTCCTCCTTCCCCCAGCCCCTGACAACCTGTAATCTACTTTCTATCTCTATGGAATTTACCTATTGTAGATCTTTCATATAAGTGGCATCATACAGTATTTGTTCTTTTGTGTCTGGATTATTTCACTTAGCATAGTGTTTTCAAGGTTCCTCTACATTGTAGTATGTATCAGAACTTCATTCTTTTTAACAGCTGAAAAATATTCCATTGTTTGTACCACATTTTATTGATCCATTCATCTGGTCATGGTCACTTGGGTTGTTTCCACTTTTTGGCTATTGTGCATATATTTATATGACCACACATCTAGAACACACACACACACACACACACATATCTATGTGTATATATTCACACATATGTGAATATATATAAAGTACAATTATAATATTTTTTCATCAGTTTTAACAAAGGTACCATACTAATGCAAAGTGGGAGTATATGGGAACTCTTTATTTTCTGCATGACTTTTCTATAAACCTACAACTTTCATATAAAAATTTTATATGTAAAAAAATAATGGTGCTATGAACATTGATGTATAAGTATCTGTTTTACTCTGTGTTGTCAATTCCTTTGGTTATTCTACATAGGAGTGGAATTGCTGGGACATATGGTGATTGATTCTGTGTTGTAACATTTTAGGAATCACCAGACTGTTTTCCACAGTGGCTGCACCATTTTACACTTTCACCAGCAAAGCACGGAGGTTCCAATTTCTCCACATCCTCACCAACACTTATTTCCATTGTAAAAATAAAGGCCATCCTAGTGGGTGTGAGGGCGTATTTCATTGTGGTTTTCATTTGCATTTCCCTAATGGCTAATGATGTTGAACATCTTTTCATGTGCTTTTTGGCCATTTGTATATCTTCTTTGGAGAAATGTCTATTCAAGTCCTTTGCCCTTTTTTTTTCAAATCTATTTTTTATTTTGAAATAATTTCAAACTTACAGGAAAGTTGCAAAAATAAAATATAGAACTCCAAAATACTCCCTGTGGCGGTTTAAGATTATGTATCAATTCCAAAAGAGAGATTATGTTTGTAAACTGGTCTGTTCCTCTGGATGTGATATCCTTTGATTGTATTAGATTCAGCTGAAATGACTTTGATTAAATTATGTTAAGATTAGGGCTTTGATTCTACCACATCATTAGGGCTTGCAGGGTTGAGTCCCTGCCCTCCTTGGTGGGCTATATAAACGGATGCTCAATCAAGAACACAGAAGCTGGGAAACGGATGTGGCTCAAGAGGTTTGGCGTCCCTCTACCATATGGAGAGACTGGGGTTCGATCCCTGGTACCTCCCGGTAAAAAAAAAAAAAAAAAAAAAAAAAAAAAGAACACAGAAGTTGATAAACACAGAAGAAGAACACAGAGGAAGAGAGACAGCTCGGTAGACATGGCAGAGGCCCTGGGAGAGATGAGCCTGATATTTTATAGCTGAAGAGAACAGAGCAGCTGAGAAGCTCTGAGAGACAAGCCTTATGCCAGCCTACAGCTGAGATTGGAAGAAGCTGGGACCATGGAGCCTTAAGAGGAAGAAGGAAGGCTGAACCCTTGCAGACATGCTTGCCATCTTGCTTCAACACATGGTAACAGACATTTGGTGAGAAAGTACCTCTTATGGTACCTTGAGGTGGATTCTTAGGGCTTTGTAACTGAAGCTTCTACCCCAAATAAATACCCTTTATTAAAGCCAACAAATTTCTGGTACTTTGCATCGGCACCCCTTTGGCTGACTAATACACCCCCTCATCCAGACACCCAAATTTACTAATCTTTGGTATTTTGTGACATTCATTATATCTTTTTTTCTATTTATCCATCCATCCATCCATCCATCCATCCATCCATCCATCCATCCATC
>JAKSZT010053821.1:264131-407070 GCA_026826555.1 Tolypeutes matacus
ATCCATCCATCCATCCATCCATCCATCCATCCATCCATCCATCCATCCATCATCTCTCTACCTCTCTATCTCATCATTTATCTGTTATCTAAACATTTGAGAGTAGGCTGCATATATCATGTTCCTCTAGCACTTTACACTTCCAGGTACATTTCCTGAGAACAAAGACACTCACTATGTAACCACTTTAAGTATAGCTATCAACAAATTTAAGAAATTTATGCTAAGGAAAAAAAGGGGGAAAAAAAGAAATTTAATGTTGATAGAAAGCATATACTCCATATTCCAATTTTTTCAGTTATCCCAATAATGTCCTTTTTCTTTTTTCCTGGGTTGGAAGATTTTTTTTTAAAATTTTTATTTTAGTAACATATTCACAACCTTAAATTTCCTCCTTTAACCCCATTCAGATATATAATTCATTGTTATTAATTACATTCACAATGTTGTGTTACCATCACCACCATACATTACCAAAACTTTTCCATCACCCCCAACCAATTCTATGCCAGTTTATTATTTAAAAAAAATTTAAGATTATAATTGGCTTGACCAGGGGAACAGATGTATTTATATACCTGGTGTCAAAGTGATTCTATGTGGGATTATGTGTTGTTGGTTTGTCACTACCACTACTATAGAAACATCTGCTTGAGGCTGCGAACTACATTTCCCCGATTCCCTTTCTGATTATTTCCAGGTTAGAGTATGCCAGTAAGAGGAACTCAGGAGATTTGGAAGGTAAAAGGGAAATAAGTGGAGGCTATTATTTTTAGGAGTCCATGCAAGTCAGATGAGGATGCTTCTTCAGACCTGGTGGCCTTCTAGACCTTTCTGTGGGCTCACACTTTATGATACCACTTTGGCAGCTTGACATGATGGCTTCTCACATTTCCCTGTGAACAGCTGCTTTTCCACTCAGAGTTTCAGGTTGAAGTCTGGTCTTCCTTTTTTTTTTAAGGTCTATTTATTTACTTTTATCCATTTTTACCCTCCCTCCCCTCTGGTTTTTGCTGTTTTTGTGTCCATTCGCTGGGCAGTTCTCTGCATCTGTTTCTTGCCATCTCTTCTCATCCTTCTCCTCCTGTCTTCCCTGGGATTTGATCCTGGGAATCTCCGATGTGGGAGAAAGGTGTCCTACCACTTGCACCACCTTAGTTCCTAGTTTTTCGGTGCATCTTGTCTTGGCTCTCCTTTGTGTCACTCTCCTGTTACGTCATCATCTTGCTGCGTGGCTTGGCGGGGCGTGACAGCACACCCGCTTGCGGGGCCTGGTGACACACCCACACGCGGGGCCTGGGGGCTCACCCACACGCGGGGCCTGATGGTGCACCTGTGCACGGGGACTGGTGGCCCATGCACCTTCTATATTTTTCTTTTATTTTTACTGGGAGGTCCTGGGGATTGAACCCAGGTCCCTCCATGTGGGAGATGGATGCCCAACCATTTGAACCACATCCGTTTCCCATGAAGTCTGGTCTTCTGATTATAGCCTTCCTGACCTTCACACCCCCAGTTACTTCCACATTCATATAAATTCTTATTTCTATATTAAACCCCTATTCCAGTAGTACTTTTTTTTGTTATAATTCATGAAAGAACATTTTTATAATTCTGTTAACTATAGTCCATCATTTACAATAGGGTTTGCTG
Source organism: Tolypeutes matacus (assembly GCA_026826555.1). NCBI lineage: Eukaryota > Metazoa > Chordata > Mammalia > Cingulata > Chlamyphoridae > Tolypeutes > Tolypeutes matacus. The sequence continues at coordinate 265,785 of JAKSZT010053821.1, forward strand.
TGTTGTGCAGTCCTATGTTTTATCTTTTAATTTTTATTTTAGTAACACATATATGACCTAAAATTTCCTCTTTTAACCAAATTCACATATGTAATTCAGTGCTGTTAATTACACTCACAATGTTTTGCTACCATCACTACCATCCATTTCCAAAACCTTACAATCAACCCAAATAGAAATTATTTGCCATTTAGTATTAATTCCTTATTCCCTACCCCCAACCCAGTCCCTGGTAATCTATTCAAGATTCTAGCTCTATGAGTTTGCTTACTCTAATTATTTCATATCAGTGAGATTCTTCAATATTTGTCCTTTTGTGTGTGGCCTATTTCACTCAGCATAATGCCTTCAAGGGTCATCCATGTTGTGCATATATCAGAGCATCATTACTTTTTTTTTTTTTTTTACCAGGAGGTCCCGGGGATCGAACCCGGGTCCCTCCATATGGGAGACGGACACCCAACCAGTTGAGCTACATCCGACCCCATCATTACTTTTTTTTTTTTTTTAAAGATTTTATTTATTTATTCATTTATCCCCCCCTTGCTGCTTGTGCTCGCTGGGTCAGCTAACCACGCCGTGCGGGTGGGCTTGCCTTCACCAGGAGGCCCCGGGAACCGAACCCGGGGCCTCCCATATGGTAAACGGGAGCCCTACTGATTGAGCCACAGCCGCTTCCCCATCATCATTACTTTTTAATGCTGAATATTCCCTTGTATGTGTATACCACATTTTCTTTATCTATTCATAAGTTGATGGACACTTGAGTTGCTTCCAGCTTTTGGCCAATAGTGAATAATGCCGCTTTGAATATCGGTGTGCAAATGTCTCTTTGAGTCCCTGCTTTAAATTCTTTTGGGTGAATACCTGGAAATGGGATTGCCGGATCGTATGGTAAGTAATTCTATACTTAGTTTTCTGAGGGACTGCCAAATTGTCTTCCATGGCAGCTGCACCATTATTTACTTTCCCACCAACAATAACTAAGTGTTCCTGTTTCTCCATTTCCTCTCCAACACCTGTTATTTTTCATTTTTGTTTTTTTAATAGTAGACCATCTAGTGGATGTGAGGTGGTGTCTTATTGTGGTTTTGATCTACATTTCCCTAGCAGCTAATGATGTTCAGCGGCTTTTTATATGCTTTTTTGGCCATTTGTATAACTTCTTTGGAGAAATGTCTATTCAAGTCTTTTGCCCATTTTTTTTTTTTTTTAATTTTAGATTGGGTTGTTTGTCTTTGTTGTTGAGTTGTAGGGTTTCTTTATAGATTCTGGATATTAAGCCCTTATCAGATATATGATTCACAGCTATTTTCTCCTATTCTGTAGGTTTTCTTTTCAGTTTCTTGATAATGTCCTTTGATGCACAAAAGTTTGTAAGTTTGATGAAATATCATTTATCTATTTTTTCTTCTGTTGTTCATGCTTTTGGTGTCATATCTAAGAATCCAATGCCAAACCAAGGTCATGAATATTTTCTCCTATATTTCCTTCTAAGAGTTTTGTAGTCTTAGCTTTTATATTTAGGTTGTTGATCCATTTTGAGTTAATTTTATATAGGGTGTGTGGTAGAGGTCCAACTTCATACTATTCTTTACCCTTTGAATGTCCTCGGCACTCTTGTTGTCAATCATTTGGCCATAGTTATATGTTCTGGATTCTCAGTCCTATTTCATTGGTCTGTATGTCTATCTTTACGCTAGAAATTGATTTTTTAATGGAAATTTTTATTAAGATAATTGTAAATTCACATGCAGTTGTAAGAAATAATACAGAGAGATTCCTTTTTACATGTTGCCCTGTTCCCCAGTGGTAACATTTTTCAAAATTATGGTATAATATCATAATTGAGATATTGATGTTGATATAATTGATCTTATTCAGATTTCCTCAGGTTTACTTATGTTCATTTGTGGCTGTGTATATCTGTGTAGATTTGTAAATCAAACATGATAGTCAGGATACTGAACATAGAGATTGATTTTTCTGTATTGATTTTATATTATGTTACTTTGCAAAACTCGCATCATTCATTAGTGTAGTTTTTTGGCAGGTTTTTTTGTGGAATATTCTGTGTAGATAATTATAACATTTGCAAATAAAGCCAGTTTTCTTTCTTTTTAGTCTGTATGCCTTTTATTTCTTTCTTACCTTATTGCACTGGGTAGGGCTCCCAGGTCACTGCTAAACTGGGAGAGCCGACATCCTTGGCTTGTTCCTATCTTAGAACAAAAGCATTTAGGCCCTCATCATTCAGAGTGATAGGTATAGGTGTTTTATAGATGCTGTGCCCTTTATCAGTTTAAGGAAGTTCCGTTCTATTCTTATTTTGCTGAAATGTTTTTTTTTTCCTTTTGGTTGAATTTTGTTAGATACATTTTTAGCCTCTATTGTGATGTGATGAATGTATAGTTTCCTTTTTGGTTTGTTGATATTGTGAATTACTTTGATTTTTTTTCTAATACTAAACCAACTTTATATTTTGGGATAAAATCTCACTTGGTCATGATGTATTATTCTTTTTATATATTACTGGATTTAACATGCTAATACATTGTTATATTTTGTGTCTATATTTATGAAACCCATTAGTTTTTGCCCCCTCCCCGCGCCCCCCATCCCACTTGTATTGGCTTTGTCTGGTTTTGGAATCGGTAATGTTGGCCTCAAGAAGTAATTTGAGAAGTGTTCTCTTCTATTTTCTGGAAGAGTTTGCGTAGGTTGTGTTTATTATTGTATTATTTTACTTTTAAATGTTTGATAAAATTCACCAGTGAAGCCATCTGAACCTGGAGTTTTCTTTGTAGAAAGTTTTTAAAACTATGAATTCAATCTCTTTAATAGATATTGGACTATTCTGGTTATCTCTTTCTTCTTGAGTAAACTTTGGCAGTTTGTCTTTCAAAGAATTTGTGTATTTCATCTAAATTTTCACGTTTATTTGGATGAAATTTTTCTTCATATATTTTTATCCTTTTAATAACTGTAGAATCTGTAGTGATGTCTTTCATTCCTGATATTGGTAATTCGTGTATTCTTTTTTCCTTGATCCTTTTTGGCTAACAGTTTATCAGTATTATTGATTTTTCAAAGAACTGGCTTGTTGGGATTTTTTTTTTTCCCTCTATTAGTTTTTAATCTTCAATTTCACTGATTTCTGCTCTTTATTATTTCTTCTTGCTTTGGGTTTAATTTGCTCTTTTTTGTTTTTTTTTTTTAAGTCTAGGCTTAGATTATTGATTCTAAATCTTTCTTGTTTGCTTATATAAGCATTTAATACTACATATTTCCTTTCAAAAACTGCTTTAGCTGTGTCCCACAAATTCTGATGTATTTTTATTTTCATTCAATTAAAAATATTTTCCATTGTCCCTTGTGATTCCTCTTTGGCTCATGGGTTATTTGAAATGTATTGTTTAATTTCCAACTCTCTGTCTGTCTGTCTGTCTCTCTGTCTCTCTCTCTCTCTCTCTCTCTCTAATCTAGCTATCTATTTATTTAATAGGAGGTACCAGGGATTGACCTCGTCCATGGGAAGCAGGCACTCAAACCACTGAACTACACTGCTCCCCTCTGGTATAATTTTATTATGATCTCAGATGATACTTTGTATGTTCTCAGTTCTTTTAAATATGTTGAATGTTTGTTTTATGGCCCAGGCTATGGTCTTTGTTGGTTATTGTGTACTTGAAAAGAATGTGAATTCTTCTTTTGTTGGAAGAAGTGTTCTATAAATATCAATTAAGATAAGTTGGTTGATAATTTGTTTGCTATTTGTCCTATTTCCTTACTTATTATTGTTTGTGTGCTTATCTGTTGATTACTTAAAGAAAACTGTTGAAGTCTCACACTATAATTGTGGGTTTGTCTATTTTTTCTTTCAATTTTAGCAGTTTTTGTTTCATGAATTTTAAAGTTCTATTGTTTTGAACATTTGTATTTAGGATTATTATGTCTCCTGTGAATTGACCTTTTTATCATTATATGATGTCACTTTTTGTCCTTGCTTAAACTCCTTTTTCTGAAGTCTATTTTGTCTGATATTAATACATCCACTCCAGCTTTCTTTTGATTAGTATTTGCATGGTATGTCTTTTTTTCACCCTTTAAATGTTTTTTTTAATAACAGTTTTTTGGGATATTATTCACATGCCATGACATTCACCCATTTAAAGTGTACAATTCAGTGATTTTTAGTATATTCACAGAATTGTGCATTTATCACCACAACATTTTCATTATCTGAAAAAGAAACTTGTACATTTTAGCAGTGACTCTCCATTTTCCTCCAACCCCACCCTCTCTGAACCTAGCAACCACTGATCTTTCTGTATCTATATATTTGACTATTTATAGATTTTTGGTTGTTTCAAATAAATGGGAGCATACATTATTACCTTTTTTGGAAAATTCTTCAATTTTTAATTTTTTATTTGAGGAGTTGTGAGTTAACAAAACAATCATGGTGGAGTGGTTGTGGCTCAGACTGCCACCCATGTGGGAGGTCCCAGGTTCAGTTCCCCGTGCCTCCTGGAGAAGCGAGCAAACAATGAACAGACAGATGAGGGAACCATCTGGGGAGGGGGGGATTGAAAAAAAAATCATGCATACCATGCAGTATTAACATACATTGCCCCACCACCAACACCTTACATTGTTGTGACATGGTTGCTACAAATAAGGAAAGAACATCGTCATAATATTACTGCTATCTATAGTCCATAGCTTAGATTTGGTATATTCTTCCCATAAACCATCCTATTATTAACACCATGTATTAGTATTGTATATTTGTTATAGTTCATGAGTGATTGTTCCCGTATTTGTACTGTTAACCATAGTCCATCATTCACTAAAGGGTTTGCTGTGTTATACAATCCCCTGCCTTGTACAGTCCATCCAAAGTGTACTCTCAGTGGCTCTCAGTTTCATGACATCATTGTGCTGTGATTTGCTCAGTCCATATCAGAACATTTTCATTACTCCAAAAGAAAAAATCCCATACCTCCTTAAACTCCACTGTATTGACCCTTAGCATTGATATAGTACCTTCTTTGCCACTGCTGTAAAAATATTACAATATTACTGTTAACTATAGTCTAGATTTTACCTTCGTTATATTTTCCCATGTTTCTCCATATTCTTAACACCTTGTAATAGAGGAACATTCTTGTATTGGTACTATAAACCACAATCATCATCTACCGCCGAAAGCACGATATTATACAATCCCTAGATTATCCTCTAGCTTTCTTTCAATTGACATTAACCTCCCTAGACTATCCCTTTCAGCTGCAATCACAGTTATAAATCAGCGGTGTTGAGTATAATCACTGTAATGTGTTACCATGAACTGTTAACCATTTCCCCACATTTACAATCCCCCTTATTAAACATTCTTTGTACATTTAGCATCAGCTCCCACTTCTCAACCCACATTCTATCACCAAGTAACCTGTACTATAAAGTTTAACTCCATGAGATTACTTAACCATATTTAGTTCATATTAGTAAGACCATACAATATTTGTCCTTTTGTGTCTGGCTTATTTCACTCAACATAATGGCCTCAAGGTTTATCCGTTGTCATATGCATATCCCGGCTTCATTTTTTCGTACAGCTGAATAGTATTCCATGGTATGTATATACCACATTTTGGTTATCCATTCATTGGTTGATGGACACTTGGGTTGTTTCCATCTTTTAGCAATTGTGAATAATGCCACTGTGAACATGAGTGTGCAAATGTTTGTTCCCATCCTTGCTTTCAGTTCTTCTGAATATATTCCTAGTAGCAGGATTTCTGGGTCATATGGCAGTTCTGTATTTAGCTTCCTGAGGAACCACCAATCTGTCCTCCACAGAGGATGTACCATTTTACATTCTCACCAACAGTGAAGGAGTGTTCCCATTTCTTTACATCCTCTCCAGCACTTGTAGTTTTCTGTTTTTTGTTTATTTGTTTGTTTATTTTGTTTTAAATAATGGCCATTCTGTAAGGTGTGAAATGATATCTCAGTGTAGTTTTGATCTGTATTTCTCTAATAGCTAATGATGTTGAGCACCTTTTCATGTACTTTTTGGCCATTTGTAATTCTTCTTTGGAAAAATTTCTCTTCAAGTCTTTTGCCCATTTTTAAATTGGGTTGTTTGTCTTTTTGTTGTTGTGTTGTATGATCTCTTTATATAACATGGATAGCAAACCCTTATCGGATATATGGTTTCCAAATATTTTATCCCATTCAGTAGGCCGCCTATATTAGTCAGCCAAAGGGTGCTTGTGCAAAATGCCAAAAATCTCTTGGTTTTTATAAAGGGTATTTATTTGGGGTAGAAGCTTACAGTTACCAGGCCATAAAGCATAAGTTATTTCCTTCACCAAAGTCTGTTGCCACTTGGTGGAGCAAAATGGTTGCCGACATCTGCCAAGAGTTCAGGCTTCCTGGGTTCCTTTCTTCCTGGGGATTGTTTCTCTCTGGGCTCAGCTGCCCTGCTGTCTCCACAAGGCCAGCTGTAGACTATCAGGTGACTGGCTCTGTCCCTCACCCTGGGGCTTGATTCTTTCTGGGCTCAGCTGCTCTGCTCCTCTGTGTGCTTACTTCCCAGGCTTCAACTTAAAACTCCAAACTCCTTCTCTGCAGTGTGGTTTCTTTGTGTGTCCCTGCCCAGCAAAGGGTGGGCAGGGATGCAACTCCTACTGATGTGACCCAATCAAATAGTGATCATCATTATTTAATCAAGTAAAAAGGAAACCTCTGAATCTAATATAATCTAATATGCCCAGAGGGACAGACCAGTTTACAAACACAATCCAGTATCTATTTTTGGAATTCATAAACAATATCAAACTGCCGCACTGCCTTTTCACTTTTTTTTTTTTTTAGGTGCCTGGGCTGGGGATTGAACCCAGGATCTCATATGTGGGAAGCTGGTGCTCAATCACTGAGCCACATCAGCTCCCCTGAGTTGGTTTTTGGTTTTATGTTTTTTCGTTTGTTTGCTTGTTGTTTTGTTTTTTGGAGGCACTGGGAACCGAACCTGGGACTTCCCCTGTGGGAAGCAGGTGCTCAACTGCTTGAGCTACATCCACTCCCCTTTACCTTCTTGCTAAAGTCATTTGAAACACAAAAGTTTTTAATTTTGAGAAGATCTCAAAATTTATTTATGCTTGTGCTTTGGGTGTAAGATTGAAGAAACCATCACCTACCACAAGATCTTGAAGATGTTTCCCTACATTTTCTTCTAGGAATTTTTTGGTTCTAGATTTTATATTGAGGCCTTTGATCCATTTTGAGTTAAGTTTTGTATAAGGTATAAGATAGAGATCCTCCTTCTTTCTTTGGTTATGGATATCCAGTTTTATTCATCTTAGTTTACACTGTTACCAGGATTTTTATTTCTTTATAAGTTGCCCTATGGAATCATACTACTTTTGCTGGACAGACTACCTTTAACATTTCATATGGTGTATATTTGCCAGAATAAATTCTCTCAGCTTTGTTTGTTTGAATATCCCCTTCATTTTTTTTTTTTAAACTTTATTTTGTACATTTAATAATTGAAAATATAAACAATTAAAAACTAAAAAGTAAACACAGGAATAAATATATACATTTCTCAATTAAATGTAATGGATACATATAAATTTTTTTTTTTGAATCAAACAATATATTAAACAATATATTTGGTTCATAGTAACGCATTCATACAGTATTTGTCCTTTTGTGTCTGGCTTGCTTCACTCAACATAATGTCTTCCAGGTTCATCCATGTTGCCATATGCTTTATGACTTCATTTCTTCTTACAGCTGCATAATATTCCATCGTGTGAATAGACCTCAGTTTGTTTATCCATTCATCTGTTGGTGGACACCTGGGTTGTTTCCAATTTTTGGCAATCGTGAATAATGTGGCTATGAATATCCGTGTGCAGATGTGTGTTCATGCCACTGCTCACAGTTCTTCTGGGTATATACCCAGTAATGGTATTGTAGGGTCACATGGCAAGTCTATATTCAACTTCTTTAGGAACTGCCAAACAGTCTTCCATAGTGGTTGTACCATCCTGCATTCCCACCAACAGTGAATAAGTGTTCCTATCTCTCTATATCCTCTCCAACACTTGTAGTTCTCTGTCTTTTTAATAGTGACCATTCTGATAGGTGTGAAATGATATCTCATTGTAGTTTTGATTTGCATTTCCCTAATCATGAGTGATGTTGAGTATTTCTTCATGTGTTTTTTTGCCATTTGTATTTCTTCTTCGGAGAAATGTCTAGTCAAGTCTTTGGCCCATTTTTTAATTGGGTCATTTGTCTTTTTATTGTTGAGTTGTAACATCCCTTTATATATCCTGGATATTAAACCCTTCTCAGATATGTGATTTCCAAATATTTTTTCCCATTGAGTTGGCTGCCTTTTGACCCTTCTGACAAATTCCTGTGAGGTGCAAAAGTGTTTAATTTTGAGGAGGTCCCATTTATCTACTTTTTCGTTTGTTGCACGTGCTTTTGGGTGTGAGGTCCAAGAAACCACCACCTACTACAAGGTCTTGAAGATGTTTCCCTACATTTTCTTCCAGTAGTTTTATGGTCCTGGCTTTTATATTTAGATCTTTGATCCACTTTGAATTGATTCTTGCATAGGGGGTGAGATAGGGGTCCTCTTTCATTCTTTTGGTTATAGATATCCAGTTTTCCCAACACTATTTGTTGAAGAGACTGTTTTTTCCCGTTAGCGTGGGCTTGGTAGGTTTGTCAAAAACCAGTTGCCTGTATAGGTGAGGGTATATTTCTGGATTCTCAATTTTATTCCACTGATCGATATGTCTATCTTTATGCCAGTACCATGCTGTTTTGACCACTGTAGCTTTGTAATATGTTTCAAGGTCAGGCAGTGAAATTCCTCCCACATTACTCTTCTTTTTTAGAATGCTTTTGTCTATTTGGGTGTACCTACCCTTCCAGATGAATTTTGTAATTGCCTTCTCTAATTCTGTAAAGTAAGCTGTTGGGATTTTGATTGGTATTGCATTGAATCTATAAATCAGTTTGGGCAAGATTGACATCTTCACGATATTTATTCTTCCAATCCATGAACACGGAATGTCTTTCCATTTGTTTAGGTCTTTTAAAATTTCTTTTAGCATTGTTTTGTAGTTTCCTGCATATAGGTCCTGTACTTCTATGGTTTAATTAACTCCTAGGTATTTGAGTCTTTTTGTTGCTATTGAAAATGGAATTTTCCTCCTGATTTTTTCCTCAGATTGTTCAGTACTAGTGTACATAAACATTACTGATTTTTGCGTGTTGATCTTGTATCCTGCCACTTTGCTGAACTCATTTATTAGTTCAAGTAGCTTTGTTGTGGATACTTCAGGATTTTCTAAATACAGGATCATGTCATCCGCAAACAGTGAGAGTTTTACTTCCTCTTTTCCTATTTGGATGCCTTTAATTTTGTTGTCTTGTCTAATTGCCCTAGCTAGAACTTCTAGTACAATGTTGAATAACAGTGGTGACAGTGGGCATCCTTGTCTTGTTCCTGATCTTAGGGGGAAAGCTTTCAACCTTTACCCATTGAGTATGATGTTGGCTGTGGGTTTTTCATATATGCTTTTTATCATATTGAGGAATTTTACTTTTATTCCTATCTTTTTAAGTATTTTTATCAAAAAAGGATGTTGGATTTTGTCGAATGCCTTTCCTCCATCTATTGAGATGATCAGGTGGTTTTTTTCCTTCAGTTTGTTAATGTGGTGTATTACTTTGATTGATTTTCTTATGTTGTACCAGCCTTGCATACCAGAAAAAATCCCACTTGGTCGTGATGTATAAGTCTTTTGATATGCTGTTGGATTCAATTTGCAAGTATTTTGTTGAGAATTTTTGCACCTGTGTTCATTAGAGAGATTGGTCTTTAATTTTCTTTTCTTGTGGAATCTTTATCTGGCTTTGGTATTAGGGTGATGTTGGCTTCATAAAATGTGTTGGGTAATTTTCCCCCCTCTTCAATTTTTTGGAAGAGTTTAAAGAGGATTGGTGTTAATTCTTTTAGAAATGCTTGGTAGAATTCACCTGTGAAGCCATCTGGTCCTGGACTTTTTTTTGCTGGGAGATTTTTGATGATGGATTCAATCTCCTTCATTGTGATTGGTTTGTTAAGTTCTTGTATTTCTGTTGTGTCAGTGTAGGTTGGTTATGAGTTTCTAGAAATTTGTCCATTTCATCCAGGTTGTCTAGTTTGTTGGAATATAGTTTCTCATAATATTCTCTTATGATTCTTTTTATTTCAGTGAGGTCATTTGTAATTTCCTCCCTTTCATTTCTGATTGTATTTATTTGCATCTTCTCTCTTTTTTTCTTTGTTAGTCTAGCTAGGGGTTTGTCAATTTTATTCATCTTCTCAAAGAACCAGCTTTTGGTTTTGTTGATTTTCTCTATTGTTTTTCTGTTCTCATTTTGATTTATTTCTGCTCTAATTTTTATTATTTCTTTCCTTCTTTTTGCTTTGGGATTGGTTTGCTGTTCTTTTTCTAGTTTCTCAATTTGTTCAATTAAATCTTTGAGTTTAGCTCTTTCTTGTTTTTTAATATAGGCATTTAAGGCTATAAATTTCCCTCTCAAGATTGCCTTCGCTGTATCCCATAAGTTTTGATACATCGTGTTCACATTTTCATTTGTCTCAATATGTTTACTGATTTCATTTGCAATTTCTTCTTTGACCCACCAAATATTTAGGAGTGTGTTGTTCAGTCTCCACACATTTGCAAATTTACTTTTTTCCTGTGTTATTGATTCCTAGTTTCATTCTATTATGATCTGAGAAGGTGCTTTGTATAATTTCAATCTTTTTATATTTATAGAGAGCTGTATTGTGACCTAACATGTGGTCTATCCTGGAGAAAGATCCATGGGCATTTGAGAAGAATGTATAACCCGCTGAGTTTGGATGCAGTGTTCTGTATATGTCTGTTAGGTCTAACTTGTTTATCATATTGTTCAAGTTCTCTGTTTCCTTGTTGATCTTCTGTCTAGTTGTTCTATCTAATGATGTGAGAGGGGTGTTGAAGTCCCTGACGATTATTGTAGAAATGTCTGTTTCTCCCTTCAGTTTTGCCAGAGTTTGTCTCATATATTTTGGGGCACCCTGGTTAGGTGCGTAGATATTTATGACTGTTATATCTTCCTGGAGGATCGTCCCTTTTATTAATATATAATGGCCTTCCGCATCTCTTATCACTTTTTTGCATTTGAAGTCTGTTTTGTCTGATATTAGTATAGCTACCCCTGCTCTTTTCTGTTTACTATTCATGTGGATTATCTTTTTCCAACCTTTTACTTTCAGCCATTTGTATCCTTGGGTCTGAGGTGAGTTTCTTGTAAGCAGCATATGGATGGGTCATGTTTTTTTATCCATTCTGTCAGCCTGTATCTTTTGATTGGGGAATTTAAATCATTCACATTCATTGATATTGCTGAAAATGCACTATTTATTTCCTCCATTTTATTCTTTGGTTTTCATATGTCTCTTTTTACTCTTTTGGTTATCCTTTCTGCTTTTCTTTCTTCTACACTCTCCTCCAAGCCTCTCTCTCCTGTCTTTTTCTTTCAGGTTCTAAGGCTTCCTTTAATATTTCCTGCAAAGGTGGATTCTTTTCTGCAAACTCTCTTAGTTTCTGTTTGTTTGTGAATACTTTATATTCACCTTCATATTTGAAGGACAGTTTTGCTGGATAAAGAATTCTCGGCTGGCAGTTTTTCTCTTTCAGTTTCCTAATTGTATCATACCACTGTCTCCTCACCTCTATGGTTTCTGAAGAGAACTCTGCACTAAGTCTTACTGCACGTCCCTTGTACGTGATCATTTGCTTCTCTCTTGCTGCTCTGAGAATTTTCTCTTTATCTTTTACATTTGACATTCTGAATAATATGTGTCTTGGCGTAGGTCTATTTGGATTTATTCTGATTGGGGTACAGTGTGCTTCTTGGACATGTAAGTTCATTTATTTCGGAGAGTTTGGAAATTTTCAGCTATTATTTCCTCAAATACTCTTTCTGTCCCTTTACCTTTCTCTTCCCCTTCTGGAACTGCCATGACACGTATGTTGTTGCGTTTTGTGTTGTCATCCAACTCTCTGAGCCCCTGCTCATTTTTTCCCATTCTTTTCTCTCTCTGTTTTTTCTGTCTTCAATTTTAGCTTCTCTGTCTTCGGAATCACTTATTCTTTCTTCTATCATTTCAAGTCTGCAGTTGTAGGCCTCAAATGTATTTTTGACTTCACCTATTGTGTCTTTCATTCCGACAAACTCCGTTACTTTTCTGTTCAGGATTTCAAATTCTTCTTTGCGTTCGCTCAATGACTTCTTGATGTCATTTATCTCTTTAAATATATTCTCTTTCATCTCATTAATTTAATTTTTGAAATTTGTGCTCATCTCACTGATTAGTTCTCTCAAATTCTGCATCTCTTCTGGGACTTTGCTGTATTCCTTTTCTTGGACCATGCCTTCTATTTTATTAGTATGGTGTAATTTTTTGCTGGTGCTTAGGCATCTGGTTAGTTTGTATTTTACTAGATGCTCTATCTCATTTTCTTTTATGGGTTTTAGTGGCAGGAGGCTGTGAGTTACCACAGCTCTTTGATTTTTGGCTCAACCTTGATTGTTAGGATAGTTCTGCTAGTTGCTCAAAACTGGGCACTGGACCCAGTAATTGTTTGTAAAGTCGTTTCCTAGGGCCTTGGGCAGGGAGGCTATAGAGGCCAGGAAAAGCCTCTCCTACTTATTAATTTTCTTATGTGCACTTCCTTGGTCTGCCAGGAGATGGCACTCGTTGGTAGCTCTCAATTCAATGCCTGGTCAGAGCATATTTGTTGTGACACAGACCAGATCAATGTAATAGAGCTTCTTGTCTGGGGGCTAAGAACCCTGTGATTCAGACTTTCTGAGACAGTTCTCAAGACTTCTCTCGTAGTGTCCCTCTCTTCCCAGCTAGGAAATATTTCCACTCCCTTCTGAATCCTCATCAATCAGTCCCTGTTAGTAGAGGAGGAGATTGGGAGGTTTGTATATCTTTAACCCCTTGCAGGCTCCAAGGGAAACAATGGCGCAGCCCCACCTGGGCTGGAAGGGCTCTCCGGACAGGGCAGACCAAACCTGGGAGTCAAAAGCAGGGTCAGCCCCAGGCTCTCTTTCCCCTCTCCTGTGGAGTCCTCAACAATTAGTCCAGGCTAGAAGAGAGGGAGGTTGCGAGGGTTGGATTTCTCCAGTCCTTCCTAGGCTCCCAGGGCAAACCGCTGTGTGGAAGGGTCCGTGGGGCTCTGCAGCCCAAATTTACAGGTCCGAACCTGAGTCAGCCTAAGGCTGTGTCTCTCTCTCTCCCCTTTCCGGGAGTGGTAGATCCCTGGAGCCCCCTTTGTCTAAGATCGCAGGTCCAGAGGCCCAAGAATTCTAAACAGTGTGGGGGAGGGTGCCGGCAACAGCAGAAACTGCTACTTCCCACTCACAGTTCTGTCATCGTGATTTCCGTCTTCTGTCCCTCTCTCCTCTGGTTGATGTGCAGCCTTCACCTGCTGTCCTAAATCCTAGAAGATCTTTTTTGGGGCTGTTTCAGCTTGTCCTCTAGCTATTTTTCTGGAGAAGAGATTCCCGCATCTTGCTAGTTCGCCATCCTCCCGGAAGTCTCCTCCACTTCATTTTTTTTTTCTTTTTTTTTTTTTTTTTTGGAGGCACTGGGGATTGAACCCAGGACCTCTACATATGAAGCACGCACTCAACCACTGAGCTACACCTGCTTCACTCCTCCCCTTCATTTTTGAAAAATATTTTCATTGTGATGTAATTCTGGCTTACTAGCTTTTTTTTTTCTTTTCAGAACTCTGAATATTTCCTCCCATTGTTTTCTGGCTTGCATTGTTTGTGACAAGAATATGCTATAATTCTTATCTTTTATCTTTGTTTCCCTGAATGTAATGTGTCCTTGCTTTGGCCACTTTCAAGATTTTCTCTTATTGTTTTCAGGAGTTTGAGTATGATATGTCTAGGTGTTTGTTATTGTTGTTGTTTGTTTGTTTTTGTATTCATTTTCTTTGGGATTTCTTGGAACTGTGATTTGGTGTTTTTTTTTCATTCAATTTAGAAAGTTTTTTTTTTTTTAGTTCATTTAGAATTTATTCATCAAAGTTTCTTACTGCAGAATGGGACTGGTGAGCTTTCAGGACTGGTTCAGCATCCACTGCTTTCTTAGCAACCATTAACTGTCACATCTGTTTCCGGTACTTGCTCATGATGAGTTCTAAGGCATCTTGGTGTTCTCCCAAGGAAACCCATAGCTCTGGTCCAGAAGCGCTGCCCCGGCTTCCCGCATAGCTGCCACCCGCCGATGCAGCACCACGGGCTGATCCACCAGTGATTCGGCTACCGCATCATCTCCCGCAGCCTCTCCAGCAGTGTCTTGGCGTCTGTCAGGATCTTCTCGATGGTACAGCTCATAGTGACTGCACGACCACAGCACCCCGCACCGCTCACCTACGCGATTCACTCAGATCTTCTGTTACCTCTTCAACTATTTCTTCTGCCTCTTTTTCTCTCTTCTCCTTCTAGGTCTCTAGTTACGTGATAGGCTACTTCATATTGTTTCTTAGGTTATGGATGCAGTGTCCTATTTTTTAATTTTTAATTTTATTTTTACTCTTTTTTCTTTGTGTTTTATTTGATTTGTTTTTTACTTATTTTCAAGCTTACTTAGACTTTGCTACTCACCTAATTAGAAGCACTGTAAGTTAAATTCTGTGCTTGGGATTTTTTGGGCTATACAGGTAGGTTGAATTTGGACCATGACCCATGAGAAGGCCAGCTTGTGGTTATACATTTTTAAGGGGGATTTTGTTTTTTTCTACTCATTACCAAGGTAGACATAGACAAGTTTCTCTTATTGTTTCCTGTTTATGGGCAAATTTATTTCTTCTTCTCGCTTCGACTGAAGGTGGAACCGTTTGGGAATTTGGTTTTAATTAAGGATTTTCCTAGTAGAGACCTCACTTTGGATGGCCCCTAGGTCTTATCTCCTGTTTTATATCCTGTTTCTGTGCCACTGTGTATACTTAGGGTCTCCAGAATTCAGCAGAAACTCTCAGGGTGAAAGTCAATTTATTGTTTTTCTATCTTCCAGGTTTCCTAATTTCACTTTTTTTTGGGCTTCTGTGGAATCCTTCCTTTGTGTTAGCAAAGTGTTAAAAAAAATTTTTTTTGGCATTGTTTCTAAATTTTCAGTTTTTTTTTAGCCAGGAGGGGTGTTGAAGTTTTCTATTCTGCGTTATGCCAATAACAAAGTCTCAAACTCAGCCTTCCACAAAATGGCTGTGTTCATATTTTTAAAAATTTTTAAAATTACTTCCTTTCTGAGGCATTTAGGTTATTTTCTACCATTTTTTGCTAAAAATTATGAAGTAAAAGATGTTCGCACATAGATATTTATGTACACATTTGTAGTGTACATAAAGAACAAGTAGTTTTCACCATGAGTGGAGTGAGGTAAAGAAGTAGGATAGGCTTATCTTATTCAGCTTTTTCTGTGTTTTTGCATGCCCTGAAACCTAAATGCTATTTTTTAAAATTCATTGGCTTTTATTTGAAATATAATTTTACTTTTTATTTTTACAATACAGTGTATAGTATGATATCTTAAAATAAGAATGCAGTTACAGGATAAGATTGAGTAGAAAGGGGAATTAACAAGTCTCAGAAAGGTTACCTTTATTAAGACTGAATCTCTGGTTTGTATTTTTCACATATATTTACAAAATTACATTCAAATTATTCCTTTTCAATACTTATTCCTTAGACCAAGAGAAAAGGATAAAAATCCAGATTTTAGATTTTCATGAGATACTATTCTCCTTATACTTTTAGGACATTTCCTGTAAATTTTCCGCACCCAAACAGCACACAGTTTTAAGCATTTTGTTGTCTCTAAATAGTATGTGTCCAGGTGTTGTCTTAATTTGCTAGGCCACTATGACTAATACTACACAATGAGAATTTTTGACTCATGGTTTTAAGGCTAGAAGAAGTATAAAATCAAGATATTGACAAGGCTCACTTTCTCCCTAAAGTTTCTAGTGTTCTAGGACTGGCTTGCTGGCAACTCTTGGGGTTCCTTGGCTTGTATCTCTGTGTCCTGTCATGTGGTGATGTCTTCTCCTTTCCTCTTCTCTTCTGGTTTTCTGCTGACTTCTGAGTTCTGGCTCCATTCCAGTTTCTCTGACTTCTGGCTTCTGGTTTCATTTCTTTATAGGGCCTCCAGTAATATGGATTAAGACCCATCTTGATTCAATTGGGTTCACCTTAACTAAAAACAACATCTTCAGAAGGTCCTATTTACACATGACTTCACACCCACAGGAATGCAGATTAAGATTTTTGAGAACATGCCTTTGCTGGGCGTACATAACTCAATCCACCACAGCAGGTGACCATACTTTGGGAGTGTATCCAAAAGAGCATTGCCACTGAATTCTGGATTGTATTTCAGGGGTATGAACAACACTTTTGATTCATGCTGAGTTTTAAGAAAATGGAAGTCATATACCTGCTTACAGGATGATTCAGAACAGAGCCTCTATGGGAAGCGGCTGTGGCTCAATCAGTGGGGCTCCCGTTTACCATATGGGGGGCCCCCGAGTTCGGTTCCCGGGGCCTCCTGGTGAGGGCAGGCCCGCCCGCACGGCGTGGTTGGCTGGCCCGGCGAGCGCAAGCAGCAAGGGGGGGATGGATGAATAAATGCATCAGTTTCTAGGTCAAAACTGTGGCTTTTTACAAGGCAGCATATTATAAAAGATAATATGCTTTTTAAGGCATATTATCTGCATGTCATTTACCATATGAGAATAATTTCCCTCTTAGTGGTTTATTTCTCCTTTCTTGCACATTTGGACTCTTGAGTCCTTTACCCACATTAGCTTTCCATAAACATCAGGTATGATCTGTGAGAGTCTCTACTTTGAGAAATGGTACTTAATATTTGTTTATGATATAAGACTCGTAATTACATAATCATGCTATATCCTTTGTCATCAAAATAGTATCTAATAATTTGCTGCCTTTTTAACTACAGCCAAGGTGTTTTCTAAAGACTTTGTTCAGAAATCCACATGTTTCTCAGGATTCTTTCTAATCTCCCTATATCTGTATCTTTCACATTTTTTGAATTGAGAACAAAACCAAATTTTCCATAAGTTTTATGTTTGAACTTTGACTATGTACTTACTCTTTGAGGTAGGGCATTTGAGTTTACCAAATACTCATTGTTGTTTAAAACTTCCATGGCTAAGATGTCCTTTAGGCTTATATTAGTTTGGCCAGCTTTGGTGGAGTCTCTCTGGCCTTTGAAGTTGGCGTAATTCAATATAGCTACCTTAGGGTTGTGTGGCCGTGGAAAAACATGTTTTCATTGTTGAGTGTTCTTGCTTTCTAGTAATTTTATTTTTTGCTCAAGGGATTTAGTATCTGTTCAGATACTTTATTTTTAAAGGTCTCATAAGTAATGACTTGACCTCTAATCTTAGCTTTGAAATTTTCCCAGACACTAATAAAGATGATGTCTGATGACCTATTATTTGAATACTACTCATTGGCTAGCAATCAATATCATTGAAAAAAATATATTTTACTCTGAAAATTATTTCCATGGCTAAAAGACTTTCTTAGTAAAATCCTGCAAGTCATGACATAATTTGGTGACTTTTGGACCTTGTTTTATATTTTTTTGTCATGTGACCAAGATTTATATAGTTCAAAGCAACTTTCTCCTCAAATACTAGCATGAGTTAGTTCTGAGAAAAATATTCTATAAACCATAGTCTTATCAGAAATAGCACCTGTCTCTTGGGCCACGTTAAGAACATTTTAGACATGAAAGGTTCTCATAGCAAAAGAACCTAGGATTAATCCTTGTTTTGCATGAATCTGGGCAAGCTTTGCAATAATTATATGAGTACGATTTTTAGAAAGGATCAAGTTACTCCTGAAGGCTAGGATCAGCAGTTAAATTATCTGGGCTGTCAGCATTAGGATACAAGCTAAATAATTAGTGGAATGAAAGACAAGTTCAACAGATTGTATTAATTAATATGTGTGGGAAGGTATATTCATGAAACAGAGGGGAAGAGAGCAATTTTCTCCCAGGTGTCTGGGGAAATAGCTAATTGCCCTTTTTGTTCTGTTTTAACTTGTCTCATCTATAGCAAGAGACTCTATTGGTAAGAACCCACCTAGACACAATGTTTTTGTGGCATTGGCCGAGTTTGACACTGCACATTACTATCTTGATATGATTTTTTGTTTAACTTTTTGTTAAGAGGTGATATTTAGTTCTTTGTTGCTGATCCCTAGTTGAAATCTCTTATAACCTAGTTGAACTATTCTGCAAAAGATGTGAGTATTTGGGATGTCCCCCCTTGGTTGCAGGGAAAGGGAAATATTTCACTTCATTTACTTGAGGCTATAAAATAGTTTTTCTTCTTTTCCCTACAGTAATAATCATGAACATAAAGTCACAAAACAGATTCAGTGTTAATTTTAAAACATCCCCCATATTTCCACCCTCATCAGTGGTAAATAGTGTGTCTGAGTATAAAATGGAAAGAATTGAAATTTTCCATTTGTGCATTTTGAGCTTTACAGAGGTATTATATGCTCTGGAAATAATAATAAAAGATAGTAGGGCTTCTACAGTGCTTTTTGTGTGAGGAACTCATATAAACACTAATGCATTGATCCTAACACAGTACTTGATTGTAACTTTAAAAGGTCATGAGTTACTGCTATTAAAAAAAAAAAAAAAAAAAGAGGGGGATGGAGCTCCAATTTACAAATATTGTTTAAAAATATCTAGGTAAAAGTTTAACCAAATAACTGAAAGTATAAAAATTATGGGGAATTTTTATTATTCTTACATGTTAACTTTTCTCTTAGCCTATGATAACTTTTTACCCCTTTATAAATTTTTTCTTTTATCTGTGAATTTGTTTGAAGCTTAATTCCCTTCTTAGACAAATAGGGAGAATCTACTTAGACCTTTATCCCTTCTTAACCAAGAAGGCTTAAATCTGTGATGGTTTCCTGAGTCTGTTTTATTAACATAACAATATATTTTATTTGTCCTGAATTAGGAGGGCATCCTTTTAGTTTTCTTAGTTTAATGTTTGTGGTATAGAGTTATTGTTTTGATAAATATAGTAGTCATGTGGCTTAATTTTCAACTTTTGTGTGTTTTGTAGGTTTATTCTTCAGTCCAAGGAGGTAATTCACAACCAACTCTTAGAGAAACAGAAAATAGCAGAAGAAAAAATTAAAGATCTGGAAGTAAGTTTTGAGTGAATATTGGCAGTAGCAGTCAGTTTTTAGGAAAAAAAACTAATACTTTTTCTGTGTTTAAAGCATATTAAATGACTGTCTATTAACACACACACATACCCCATCACCACCAAAGAAAATATATTTAAACATTGCATATATATATTGGATCACTGGAAAATGGGCAGCCTTAGCAGGGGCAGGGGAGTGGGTAATGATAATGGTAGTTAGAGGATATTGGTACAGTGTCTCTCTTACATTCTAATTCCTTTAAGTTAGATTAGGCTCTAGACAGGGATTGAGTAGTAAGGTATAACTAAAGATCTGAATATCTAATTAAATTTCCTCCTATGAGGGAAAAAAATTAATTATTATTATTATTTTTAGTTTGGAAACAGAATGATGGGTAAGAGTAACTTATTAAATCTTTAGAAATTTGAGTTTATTTATTACATTTTCCTTATATGTTAAGATCATTGAAGAGATATTCTTCTTGGGTTTTAATGAAAGGTCCATCCTATATCTAGTAAAAGTTAGACTGGACAAAAAACTGGTTATTATTTCATAGGGAACAAGATTTCCCAAGAGGGGGGTGGACACAATGACTTCATAGGTCACTTTCTCTAATATCTGTGAGTACTATTTGAGGCCGTGGTTCAGGATCTGACTCAGCTCTCTGCTGAAATGGTAAGACACCCTCTAAAGCCTCCTGGGGATTTCTCAGGGGCACTGACATGGCATGGCCTGGGAGCTTATAGTGTGTGGGTTACATAGGCTTATTTTTATTTGACCACTGGTCATAATTTAAACAAACCTGATTATAGATTTGTAGCTGATAAAGATGTATTGTTAAAAAAAAAAAAAAAGTAAAAGAAAAAACTATTATCCTATGGTAACTAGGTTGTTGTGTCCTATTTTATCACTTTTGTCAACCTAACTGTTTCTTAAGTGAATTTTATATCCTTTAGTGCTTATACTCACAAGAAACAAAAGTATCTTAAAAAAAAATGCAGGGGAGCCGGTTTAGCTTAGTGGTTGAGTGTCTACTTTCCATGTACGAGATCCCGGGGTTCAGTCCCTGGTATCTCCTTAAAAAAAAAAAAAAAAAAAAAGCAAACAAAACCATTTCATATAGATAACAAAAACTGTTGTGTTTTTGCAATGGTAGGTAAATATATATAAAAATTGTTCTGATGAATAATACTTTTTTTATTAAAATAAAGTCTGTGTATGAATATTAAAAATGATGTTTTCATATATATATAGTTAACATTGCTTGCCCCAAGGAAAGTAGATGGGACATGGGGGTAAAATTATTTTTTTTTCTAATTTTTATGTTGGGAAAATTATAACAAGTATGTGTTAAGCTTTATTTTGCCACAGATGATGATTTTAGCATACTTCCCTGTTGTGGTGTGATAATTATGACATTTGTGTTCCAAAAGTTTCCTTTCATGGAGTCTCTGAAATGTTGGCAGATCATTCTGATATCTTTCATATAACAGAAATAGGTTAGTTGACTTGTTGGTATCTGCTTGAAATGTTAATTACAGCTACAAAAAACTAGCAGGGTTATTTATTATACTCTAGCCTTTACCCTAGGAAATTTTGTTTTTGTTTTTTTTCTTTTTAATCTTTCATTTTACATATTATTTATATTATAAAAACAATACACTGAAAACTCATTGTAAATAAAAAAAGAAACAGTTTAAAAAACCCGAACAAAAAATTTTAAAAATTTAAAATCATGTAATGAAATGACTAAAGTAAACAGTGAAAGCATATCTTTCCTCTCCCCCCACACCCCCTGAAATGTCACTTGTACACTTTGTATGTATCATCTCAAACTTTCCTCTATATTTATATAAATACATTCTTACATACATACATTTTTTAAAATAGAGGAAATATGCTGTATAGACCGTTTTTCATCATATAAGTTTATCTTTCCACTTTATTAATATAAATCTAGTTATACTCAGTTTTTTGTTTTTCATTTCTCCTACTGTTAAAGGCTCCTCTTACCTCAACATTCAATTATTATACAGTCCTAGCTCTATTTTAGTATATTCTCTAAAACTGCCCAAACCTGTATTTTTTTAATAGCACCATCATTACTCTTAAGTTGTCAAACTCTCTAATATACTTTCAAGGCTCTTTATGAAAGCACTCCTGTTTATTTCTCTCATCCCCCTCATTTTCTCTGCTTTCTTTTATACGGTATGCTCCAGCCATGTAGAAGTACTCTGTTTCTGGAACTTGTGCTTTCTTTGTTTCTACTAGGTCTTTACAAATAGAGTACTCTCTATTTACTAATTCTTCAGCTTTAGGGGTACTTCTGTTGAGAAGTGTTTTCTGATTCCTATATCTTAAGTTAGGGCCTTCTTCCTTGTGCTCCTTTATTATTCTATGAGCTTCATAGCAAGGTGTGGGAATTTTGGAATATAAACTATTTCCAGTTGAAGTAAGTCACAAATATGTTTTTCTCTTACTGGGGAAGTTTGATACAGATTCAGAGCTCTAAATAGGTTCTCCCAAGGCCTCCCATTGTTGTTCTTGCTTTCAAATCTGTAGTCCTTTCTTTTGGGCCCTGGTATTTCTTGCCAGTCCAACCCTTTTCACCTTAATCTTCCATAAGTATTATAGATAATATACCTCAGATGCCTTACAATTAATTTGGGAAGGCACAATTTATATGTAACCTTGCAGACAAAGGCCAGGCTATTTCCATTTAGTCCATTTTTTGTCTGAATGAGTAAGGTTCTTTTTGAACTGGATCATAGGTCCAGTTCCTGATCAGAGCTGTTAACTTGTTTTCTCAGTTTGGCTCACTGTGTGTGCCTCCTTGCTTCGTACCTACTGTCTGAGTCCATGATACTATAGACAAACCTTTTCTGTAAAATAGGTTGGTTTAGATGATTTAGGTTTTCTGATCAGAGGGCCTGTCTTCATTGGTATTTCCTAGACTACATTATGTTTGCCCTCTCCATATTTTTTTTCTGGTCTTTATTTCTGAGTGCAAAGCTTATCTGAAATTAGTTTAGCTTTTGATAATTCTGTCATGCTGTGCCTACATTGTCAGCCAACCTGGTGGCCTCACTTGCTGACCTTTTTCCTCTTATGGGGCAGAGGAAGGGGTACAATGTCCTTGTCCTCATGTCCCCTTGATAGGGAGTCAAATTACTTACTAGAAGGTAAAGAAAAGAGAAATAGAATTCTTTTTTGAGAAAATTCAGTTTTACTTACTGAGTTAAAACCCTTTTGATAGATTATATAGCTTCCAGAGAGTGAAAAATATATCCCTTGTTAAGTTTTTTTGGAGGTGAAGAGGAAATAATTACTTGTGGGTTTCTTTTGCAATTGACAAAACTTAGATTCAACATTCAGGTTAGCTAGAGCTCAAATTTTGGCCTTATGAATCTCAGCTATTTGGAATCCTTGAGATAATTAAAGCTTTCAGTGCTGTATTGGAACACATTTGGGCCATCATTTCCTTATGTTTTCTCCCATGTCCCAGGTGGGGGCCAAATAATCACTGCTTCCGGCTCATCTGTCTTCTGTCTGAAGTCCCCATTATATTTTAGGCTCATGAATAAATCTTCTTTTCCATCTATCTCCAACATGGTTGCCATCCCTTCTGCCACCCCTCCTGCCACCCTGGTTAACTCAGCAAGATGGAATAAGAAAAAGGAAACCCAGGACGTTCTGGCCTGCGTAGTGCCACTTCTGATGCAGAGTGTTGCAACCCACGGGTTGTGAAATAGCTCTCCAGCTCACGCTATAAGTAAAATCTAAGAAACTGTGTAGCTTAAAGCACTGACTGTTCCATAGAAAGGACAATTTTGGTCAGTGGTTCCTGAAATAAGTGAGAAGAATAGTGGTGAGAGAACTGGATAGGAGGTGCCTGTGACACTCTGCAGTTGGCTTACGTCTGATACTCTGATGAGAAAGTGCTTTGGAGAAATTCCCATGATTGAGAAATTTTATTCTCCCTATTGAGGGTCATTTTTTCCATAGCATAGGTGGTAACTGGTAGGTACTTGGATGGATGTCCAGTGTTTGTCCTGAAGTACTTTGTTTTGAGCTGGTTTTGTTGCACATATGATGGGAGCCTCTGTTTGGGGGTGCTATCAAGAGAACATTATCATATGCTAGGCACTGATTCTTATCGGTGTGCTTTCTATGAAGAGAGGAGGGCAGGTGAGAGCAGAGCCAGTGATAGAATCTTTTTTACATATTAAACAATAACTGTGCTCATTGGTTCATCTGCTTGCATATGTCAAAATTGAGAATCCATTAAAATTTAGTCATTTATTTTTTGTCGTGAAATATAACATTTATAGAAATATGTATATATAAGGAAAACACCTCTAACAACCATCTAGGCCAAGAAATCAAATATTGCCAGGTTACCAGAGGCACCCCCTGTTTTCCACTCTGTGATCCCAGTGACATGCCTGCCCCTCCCCTTGAGGTAACCACTAACCTGCCATTTGTGATAATTATTTCTTTTTTAAAAAAAACTATGGTTTTATTGCATGTAGAGACGTCTCTAAAACAGTATAATTTAATTTGACCAATTTTTGAAGTTTACATGAACAGAATCATATTTTGCCTTGCTTCTTTTGCCTTCCATTATGTTTGTGAACTACATCCGTGTTGTTACCTGTGATTGTGATTTGTTCATTTCCATTGTTATAGGACATTCCATTATATAAATGTACCATAATTTATCTATGCAGATGGTCCATTTTTATCCTTAATAAGTCAAGATGATCTCATAGAGTGTGCAGTTTATCACATAGCCTCTTGCTGAGGGAAGCTATTTTTCAGAGACGACCGCCTCCCCTCCATGGGAGAGTTGGAGTCCTGAGAAGGGTAGAATCTAAAAATTAGCTTGATGAATTCCCGCCTATAGCAGTAGCTAGGTTAGGTAGCTAGACGCCTTTGGGTGTCTTATCTTTTTTCAATTAAAATTAAAAAAAAAAAAAAATAAATGCAAGTTGCCAAATGATCTAAGTGCTAATATTTACCCAAATGTAAACTGACTAACCTGTCAGTGGTATATTTCTTTTCCTCAGTAGAAATATTTTAGGTCTTATGAGAACTTAGATGTAAATGGTTCAACTAGATTGGCCTTTCTTATTTACTTATCTCTGAAATGTATATTGCAGGTATTTTAAACACAGACACACAGACCTTTGATTTAATCTGTTCCCTGATTGTGTGTTTTCATTTTATGATTAAGCTAAAAGAAAGATGTGCATCTCAGTTATCCCAGAGTTTAGTTTTTTGCATCTTGGCTCAGTTATTCTTTTTCTCTAAGATACTTTCCAGGGTGCCTTGTTTCCCTTCCTTGGAATACTTGTTTGCATCCACACCAAACTACCCCTTTTAATGCTTCAGAGTTGTTGACCTGAACCTTCACTACGATATACTTCTCTCTGCCAAACCATGAGTATTTCTCCTTAGCTTCCTCCCTCCCAGGTCTGAGAGTACCTCAAGTCTTTTTTAAGCTCCCTAGAGAAGGATTTCTTTTGATGAATTAGACTTCAAATTTTCTTTCATTTATTGCACACTTCTCTGCTTTTGTAACTAGGTGGCAAGAAGTTAATCGGTGAATTTTCCCATATTCCAGGTTCTTACTCTGATCAGTCTGTGTTCTCACATTACAGGTCCTCCCAGCCAGAAGAAATAGATACTGATCAGAAAAAGGGAGTTGTTCATTACTCAGTGTAAGGAAGGCCACACCTCCCCGTACTAGTGAGCATACTGCACATGTCAGCTCATAAGAACAAGATACAGAGGGCTGATATCTGAGCTATAAATAGAGATCTTCAAGTCTACTAAATTTACAACAGAGCTTTTATTACACTTAATTCCTAATTTAAATACCTTATGTTGAATTAAGAATTCTGGATTCTAGCCCTGGCTGTACTCTGAGCCTCAGTTTCCTTGTCTATAAAAGACAGTATCAGATTAGAAGATATCTAGGGTCACTTCTGTAGGATTATGGCTAGAACTTTGGTCTTTCTCTGAATTGCCACATTGGGAGCAAAAAATGCCCCTTTATGGCTTACAATGAAAAGATAGAAGGAAAAAAATCAGTCAATTAAAAAAAAAAAAACCACCCACTTTCCTTCAGTGTCCAGATCATTGCCTTAATTTAAAAAGTTAATTGGAATCCTATTTTTTGGAGCTCAGAATAAAACTACACTTATGGCTTTGGTAGCTAAAATGTAATAAAATATGATGGCATCTCATCTTTGATATCTTTGTGGTAGTCGCTTAAGTTTGCCAGAGATGCTAGTGTGATGGTTAAATAGTTTATATTAGGCATCACCTGTTTCAGAGATACAGACTTTTGTATGTATCTTTGTATGTATTTCAGCTTATTAACCATACACATAAAATAACATACCCAGGAAGGCATCATTTTACTCATTTGTAATGCTTTATCCTGTACTGTCTTGTAAAATATATGATATTTAGAATAGTGGCATGCATGTCCCTGTGCTCAGAAAATTTTGAAGAGTGATTAGATTCCTTGAGTGTACATGGGCATTTTTATAAATTGTATGTTATGGACATTTATAAAATGTACTTTTAAGAATTTTAATGAATCTGCTGTTGCAGATAGCTATTCTACTTTATTAGGAGTTTACCATTTTATTCCTTTTTCAAAGAAGAAGTTTTACTTCATTATTTCATTTTTAAATAGGTTGGCTAGGGATGATGATGCTGGCTTGCTAATTATGTTTGATTGGAGGAGTTCCTCCTACCTCACTTTATCTTGCTTTCAAACAAATCTCTTACTTACCTCCAGCATAATGAAAGTATTTGAATTCCATCACTCTTCATGAAGCCATTTTGGGTACATAATCTTGTGAGGGAACTTTTCCAAAATGGGCGGAAATGCATCGTATTCCCAACTTTGGTGTAAAAGATTTAATTCATTTTATTGTTTTTGTTTTTAAGAAAACACACATGAGGGTGGAACAGTACTCCAGATCAGGAAGTGTTATCGGTTTCCACTGATGTTTTGTACATACTCTTGTTTTTGTATGAGACTCCAAAGGCTCAAACTATGTGTGATGCTATAAAGACATGGAAAATGAGTCTTTCTTAGGCTTGGAGGAAGTGATGACTAGTGTTTTTTTGTTGGTAGTATCTGATAATCCCCCCTCCCTTAGCTATTCTAGGCATGTTTAGTTGTCAGGCGTTGTCAGACTAAATTGCTAAAAATAACAAATAAGGGGGAGGCTGTCCTAAGGCTAGCTCTTGCCACTGTCTTTAATCTGTTTAATTTAGGTCCTAGGGAGAACGGGCAAAAGGAACATGGTGCCATTTACATTGAATGGATTTTCTGTTTAAAATGCTGACAAGAACCTTGTTTGAGCTTTCCCTTTCCTGAATCCAGCCGGGCTCTTACCCATATCCATTTACAGGGTGGAGCCAGAGCCTGCGGCTCAAAGAGCATGCTCTGCTTCAGTGGCTGTGCTAGAGATTAACCAGGCAATTGTGGTCTCTTGCTTGTCTTTTAATGTGGCTTTTGACAGTGGAAATGTGCAGCTAGCCTGAAAAAGAGGCTTGGAGGGAGGTTGGTGGTTAGAAATGGGGCAGTTAGTGTGGGAATAAAAAGAAAATCTATTTAGTACTCTTCCCTAATTCACTGTTCAGAGTCAGTATTTGATAAAATTAACCACACATGTGACTCCAGTACACCTGCATTTCATTTTAACCCATATTACCAGCATAAAGCTCTACTTTGATTTGGCTCTTGACCTCTCTGTGCCTTAAGGTCTTCCTAATAATAGAAATAACTCTCTGTAAATCAGAGATAGCAATCTAGTACTTGTTTGTAAAGCTGTTGAAGATCATTGAAGGAATGATTTAAATGCTTTTCCTATCTCCTGCTGTGTATTTGCCAGTTATGGAGAGTGTGAAAACAAGGAGCAAATTTTCAGTTATATTTCTAGTGCTCTACCTTCTGTGTGGACTCACCTGAGGGCTTGCTGATTTTTATATTCTGAGGTTGCTTATTTGATTTTATTGATTTTTATATCCTGAGGTTGCCTGTTAATTTTATTGATTTTTATATTCTGAAATCTTAAACTGGATCAAGTTTTGAAACTGAATTGGAAAATATTATTTACCAATTTAAGCTTTGTTGCTGAACTCTTTTACTCACAACCGTTTTCCTGCCTTTAGGAGGACTAAACAATTCCAGCTTCATGGCATAAGGCTTTAGCCAATAATAATTGTTAGATAGGTCAGAAGAAATGTTTGTATATAATAAAAGCATTAAGTGTTTGTTAGGTGGTTATACAAAGTCATTTGGGGTTATGGATTGACTATGGAATTTTTTGTTTTTGTTGCTTTCCATCTTGTACATATAAGCAGCATTAATTGAGCACTTATGGTTCAGATTTGGGGACTATATAGACACTTGGTCCCTGCCCTCAAGGACTTACAGTCTGCTGTACCTACTATATGCCATGTATTGTTATAGGTAGAGAAGACAAAATTAGTTCTTGATGGCATAGAACTTATATTCTGAAGCAGGGTGGGGAGGTGGGGCTATAGATAATAAACAAATAATATAATTGATAAGGTAAGGTAAGGTAAGGGGACAGAGAATGATGGGATTGTATATGCTGTTTTATGTCTCTCTGATAAGGTGATATTTGAGCAGAGACCTAAGGAAGTGAGGGAGCAAACCATGTGGACATCTGGGAGAAGAGGGTTCCAAGCAGAGGGAACAGCAAGTATAAAAGGCCTGAGGTGAGAGCGTAACTGATGAGTTGGGAGAACAGCAAGAAGAGTAGTGCTGGAGCTGAGTGAACAAGGTAGAGAGTGATAGGAGATGAAATCAGAAAGGTGCAGGGGCTAGATTGTATAGGACCTTATTGGCCATATTAAGGATTTTGGATTTTGCTCAGAAACTGGATGTTTTTGGAAGGTTTGGAGGAGAGGAATGACATGATCTGACTTACACTTGAAAGAACCTGTCTAGCTGCTGGGCTGAGTGTAGATTATAGCGGGCCAGGGTGAAAGCAAGGAAACCTGTTAGGAGGCTGTTGCGTTGGTTTGGACCAGGGTGGTAGTGAGATCCTGGATATATTTTAAGGTGTAGGGGTGAAAGAGTCAAAGATCTTTCTGAAGTTTTGGACCTGTGATTAAGGTCCCTGCACATACCTCACTCATTCTCCCATTGGAGAGATCTGGGATGGGTTACGGGAGAGGGGTCATTTCAGCTGGGCTTTGAAGGTCAGTTAGAATTTTGCTAGATGGGGTTGGAACAGAGGAGAAAGTATTTAAAATCAAATAGTATGAACAAAGGTGTGGAAGTAGAGTGACGTTTGGAGTAGAAGGTTGGAGTGGGAAATGAGGTTGGAAATTTCCAAGAAAAAGGAATTAAGACTAAAATGAATAAAATCAGCATTATTCCTACTCACTTTATATAGGTCCTTCCTCTCTAGGCAAGTAGTTATTCCCAGTGCTGGTGCTATTTATCCAATGTGGTTCCACATAGCATTCCATGCTACTGGGCTCCTCAGATTATCCTGCTGCAGACATTCCACCTGTTTATGGGGACTGATGTACTACTACCATTATTCCATAGATCAGTGTTTTCTTGTCAATTTTTAAATTCAAAACTAATTTTAAAAAAGTAAAGTAAAAGTTTGTTTGGGACCACGTTACTTTGGTGATATCTATTGGCAAGTTGCATAAGTGGTGGTGTTAACTTAGAATAGTTAGCTATATGAATCTGGAGCTCAAGGAAGAGGTCCAGGCTAATGAAATAAAATTGAGAATTGTCTATATATTGTCAGTTTATATATGGCATTTAATACCGTAGAACTGGATCCGATCAACTAAGGCGAAAAACAAGGTCATGGACCCCTGCAGCGAGATGTAAAGCTCTTTAAAGGTGTAAACTGTGTGCAGCGTGATTCCAAAGCACTGAATGAATACCTATGGACAAGCCTTTGCTGAAGAGATGGGACCAACTCCCTCCATGGTTAGGGGGCTGCTTTTTCGTGGGCTGTCCAGGCCCTTGGCTTTTTTGTAGAAGCAGGGACTGTCAGCTCTATTAGACCTGAGTTACAAATGCCTTATGGCTTGCCCTTACAAGCATTAACCCTGGAGCTGGACAGGCCTGGTTTGTTAGGGGAAGTAGTTTATTCTCTTTGGGAGGGATTGAAGAAGGTAGACATTCAGTCAGGCTCAGAGCTCAGCACACTGGGACCACACTGCAGAAGGAGGTTGGACACAGCCAATTTGGAGTAAGAACCCCTGCCATGTATATGTGATATCTTGAGTAAAATTTAAGAGAGGTAGGTACTTACATAGGCAAAAGCAACCATGTCTACTAATTTTGAACAGTCCTTCCAAGGTTAAAAGGCCCCTGACATAATTTTTTTTTAAAATTTCTTTATTAGAGAAAATGTGTTTTACAGAACAATCATGCATAAAATACAGGACTCTCATATCCTACCCTATCACTAACATCTTGCATTGGTGTGTAACATTTGTTACAATTAATGATAGCACATTTTTATATTTGTACTATTAACTGTAGTCCATGGTTTAACTTACGTTCACTATTTGTGTAGTGTAGTTCCATGGATTTTTAAGAAATTTTTATTCATGGGAGGCGGCTGTGGCTCAATCGATGGGGCTCCCGTTTGCCATATGGGAGGCCCCGGGTTCGGTTCCCGGGGCCTCCTGGTGAGTGCGGGCCTGCCCGCAGGGCGTGGTTGGCTGACCCAGCGAGCACGGGCAGCAAGGGGGGGATAAATGAATAAATAAATAAAATCTTTAAAAAAAAAAAAAAAGAAATTTTTATTCTGTTACACATATACAATCTAATATCCCCCCTCCTTTTTTAAATCACATTCAGATATATATTTCAGTGATCCTAACAGAATTTGATAATAACTCATACCTTTATTCTTCCTCTACACTCATACATACGCACGCACATGCATGTACATTCTTACCTTGTTTCAGAAACAAGTATTGCTAAGAAAAGTGACAACCTTTAGAATATTTTTCAGATTTATCTTAAAAAATCTTAGCAAGTAATTGGTACTGCTTTTCTTTTCTCTGATTTGTACAGAATAATGCCTTGGCATAACAATTAAGAATATGAACTCTGGAATCAGATGAATATGAATTTGAACTCTGACTCTGCCACTTACTTCTACTACCTTAGGTAAATTACTTAGCATCTCCTAAGGCTAAATATGCTCACCTGTAAAATGCCCAAGTAGGGAATCAATTGAAAGATAAATAACAGGAGTCAGGCAGATGGATATAAATATTTTATCTTTATTACTTATAAAGACTAGTTTGAAGGCTGTGGCTTAGGTATACAGCAATATGGTTTTCTAAATACTGATCCAGAAACAGGCATACGAATTACATGGATTTATCCATCTATTCTCTGCACACGTCTCTGCAGAGGCAGATAGAGTCTTCTGCAAGCAGGGAGATCCAGGCAGACTGAATGGAGCTGAGACACAGTTCCTTCTCCCCAATCCGCCAATCAGAAAAGCCACTCCTCTTTTTGAGATTGAGGTGGCCAAGGAGTATAGTTAGTGAAAACTGGAGGTAAGAAAGATAATCATTTCTCCCTTAACAAAAGTACCTACTTTAAGTGATGCCCATAAATCACTTAATACCATGTGAGGCACACAGTAGCCTGTCTTTCGTAGAGTGAGAGCAAGAATCTGTCAAGGAACGAGGGAAGTCAGAGTGGGAACCTAGGATTCTGGATTCTGGACTGCAACTACTATGTCATTCACTTTTAGTCTGAGAGAAATGGGGACTTCTGTGCCATGGGTATATATTCCCAGTAGCTGGGCCTTCTAATATTTGTGGTCCTTTCTTATAAAATAATAGACCCTAAACACCAACTTTTTCAGTGAAGAGATTATAAGTGGTTTCTAAGTGGCCTCACATCTGAAACTTGAAGAAAGGGCAAAATGAAAACCACCACTTGAATCATGTTTGCAAAGAGAAGTGTGTCAAGGGATCTTTTATTACTCCAGTGTCATTATAAATTTAATTGGTGTTATGTCATCTACTTAGATCAGCACTAATAGTATATTAAACACCATTCTGTTTCCACCAATACCATGGTAACTTGGTGGGTGTGGAGTTGGGGACAAGTGGCAGATGTGATGTTTGGTCTGTAGAGTGACTTCATCATGGTCTGTGCCCCTGCATCACCCTGGATGGAGGAGTATCTATGGGTGACGTGGACCTGACCTCTCATATGCCCCTCAGAATACTCAGTGCTCTGAGCAAAGGCCCTTGTTGATTGACCTTAGTGTATGAAACAGTGTTTTCTTAGGTGATTCCGATAGGTATAATAGTGAATTTTCCTTTTCTCTGTCTTAATGAAAAGAAAGCCAAGGGTTTTTGAAAGCTTTATAAATAGCCCTTTGATATTGGAGTGTATTTGTAGTTCTCCAATTCTGCCCTCTGCTGACCTATACAGATCAGCAGAGGCGGTGCCGATGAGTCATGCATCTGTGCTTGCGGTGGCTTTGAGCTCTTGCTTGTTTTCCCTGTCTCCAGGTTCTTTTATTGGTTTCCGGTTGCCATATCTCTATTTTTTTAGTTGTATAAATACGTTACTCGATTGGAAAGTGGTAGTGTGCTCACACAGGAGTTTCCTTACCCTTGTTTATTCATTGACTCTTCCCAGAGTACTTTTATTAACTTAAACTAAATGCTTAATTCTTCTGATAACATTACCATTGATTTTTAGAAATTAATACGTCAGTTTATTTTACCCTGGCCCGTTTGTGTGTGTGTGTGTATGTGTGTGTATGTGTGTGTTTCACTCTAAGCCTATGGGTGGAATAAAAACTGATTTGCTGTGAGAATAATTCATTAGAACTTGTCTTGCCATGCCTGGTTTAAAACACAGAGCTTTAAAATCCTATTTTTTTCCCTTTTGGTGCAGCATTTTGGGAAGAATAGAAATTCTTTTCTTTTTCTTTTTTTTCATTGAGATAAAAGTCACCATATTAAACTTTTATTTTATTTTATTTTATTTTTTTAGGAGGTAGTGGGGATTGAACCCAGGACCTCTTACATGTAAAGCGCACACTCATCCACTGAACTTCACCCACTCCACCATTTTAAAATGGACAATTCAGTGGCTTCCAGTACATTCCCAATATTGTGCAACCATCACCACTATCTAATTCTAGGATATTTTCATTACTCCAAAAAAGAAACCCCATACCCATTAAACTCCCAGTCTCCCACCCCCATCCTCTCAGCCTCTGGCAACCATTAATCTGCTTTCTGTCTCTATTGATTTGCCTATTCTAGATGTTTCAAATAAATGGAATTATACAATATGAAGCTTGTTGTGTCTGGCTTATTTCGTTTAGCATAATGTTTTTAAGGTTCATCTACATTGTAGCATATATCAATACTTCATTCCTTTTATGGCTGAATAATATTCCATTATATGGCTATACATTTTATTTATTCAGTCATTAGTTGATGGGCATTTGGGTTGTTTCCCCTTTTTTAGCTATTGTTAATAATGCTGCTATGAACATTTGTGTACAAGTTTTTGTTTGAACACCTGTTTTCACTTCTTTTGGGTATATAACTCAGAGTGGAATTGGTGGATCATAGGGTAATTCTTTTGTAACTTGTAGGGGAATACCAGTTTTCTACAGCAGCTGTACCATTTTACATTCCCACCAGCAGTATATAAGGGTTCCAGTTTTTCCACATCCTCACAAATACTTGTTATTGCCCATCTTTTTCGCTGTAGCCATCTTAGTGGGTGCAAAGTAGTATCTCATTGTGGTTTTGATTTGCATTTCCCTAATGGCTAATGATGTTGAGCATCTTTGTGTGCTTATTGGCCATGAATATATCTTCTTTGGAGAAATGCCTATTTAAGTTCCTTGCCCATTTTTTTGATTGGGTTGTTCCATCTTTTTGTTGTTGAGTTGTAAGAAAATAGGAATTCTCAACTTGCATAGAGCAGAAAGGTTTGGATTGATTCCAGATGTTTGCCACAGATACTTGCATGCTTGTCTTGCCCCCACAGTTGAGTCAGTTACACCTCCACTTTCAAGAATGCAAGGTGTTGCCTTTACTTCCTCTCTCAGCAGGCACACCCTTACTTACCTACCCCTTTACCATGCCTACAGGCCAAACTCCACCGTAAACACTGTTGATTTGATCCTCTTGCTGTTCTGGTAAGACTGAAAGAAACTAAAGATGAACTGAAATAGTAAGAATTTTTTTTTTATTTTATTTGTTTATTTGAAAGACTTGTTGTAGAGGTTAAATAATCCCTCTTATTGATGAATCCTTGGCTTTCAGATCCTGGAGAAGCAGAAGAAAAAAAAATGTATGTAGGGAAACATTTGCTTTTGTAAAACTTTTTTTACCTGAGGTTTCTTTATTATGTACTGTGTATGTATATTTTTTCACATAAGATGGGACTTATAAAAGTCTGTTCTATGTAGACTGTAATTTTTTTTTTTTTACCGCGAGGTCCCGGGGATCAAACCCGGGTCCCTCCATATGGGAGACGGACGCCCAACCAGTTGAGCCACATCCGACCCCTAGACTGTAATTTTTAATTTTTGTTTATTTGTTTTAGAAAGGAACCAAAGACCCTAGAGTTGTGTTTCTGAGCCATGACATTGTTAGTGCTCTCTGTGCATCCTTTTCCTGAACTTTTTTTTACTCACTTCCTAAAGCAGATAAATATTTGTTATGTTTAACCTACCTTTAGTACCTTTATACTGTACAGAATTCTTAGCTGTGGCGTTGTATGATCTCTGAAGGGTATTCAACCCCTCTAATCATTTCCTTGAACATAATTATGCTGATGTTTCTACAACCCCTGTGCTGGACCTACACAAAGCTCACTGAACATAGGTAAAATTATTTGTCTGACACTGCAGTAGGTGTGTTCTCGGGGCTCATCTGTAACAATTAAAATATCAGGTAATTTTCCTTCATAAAGCCTTAGGGTCAGGTTTCAGAGAATCATAGACATTTTTAAGTTGGGAGATATCCTAGAGGCCACTTGATGTAGCACTCCCCTCTCCAGCCGCCAAACATTTCTGACATGTTGTTGTCATCACTCCTATTTGAACACATCCAGTGATTTCCAGGGTCTTACCATTTTTCTTGAACTACTTTCTCTTATCTTCTATGGCACCAAGAAATTTCCCCTATTTTTTGTGTTATTTGCTGGTTCCTCCCTTCCTTCCAATCTTAAAATAATGCATTTCTTCAAGGCTGAGTCCTAGGCTATCTTCTCTTATTCTGTGTTTTCTCTCTAGGGATTTCATCCATTCTCATGGCTTCACATATTACCTCTATTCAAAATTATATCTCTAGCCCAGACTT
Organism: Tolypeutes matacus; assembly: GCA_026826555.1. Taxonomy (NCBI): domain Eukaryota; kingdom Metazoa; phylum Chordata; class Mammalia; order Cingulata; family Chlamyphoridae; genus Tolypeutes; species Tolypeutes matacus. Next base: position 300,555 of record JAKSZT010053821.1, read on the forward strand.
CTTCTCTGTACTTCAGAACCAATATTGTTTTCTTCTCACGTCTCACATGTCTCCCCGAATATCTTGAACTTGACATGTCCAAAACGAAACTCGTAATCTTTCCTTCCAAGCCTGATCCTCTTCTTGGATTCCTTGTGTCAGTGAAAGGCAACACTATCCAGCCAGCTTGCAAGCCAAGCATTCTTGGGAGCCATTCTTTACGTATCCCACCAACCCCCAAAGTTCTGAAATCTAATGAAGGTTATGGTGAAGGACTTGGTGAAGTCCTGATGTTGAATTTTCTCCTGAATATTTCTTAAATCTAGCTGCTTTTCTCTGTCTTTGCTGCTACCACTGAGGTACTCTCACCTCTCTTCAAAGGCCTCCTAATAGGTTTCTTGGCATTCACACCTCCATTCTTTAATTCAGTGCCTTTCAACCTTTTTTTACATCACATCACACAGAAAATAGTAGTGTTTGCACAATTCACTGGGGTAAATGGAAAAGATGATCAAGGTTGGAGTTAACTGTCTAGAGGGGCTTTGGATACCCTGAACCCACTCAGCCATCCCAGGGACAGAGGGGTCAATGTCTTAGGTTTATCTGTTACCCCATTCATGGCTGCTAGGCAGTCTAATCTGTTGGAGAGCTCTTCCCTAATTCATTCTCTGTGTTGCAGCCAGAGTGATAGTTTGTTTTCAATGGAAATTTGATATTTGTCATCCTTGTTTAAAACCCAACGGATTTCCATTGTTTTCAAGATAAATACCAAAATCTTTAATATAGCTTAAGATCATACATGATCTGACTCGATCTCACCAGCCTCACCTTTCTCTATATTACTTTCTCTCTCTGTGCTTCAACCTTGCTGACCATGATTCAGTTCCCCAAACATCCTTGCTGTGTTTGCTCTTTGCACATGCTGCTCCATTTGCCTGAAATTGCTTTCTCCTTCACTCTGACCTCTTTTCTTGATTCCAACTTATCTTTCACAACTAAGTTCAAAAGTGCTTCTCTGATTTCCTTGATTATGTCAGGTGTTTCCTCCATTAAATGCTGTGCCTTTCCCTCAGAGCCCTTTTACGATGGTAATTAGATGTCTGTATGCTCTGCAACAGTGTAATCTCTATGAATAAGTATGTGACGTGTTCACTGCTCTAATCCTAGTGCTTAGTGCAACATATATTGGGTCCTCGATCGATGATGTTTAAGTGCCAGTTCTTGATGTCAGGGATTAAGCATTAATCAAGTCAGACAAGATCCCTGGTCTTATGGAGCTTACATTTAGTTCAGGGATACAAACAATAAAGAAATAAAGAATATATCATGTAGTAAAGTTGATGGTTTAGTGAGTGACAGGGGACCTCTTTTAGTTGAGTAATCAGGGAAGGCCTCTCTGAAGAGATGAAATGCCAGCTAAGCTGTGAATAAAAAGAAGCAAGCAGCCATTTTAAACATTCCAGGTAGAGGGAACAGACACTGCAAATGTCCTAAGGTAGAGATAGGTTTGGTGGAGATAGTTAAGCATAGTCAAAGGTGGAAGAATGGTAGATGAGGTTGAAGAAGGTGGCAAGGGTCATATCATGCAGGGACTTATCAGCCAGGCTAAGGAGTTTGGTATTTATTTTACATGTGATGGGAAGCCATTAGAGGGTTTTGAGCTAATGAGTAACCTGACTTATGTTTTAAAATATCCATGACAGAGGTACAGGCTAGACATGATGGGGACCTGGACAAGGATGATTAGCAGTGGAGCTGGATAAAAAGAGGAGCATAGTTTGGAGATATACATGGGAGTAAATTAACATGACTTGCTGATGGGTTAGACGGTGGGGGAATTGAGGAAAAGAAAAGAATCAGGGATGACTATGTATTTTTTGTTTTTATATTTTTAAATTGAGCCATTGGGTGAAGGTTGGTACCATTCACTGAGATGAGGGAGGATGGGAGGGTTTGAGGGTGACTATAAATCAATTGTGTGTTTTAGACATGCTAAATTTGAGTTTGATATCCAAAAGGATAGGTAAGAAATTGGATATGTAAACCTGGAATTAAGGGGAAATCAGGTTGAAGGTAGAAATTTGGGAGTTGTAATAATGTTTAAAGCTCTGAAACTAGATGGAAGTTTCTAAGTGAGTGTCAATGGGGAGAAGAAGAGTTCCAGGATAGCTTCCTTAAAAATGCTGACATTTAGAAATTGAATAGAGGAGGAGTCAGCAAAGGGGAGTAGCCAGTGAGGTAAGAGGAACATATGAGTGTGGTGTCATGAAAGCTAAGAGAAGAAAGCATTTCAAAAATTGTGTTGAATGCTGTAAGAAAGGAATAGAGAAGTAACCACTGGTTTGGGCAACACTGAGATCATTGATGACCTGGACCATGGCCAGTTCACCAGTGTGGGTGGAAGCCTGGGTGAAGAGGCTGAGGAGCAAATGGGAGGGAAGGAAGTGGTGGCAGCTCTTAAAAACAACTAGTTCAAAAAGTTTTCCTGAGAAGGGGAGGAAAGAGATGGGACAGTACCTACAGGGGAATGTGAGGTCAAGAAAGGGTTTTTTCAAGATTTGTCCCACCAAAAAGGATCTTGCAGAGAAAGAGATACTGAAGATTAAGAAGAAAGAGAAAGTATAACCATGGAAGTTTTTGAGAAGGGGAGTGGGGATGGAATAACCAAGTGGAAGTGTTGGTTTTTGATAGGAGCAGGGACATCCTCACCATTTTAACAATAGTGAAAGGAAAGAGTATGTGTTTAGATATATGTCAGTTAGTAGATTGCTAATGGAAAGAAGAGGGAATTCTGATCATATCGCTTCTATTTTCTCAGTGAACTTGGAGGCAGAGTTATCTGTGAGAGGAAAGGAGGGAGTAGGGAGATTTGAGGAGACAAGAAAAAGTATGAAATAGTTATTTCAATGAGCAAACAAGTGAATATACTAAGGAAACGTAATAGAATTTCCAGACAGTGTTGAGTGCCCATTTGAAATTCATGGTTCTGAATTTAAAGGGAGGCTATTCAGCATAAAGTGGTTTTTTCTTTGTTTTTTTTTTTTTTTCCCAGCAACATTCAGCTATTCAGGTATAGACATGGTATAGGTACAGTTGGGTTTAACCTGGATTGGCATTTTGCCAGGCAAGAGCAATGGCGGGGGGTGGGGGCAAAGGAGAAATGGGTGCCTGCATGGGGAATAAATGCAAATGATGGACTTTGGGAGTTAAGCTGGGTAGGAGTGAAAAGAGCTTTGGGAGCATAATGGTTAATAAAAAGCTTGTCGTTGAGTAATGAGATTGAAGAACTGCTGGAGTAAGAGTATCAGATAGAAGTGACTTCAGAGAATATGAGTTGTGGTGGTGGTGATCAGAGAGTGGAATGCTTGAAACTGAAATTTCAGAGATGGTACAGTTACTGGTGTTGACAAGATCTAGAGTATGACCATGGGCTGAGTGACTGAGGTGGGGTAAAGTAAAAATTGTAGGGGGAGAGGAAGTCATGATATTGGATGGACCATCCACATTCTTGCTGAAGTCACCTTGAATGGTGCAGCAGTGGTGGAAAGGAAGACAGTGAGCCACTGATGACTGAGGGGTAGTAGCCAGGGTATTGGTAGATTGCAGTAACAAGGAGGGAAAGCGGACGGTGCAGCATGATGCCGTGAACCTCAAAAGAACCAGGGTTTGGCAATGGGCTGAATGAATGAACGGAAGGCTGGATAAGGGAAACTGATACTCTTACTAGGGAGCTGTCATTGAAGGTTAAAAGTCCCTGAAATCTCTCTCTGCTGGACTCAGTTCTGCTCTTTGAGGATCCTTCTTCAGGAACTGAGGTTGGCAAACTACAGCCTGTGGGCTACATCGGGCCTGCTGCCTGATTTTGTAAATAAAAGTTTTTTTTGGAACACAGCCATGCATATTCATTTATACCACACCCATTTGTTTACACATTATCCTTGGCTGCTTTTGTTTTACAGTGGCAGAGTTGTGAGTTGGGTGGGCCTAAAAAGTTTGCTGCTGGGCAGGTGTGGCTCGGTGGTTGAGCACCTGTTCAACCACTGTACCTCCTAAAAAAAAAAAAAGAAAAAGTTTGCTTACTTTTGCTTTAGAACAGTGGTTCTCAAAATCTAGTGTGCTCCAAACCACTTGATGGTCCTGTTCAAACAGAGTGCTGGCTCCACCCCAGAATTTCTGATTCATTGGGTCTGGGCTAGGGCTGGAGAATTTGCATTTCTAACAGGTTCCCAGGCAATCCCCTGCTGCTTTTAAGAACATTGCTTTAGATATTTACAATAATGACCAGTGTCTTTCTCCCCTTAGTCTTTCTTTTCTGAGCCAAATGCCTTTTCCCCTCTTCCACTGTCTACCACTTGATATGGCTTACTGGTTTGCCGTCATCCCTTTTAAAGCCTGGTACCCTCAGATGATGAGTCTTTGGCTGAAGCCTAACCAGCGCCATACGCATTGAAACAGTTGCCCTCTCCTGGGTCTTGTCTTCCTACCTTGTCTTTCCCAGGTTGTCTGATGGATTGTGCTTTCTCTGGGACTTAAATGAAGGCTCTGTGTTTGGAAGGGCAACAGTAGTTGGAGATGAACTGAACCCTGGGGGGACTGAGGAACTAAACACTGTTGTTTGGAGGAAATGAGGATATGAGTTTTTTCCCCAGTGTAGCTCCACTGTAAGTTGTTCAACTTGTCTAGAAGCTTGTCTTGGGCAGGTTGAATTGGGGCTGATAGCCAGCATGTGGTCATAGGTGGGATTTGGGAATCTGACCCCATGCAGTAGCAGTGTCACATTCTCTTAGCAGGTAAAAGGCCAATTGGGAGGAAGATAAGGTCAGTGTTCAGCTGAACCAAGTCTTTTGTTCCTGTCCTTCAGCAGAGGGACCTCTGAAAGATGTTTCTAAAGTAGTTTCTAAACAGATGCAGGGGCAGTAACCCTTTCTTAGATTTCTCTTTATTCTCCTGTTCCATGCCTAAAGTGCTTTCTCTTTCTTTGAGTTTTGTCTCCCAGCCGTATAGTTCAACAGGTACCTCACAGCCTCATTGTGTCCTTTAAGAATGAAATGGTTGTACGGATGAGTTCACAAGTGGATGTGTGTCCTTGGATCGGTTTCACTTCTCTTGGCTTCACATTCCTGCTCAGCTTTTCCCTGCTTTTACTGCTGCTGGTGAGTCTTCCTCCCCAGCCAGGTCATCTGAAATCTGGCGCTCTTAGAGCTCTGCACTGCTCCCGCCAACCTACTGTTTCATTTCCCTTTCTGACTTCTCTGATTGTGCGCCCTTGTTGACTTTCATTCTTTTTTCTTCCCCTTGCTTTCTTCTACACTTTGCCTCTGTTTGCCAAGACATGCCTTTATGCCTTTAGTGAATTCTTGTCCCCTTGCTGAACTTCCCCATTGTGGGCAGCTGGCACTCTCTGGTCATTTTACTTCTATAAACAGAAGAGCACATGAGAATCACTGAAGCTCTAGGATTTTTAAATTTTGAAGTCATGGAAGAGACAGTGAGATGGGAGAGATTGAAGTTGGCAGTGGTCTATAGAAGCTGGAAGCCATGGATTCAGCCCAAGGGGGATGTGTCTGGCCCGGGTAGGCTAAAGGCAGACTGGACGGTCTCTGAGGACACTCATCGCAGAGGACACCAGGGGTAGACGGGGACCTAAGACTGCCTTGTCCCCTGCCCTTGTAGTCTGGATTAGAGGCAGGGGGCAAACTGGAAGGGCTGCTTTTATTCACCGTGTCTCCCCCTCCCCTAAGTTCCATTTTTCCTGTTTTATTTCTTTAGGCTTTCATTTGAAGAAAAGCTTCTGTGTCTACAGAAAAAATTGTGGGGAAAGGACACTGGTATTGTCCAAATCTTCATTGTACAAATGGGCAAATAGGGGGTCAGAGGGGAGAAAACTCTTTTCTACACCCAAGGAATGAAAACAGGAAAAATACTAATTTAGAGGAGAGGGAGACCAAGTTCCTAGGAAAAGAAAAATAATAGAGATATTGTCATGAGATGAATTACCTCAGGAATCTGTTTGAGAGATTATGTCACGTCAGAAAGTTCTAGAGACTTGAACCTCTTTCCTTCGTGAGAGGAAGAGAATGAAACACCAACCCCTTAGTCTGACTCCCAGAAAAGAGAACTTCAGGCTGATGAGCAATAACTCCAACAATGTCATTTCCCTGGCCATGCTGAGCCCGACAGGAAATCTCAGACTTTCATGTCAGAACAAGGCCCCACAAGAATGTTGCTGTCCCCAGAGCTTGGTGGTTTGATGCCACCAGAGAATTTTCTAGGGAAAGCATCCTGAGGGAAATTGCTCAGTGAGACTGACACATGCTACAGTGAGGACAGCAAATGCCTTTCTAGCACTTCTGGTGGAAGGCACGGGTTTAAAGTGCCCTCTAGAGTTTACACAGCAGTCAAGGCTACCAGAGTCTTGGGATGGTTTGTTTTACAGTTCACCTGATAAAGCATAAGGGCCTTTTCCATTTGTGAGAGGAAGACTTTGATGTCCCCTTTGGGATCTGTAAGGTTTGCCTTTCAAACCTATGCATATCTAGGGACAGAGGCTAGAGGACAGTGCCCAAAACTGAAAATCTTCTTGAGGGAGATTGGTCATTTTCTGCCATTGCTTCCTCTGGTGGGTGTCCCTCATTCATTCAAGTTGGGAGGGAGAATTAAAAAGGAGTGGTGTGTATACAAGTAAATCAGTAAAGCACCGTAATAAATGTACTTTATTCAACAACTATTGAGATCCCATTATGTGCCAGCCACTGTTCTAGACTTGGGGATACATCAGGGGACTGCAGAGTACTGCCCCCATGGACCTATCCTTCTGCCAAGGGAAGACAGACAAATACTGTTTGAGGTGGTGATAATGCTATGGAGAAAATCATAGTCAGGAGAATAGGGAGTGTGGAAAAGGCCTTTCAGATACGGTGACATTTAAGAAAGGCCTAAAGGAAGTGAGGGAGCAAATTCTGTGGCTATCTGGGCAAGAAGCTTCCTAGACAGAGAACAGTGAAGGGCAGAGGCCATGCAGGAATGTGCCTAGTGTACTAGAGAACAACACAAAGGCTCTTGTGGCTGCAGCTGAATGAGCAAGAGGGAGAGTTGTAGGAGGTGAGGTCAGAGAGTTAGCAGGGAGCAAGACCTTGCATGGCTTTTTGGCAGTTTAAAAGGCTTTGCCTTTTACTTGAGTGAGATGGGAAGTCATTGGGGGGTTTTAGTCATTGGAGGGTTTCTTAGTTTACCAGAGTCACTATCACAGATACCACACAATGGGTTGGCTTAAACACAGGAATTTATTGTCTCATGGTTTTGGAGCCTAGAAGGCTTGTGTCCTCCTGGCGTCGGTAGCATTCCCATGCTGGCTTGCCACAATCCTTGGACTTCCTTGGCCTGGCTTGTGTCACATGACGGTGCCCTCTCCTTTCTGGCTTCTGTGACTTATAGTCTTATACTCTTTAAAAGTCCTCCAGTAATCTGGATTAAGGCCCACACTGCTTCAACTGGCCATACCTCTACTAAAATAACCTCTTCAAGAGGTCCTGTTTATGGGAAGTGGCTGTGGCTCAATTGCTTGGACTCCTGTTTACCATATGGGAGGCCCGGGTTCAATTCCCCAGGCCTCCTGGTGAAGGCAAGCCGGCCCACGCGGCGCGGTGAGCTGGCGCAGTGAGATGATGCAGCAAAACAAGACAAGCAGACACAGAAGAATGCACAGCAAATGGACACAGCCAGCACGAGCAGCAAGGGGGGGATAAATAAATAAAATTTAAAAAAAAAAAAAAAAAAAAGAGGTCCTGTTTACAAATGGGTTCATACCCACAGAGACATGGATTAAGAACATTTATTTATTGGGGCACATAATTCAACCACCACAGAGTTTTAAGTGTTAAAAGATGACTGGCCACTGTGTGGAGAAGAAACTGATGGAGATCAAGGGCAGAAGAGAGAGATCAGTTGGAGGTTCCTGCATTAAGGGCAGACTCTGGTAGTTTGAGATCGTGCTAACAGAATTTGATGGTTGTTTGGATGTTGAGTGTGAAAGAAGGAAGATTCAAGGATGACACCAAAGTTTTTTGGCTTGAGCAATTGCAAGAATGGAGTTCTCATTTACAGAAATGGGGAAGATTGGTGTCCACAGAGTTTCTGGCTTGACCAGTAGTTCTAGGAAGAAGCTGTGGAGGTTCAAGGAAGAAAAAATGTGTCTCAATCCCTAGTTCCTTAAAATTTCTCATCTTCTCTGACGACCTCATTTGTATTTGGGTCAATTCAACAACAGTTATTTTGGAGATAAATCTGATTCCCAGCATACGAACTTTTCAGGATACTTCCCCAGGCCTTTGCAAGTTAGCGTGGTCAGAAGCCTCAGCAGGGGAGGGTCCTTGGGGTGGACTCTGACCCTGGGGCAGCTCTCATTTCAGGTGCCTTGGTTCGGGTTTGATTATGAGGCTCTTTTGGCCTTAGATGTGCTTGGGGATGAGAGGAACTATTGAAAGACTGTCAGAAAACAGGTTCTACTTTGCCAGGAATGCCCCACCTGTTGAAATTAGGAATTTCAAAGATGAGAATTACAACTTGAATTTGATTGGCCAGAAGACTGGGCAACAGGCAGAAAAGCTCTCGCTGATGTTCCAGGGTTATAGTTTTGCCAGCTGGGACAGCAAGTTGGTAAAACTCGAATGCAACAGACCCAGGCCCCTGGGTCCCTGGTAACTCTTGAAGGGATGGATCCTGCTTGTCCCACTAGCCTTTCCCTGAGATTCCCATGGGGCTGGGACCCAAAAGGTACCCAGATGGTAAATGGCACTTAGTATCTAGCTGCCACTCCTCTTCTGTGCAACACTCCATATGTATACATTCTTCAGTGGTGTGTCAGGAGTTATTACTATTTGCCTCTCTTTAACTCACCAAAAGTAAAGTCTCGGGGTTGTTTATCAAAGGAAGTTTAAGTTCCTACTCTGACATCACAATGATAGGACTATATCAAGTTTGGCAGTGTAATAAAACAAAATTCCTTAGCAACTGATTTGTGTCCATTGAATTGATAGCATGGTCCCTAGGGTTGTTTATGGCACTCCTGTTTGCATTGTTAGGAATTGTGTGCAAATTGCACAGATGGGAGATGAGTAAAGAGATATGGCTCCTAGCCTTAAAGAAATATGAAGTTGAGAAAGGACAAGCAGGAATCAAGAGGTTCACACAAGGACTGGTGATTTGTGTATGCCACCTTTGGCACCTATAGGGAAAAGCCACTAAATGTATCATTTAATAATTATGGGGGCATGGAGTGGGAGAAGTTGGACAGGGATATGTAGTAGGGTACCAGAGAGGTTCAGTGGTGAAGGCCTCGAGGAATTAGGGGTATGCATTTCATTTTCCCCCATCTCAGTGGTTGGAGATCAGTTCCTAAGCAAATCCCATCAGACCAGGCTGCGGTGCCGCTTTAGGCAGGGTCATGTGTAACTTACCTGCCCTCTGCCCCAGTCTTTCCCTGGCTTTCCCAGGTTATACTGGCACTTCAGTGGTCAGAGGGAACCTACTGCTGCCCGGGGGGAGGGGGAAGGGGAAGGCACTGACAGCATCTGGGCTGCTCGGGCCAGGGCTCTGCATTACTGGGTCCAGCGTGGCTTGGTCATTTGTACCCTGGGAGGAGCCTAGTCTTAAGTGTTCGGTTGAGACGTGGCTAATATTCCTCAAAAAGGGAGCCGTCATTTCATGTCTGTAAGTGGGAATGAAACCACAAGTATGTCCTCAGGGCAGGGAGCAGTGATGAAGCTACCATACTTCTGGGGTGACCACAGGGCAAATAGTGGACAGACATCATTTCCTTTGACTAATCTTTTGTAATCCTGGTCCAGATGTGGCTCCTGAAAGTAAAGGTCTGTGTCTGTGTTGGGATTTTTAATTTAGGACCCAGATGGGGTGGGAGGTAAACTTCCAAAAGGTCTGTTTTATTCAGTGTGTCACTGCACTGGATTCCTAGCAGGCAGCAGTTTCATTAAAAAAGCAGATTCCATCCTGACTCATCTGCTTGGGTGAGATGTGTGGTACAGTTTCACAGTCCTCATGGCAGCTGACAGTCTCGCTGGACTGAGCAGAGTGCACACTGTTAGTTCTGTAGCAGTGGTGGCTCTAGGTGTCTGGCCCAGGCCGTGGAAAAACTTCAGAGGACAAAGTCTGTTATGGGGCAGGAGCTGTGTCCTGGAATTTCCTGGTCTTTGTCTGGCTGGTATAACGGCATGTAGCAAGACAACCGTTTTTAGAGTCAACCTCCCGGGGGAGACGGCACTGCCTGTTCTCCAAAGAGCACTTCTGCCTCCTGTACCAAGCGACCCTTTCCCCCCTGCCCAGATGCCTTCCCTCTGGGTTAGGTGGGGTAGGATGGGGAAGGCATTCTGGGCAGGTGTGTGTACCTGACTCCCCATAGCCAGCATGTTCCTTCAGGTCATCACAGAGAAGCCATAACCATTGGGCACCGTAGCTGCCTCTGCTGTTCTGGCCCACTCACTCTGCTCCTAACCTTGTTTCTTCCTCACATTGCAGCAGAAAAAATCCTATCTTGAGCGGAGCGTGAAGGAAGCTGAGGACAACATCCGGGAGATGCTGATGGCTCGAAGGGCACAGTAGGAAGCCTCTAGGGAAAGCTCTTCCTCTGGACCCCTCCCCTTCCTGGGGAGGGAAGAGCAGCCTGTGCCGGGAATAGCCTCTCTTCTGCCCAGATGGACATTTTCTCTGGATAGCCTAGGAACCCCACATTTTCTCCATTAGCCCGAGTCCCTTGCAGATCCCAACCTTGTTTTTTTATCCTGGCTCTGCCTGCCACCCTTGCCCCAAGACACTCCTCTCCCGAACTCCCAGGAAAAGGAAGAGGAGAGCCAGGATAGGCAGGGAAGCTCTGCTTGGGTCTACCAATAGATGTGCTGGTCCCACCAATAAAAGGCATCTGTCCCACTCTGCTAAGTCTGCTTGTTTTGAGCTGAGGGACGAAAACAGAGGGCCAGAGAGGCAGTGGCTTTCTTCCAAGTTCCAGTCCCTCTCCAGGGCTATGGCCCTGCTCCTTCTGCATCAAAGCCTTTCCCTTCCTGGGGTTGGGATCCTCCCTCTTCTCTTTTCCTTTTCTGTTCAAGTTAAATCCCTCAGCTTCTGGGCCTCCATGTAGTATATAGATAGGGAAGGAGGAGACCAGGGTAGAGCTGAATTTAAACGAACAGAATAGTGGTTCTGTGGCAGTCTGCCTCAAGATGCCTTCCCCTCCCAAACATTCCAAAGGAAACGTCAATAATAAACCAGCAGCACCACCAAGGCTGTCTCCCTTTGGCCAGTATTATAAGGAAGGTAGACAACACAATCCTGAGGCCTCCTACAGGCTTAGGGCACTGGTGTGCTGGGACTGGCTTGTACTGGCTGGCAAGAGCCAATTATTAAATTTTTGGGAATTCTGTTGCAAGCTGGTTGTTAAACTCAGGCATTATTAAAAATTAAATAATAGTAAAAGCAAGGGTGATAAATATTCAAAACCCCTTCTTTCCAAAGTATTTTTCTACATTTTATCATTTTCTGTGTTCTTGAGGTCATAATTTATTGTATCTGGATAATGGTGCATTTCTTTTCCCAACTCCACATTCAGTGACATGTTGGTAGCTTGAAATCAGCCATGGTGGGAACATTTATACCATAGAAATCAGAAAATGCTATAAAATTATGACTCCTTTTTGTTTTCTTGTATAGAGCAATCGAGCTGGTAAACATTTATCACCTTGCTGCTGCTAAGGAGGGCAGGCAGGCAGGGAGCTGTCAACTGCAGCCTCCAAGGTGCCTGCCGAGCCTGCCAGTTGACTTGCAGGAAAAATCTGACTTGCTGCTGTGGCAGCTTAGCACCCCCCTGCGGTCACAGCAGAGATGGGTGGCATCATGGCTGACCAGTTGTGTCAAGCTAGCTATTCTTGTGTGTGTGTGTGTATATATGTTTGTGTGTATTGGGGGTGGTGCAGTAGGGAGCAGCCAACCCACATTTACCACAGAGGCTGCTTTCCTAGGCTCTTGGTAAAACGGGGTACAGCTCCCTGGTGATTGCTCCTGCCTGATCCATCTCAGAGTGGAACTAGAAGAGAAGGTGAAGGAACCCGGCCTCAGAACCTGCCTTCCTGACAGCACTCACCCTGCTTGTGTTGTAGCCAGAATGCAACGGTAAAAAACTCTTCAGATACTGGACAGTGATACATGAGCAGCCCAAGTTTTACAAGCCTTAACCTGGGTTTAGGTGAGCAGGTGAGCAGTTAGAAATGGTAACAAAGTCCAAGAGGCATAGAAGCACAAACCCAGGGCTTAGATTCTACCTGGAATAACTGAGACACAGTTGAGGCTTGGACGGATTTATTGAAACATATAGGGCATTAGCAGAGAGACCATTCAGTAGTGCATTACATCTTGGCACTACCTTGAATGTATAATTTAAAATTGTATTTCATAACTAAGCCTTTGGCCAGAAAATAAAAGGAGAATCATTCAGCACAGTTGTTAAAGACCAAAACCAGCCAGATTATGAATGTGAAAAAGATTAAGTCACTGAATTAAACAGTAGCAACCCCCACTAATCTAGAATTCATCGTGTTGAAGGTAGAGCTATCTGTGTGGGGCTAGTCATTTGTTACAGCAATCAGAAAAGCTGGGGGCAGGCACGCCCCTTGACGGTGGGGGCAGAGCTGGCAGGACATGTGGGCTGGGCTTGTCAGGTGAGCATGTCCCAGAGGCAGCAACAGCAGAGAGCAGTCCAGCAGGCTGTGAGGCAGGTGGATGGGCCCAGGTCATCCCTTCTTTGGTCTTCTACCACATACACTGGAGGCGGGGGAGAGAGAAACTGAGCGTGAGCTGGTTCAGAGTCCAGGCCCTACAGAGGCAGAGCCTCCCCTGCCCAAGGGAGGACAACAGCAGGTGAAAGCTGTCAAGCAGACAGCGCAGCCTTTCTGCTCTTGCCGTTGCTGCTGAGTGAGGATGGGTGGCTCGGCTCATTAACTACTTTGCCTCCTCTTCCTCCTACTACTCTGGACTAAGGATAGTCTTGTCCCTGCAGGAACAAGCGCTAGGGAACCTTAGAAAGGCCTCACACCAAGGCAGCTAGAGATGAAGTTAAGAAATGTCCCTTACTGTCTGGGCCCGAGTTGACATATAAACCAGCCAGCACACGGGAGCTGGTGGGGGCGTTTCTTCAGCTAGAGCTAAGTTATCACCCAAGGGTAAGAGAGTAGCTGGAATTAAAATCTAAACAGGCTTTAGGCCCAAAAAGGATAGCCAAGAACCCTGGTTTCCCATTCCTGGGCAATACACGCTATTATGCGCTCCCAACCTTTACACTTGACAGTCAAAGCCCTCAGGACCAAAGCAATAAGGAAGGCAGAGATGAAAACCAGGTCAAGTGGGACAGACAAGGTGGCTGGTGCCTGTGGTGTCACCTGAGCCTGGCATTCCTGCTTTCCCTCAGAATGTTCTGGAGTTGGAAATCTCGGCTTTAAGTGCTCCATTAAGAGACGATTGCTAAACAAGCTCGTGAAGGACCCCAGCCACCTTTTCTTTACTTATCAGCTAACCTGTGGCATGCGGCAGCCTTTCTTTCTGTAGGATGTATCTAAAATCCTATAGTCAGCGTCAGCCGCAGAGGGTCTGTGGCCTATTTTTTAAACTCTCAAAATCACCACCACCATCAAATTCATAGTTTTAAGCAGTAAGGATTTTAAACTTTTTCAAAGTGCATGAATCTTATAAATTAAAACATTTCTTTGGCAATCTTTGTTTTGCTTCTACTTTTGTGTTTTGTCTCTATTTTTAAACTTCTCTGGAGCCTGGTATAGTAGCTAACATGAGAAGATTTGGCAGTGAACCTTTCAGAGTCCTCCCATTGTATCAGCCACCCACCCCCACTCCACGCAGACATCCCGATTTCCTTCCCTCATGAAACAACGTTTGATCACCTCCTGCTTTCATTCGGCTCCGCTCAGCAACAAAGCTAGAGTTGTTCTGGGTCTGGGAGACAAGATCTCACTACCAGGGAAGCCTGGTCAAAGGGGAGAAGATGACCCATTTATTCTGAAGGCTCAAGTGCAGTACCTGATCCTCCCAGTAACCTTGAGGTAGATATTATCATCATGCCACCTTTACAGGTGAGGCACTCGAGGCTCAGTGAGTGTAAGTCTCTTGTCCAGGCACATGTGACCTGGCAGAGGCTGGACCTGAACCCAGGCCTCCTAGGCTCTCAAGCCTCTGGAAGCCAGTCTCACTCAGGCCCAACTGGGAGAGAAAAGGGACCAGGATGAGCAGAGGACTGAATGGGGCCACTGCACAGTGGCTACAGGAAAGGCAAGAGTCCTCTCTAACACCCAGCCAGGTTCTGTGGTCACTGCAGCAGGCAAGCCTCGTGGAGGGTGTTAGTGCATCTGTCCAGATGACATGCCCAAGCCCCCAGCCTCCCCTAATCATGTGTAGGTGGCCTTGGACAGGGAAACCAGATATACACAGTGGACTGTAGATCCCCTGAATAACCCCTTCCCTCCAATTTCCCTGCCAGAGGATTGCCTCTTCTGCCCCCGGGGCAGAAAGGCCCCCTTCCTCCGGCAGCACTACAAATAGCTTGCTTGATTCCTACGTAGACTTTCCCAGCATTCAAGCCCAGCCTGAGATTATTAGGTTGCTGCGTGAGGTCCTGCAGGCCTTCTTAAGCTGTCATTTACCAAGGTGGTTCACTCACCACCTAATCTTCACAACAACCCTATGGAACAGGCATCGAGATGCCCATCTCTGCTTTCCCTCTCCCCTGCCTGCCCCATACCCAGGGACAGGGCAGCCTGGCAGTAGTCCCCTTCTCTCCCGTCAGAACCACTGAGTCAGCAACAGTTTAGTCAGGGAAACAAAATTGCCCCAATCTTGCTTCCTCTATCACCTTTCTTGAGTCAAGTTTGTCCCTGCCGGGGCTTATTTCATATAACATCTCTGAAACCTGGGAAATAAGGGACTTGGAGCTCATTATTCTCAGACAATGCTGTTTCAAACCAGAGGGCTGGGGCAACCCATCGAGACCTTAGAAACCCGAGTCATTTGTCTCCTGGAGCACTAAGTCTTCCAAGGCCTTCGTGACTTTTTTCCTTCAATTAGCTCAGAACAGAACCTCTACCCACAAGCTGTTGGGAGAAAGGCAGGTCTAGGGGTAGCAGTGACCTGTGTTTCCTTTACTTTTTGGTCACCAAAACCTGGGGTAACTGGCCCAGGAAAAGGTTTTAAGGAAGGCCTCCCAGTTCCTTGGTGTCTGCTATAGGGCCCAGGCCTGGTTTATTTTACAATGCTATCCTCCAAGACAGCTCATGTACCTGAAGGCTCCAAGGCACTGTGTCTCCAGAGGATGCATGAGCTGCATGGCCTAGTCCCTGCCCAGGATACTACTCCACTCCAGGGACCTCCAGGCTCTTCCCCTTCTGCTCAGCCACCAGTCCCCGTTCTTCCCCCCCCACCCATGTGACAGCCACAACCTGAGATCACCTGCCCTGCTGGCCCACTGGCCTTGCCTGGGCCCTGAGCCCTGACATGGTGGGTACTTGAAGCCAGGGGCTACTGGATGACACTTGGCTGGCAGTACTAGTTGCCCAGCAGGAGTGGGGACAAAGATGGCTACAACCTAGGTGTTCCCTCCTCAGGCCTCCTTTGTTGGCAAGCAGTGTGTAAAAAGGGAGCAGAACCATGGTTACAGAAGAGGCTAAACCTTAGAGGAAGCTGGGTGGATGTTTTACAGAAACGCTGGAGTCATATCTTTGTGACTCTTCTGTAAGTCAAATTATTTCAAAATAAAAGGTGAAAAAGAAAAAAGGGGGAGAGCAGATTGGCTCAAGCCACTGTGCACCTGGGTCCCCGGTGCCTCCTAAAAAAAAAAAAAAAAAGGCAAACAAATGAAAAAACCAACCCAGAGGAGCTGATGTGGCTCAGTGGTTAAGTGCTGGCTTCCCACATAGGAAGTCCCAGCTTCAATCCGCAGCCCCGGTACCTCATTAAAAAAAAAAAAAAAGGGTGGGTGGGTGGTGGTCAGAATAGCAATGGGTGGGCAGAGAGGCAGGCACTGTCCATCCAGGCCAGTGCAGCAGTCAAAGCCTAGCCTGGGAAGAGGTTCTGGCACCACTGTGGCTGCCCAGATTGAGCTGCTTCTTGGAGAGCAAGTGCCCCCCTGTGGCCAGCCTGGGCACCAGCCCTTCCTCCTGGTGGATGCTGGGTCTTAAGGGTCAGCCAAAAGGCTAACCCTCCCATTTGCTGCCCAGTGTCCTGGCCCCAGGCAGGAAAGGACTGAAGGGCTCTACAGCTGGGCTGGAGGTCAGGCCCAGGGGTCCCTTCAATGGCTTCTCTCTCTTGCCTCCAGACACCACTGGCACTACCCCTCAGTGTTCTCACAGCCAGCCTAGGGCTGCAGGGCAGATACCGGGAGCTCTGCCATATGAACGCAAATGCAAGAGACTGTGTGGTGGTGAAGGAGAAGGGGGGGAGTGAGGGAGAAGGGGGGGAGTGGACATATGGGTGTGACTGAGAGGCCCAGACTAGGCCCGGAAGGCCCAGGGAAGCTTTGGGTCTTGGGTGCTGAGCAGCCCTAGGAGCTGAGCAGCCTCTGGCAGGGGTGCCCATCCCATGCTGGAAGCAGAGAAAATACATGGGAGATACTGGAGGCATGCAGAGGGGGATAGTAACTGTGCCCACCTGGGGTCTTCCCCTCCAGGGCCACCAGTGTCCACTGACACCCTGGCCCTCAGGCACACCAACCAGCAGTCCCCTTGGTTTGCCTAAGCCCAGGGGTGCTCAGAAACCTGGCTCAGGGCAGGCGATAGGCAGGTGGGGCTAGGGCAGGGATGACCTCAAGAAGGGAAGTAGAGGCCTCGTCACCTGAAGGCTCCAGTTCCACAGTCAGCCCCACCCTGGCAACTGAGACATTTACTTGCTCTCAGACTTTTAAAATGATTAGTCAAGTGCTTCGAAGTGGTAAAAGAGCTTCACAGGCCCTTCCTCTGCTGGTATGGCCAAATGCCCACAGCCCCAGCCTGAGAGAGTAAAGAAGCACAAAAGCAAAAAGACGATGGCAGACACATGGACTGGAGCCTCCCAGAAGGTTCAGACATCCAGGACCTCCTTGCTCCAGGAGCTAGGAAGCAGCACCATGGCTCCTTGTAGCCCAGAGCTGCGATGGGCACCCACGGCTGGGCTTCAACTGCTCAAACTACCACAATGACAGTAGTTCACAAGAGGTGTCACCAGAGAGGGGCAGGACGACCTGTAGTCTGTGCTTAAGCACCCTCACCCCACCATGGACATCTAAACCAACAGAAGGCCGGCTTTCTAGTTGCTGTCAGAGGATTCTAGAAGGGAGGAGGAAATCTTTCAAGCATTTTAGAAATAAGTAAAACCTTAACATAGCCATGGGCTGGATCCTGTCACAGCACCTTACTGCGGATTGCGTTCAGCTTTCCTTGGATGTGTATGTGCAGTGGGGATCTTTCACTACTCACGAGGGGATGCACTGAAAACAGGTCCTAAAGGCGGTGCCACCTCTCTCAAGCCCTGGGGAGCACCAGGTAAATAGTCCGGGGGGCAGAGCAGTGGGGTGCAGGACAGCCAGGACCAGCAGAGAGAAGCAGCCCAACCTCTATCCTTCCACCTGAGCTGGGCGGAGGTGATCAGGGGTCTGTAGTTTTCACAGGACTCTTCGAAGGTTAAGAGCAGGAGAGGTTAAGAACCTCTTCTGGTTTCCTCATCCTCTAGAGGTAGAAGAGATATAGGGCTTTCAAGAACCTGGCAGCACTGGCACAGCCTTGGCCTGGGGCTCTGTAATGGCGGGCGCCGTTGCCTGCTAAGCTTGGGGCCTCCCTGGACCTTCTGTGCCGCCTGCCTTGCTCCTCATGCCGCTGCCTCCTCCAGCTTCTGCTTTGGCCTCGCTGTCCTTCTGTGAAGCTGTGAGTCAGGTGAGACCATGTCTCCCCAGCCCCTGGCCCTCTCCCTGCTTCAGTGCCCTCAGCCATCCACTCCAAGGTAACAGCCTGGGAACTGGCCAGCTAATTCTCCCATCTCCCTGTGCATCCACCAGCAGTGCCACCCAGCACCCATAGAGCACTGACCTCTAGGTATGCAATCCTGGGCTCCCCACTGGGTGCCCACTCGATGTCCAGGCAGCCTCACACTCTCCACTGAGTGCCAGGTGTTCACGTGATTGGTCTGGAAAGGGTGAGGTTTGCTCATCCACCCAGAGGAGAGCTTCCAGGGTCCAAAGGAGGGGTGGATCCCAGCCACAATCCCCACTCCAGGCTCAGTCACAATGCCTCTGGCTTTAAGAAGAAATGACTGGAAGGGGCTTTAGCCCTGCCTACCCCTATGAATCCTTTAAACAGTAGAACTGATAGTGAGATTTTTGCAGTAACACGACTCACTAAATACAACTGGATGAGCTATCCTGGCCTGACAAGTATGGCTGCTCTGCTACCACCTCCTGTGGCCCTGGCCCTATCCTTGGGCTAGAGCTGTTGGGGCCACTAGGGCAGGGTTGATTGTAGATACTGGTACAATTGAGAACCCCCCAGGAGCCAGGTTGCAGACGAAAGTGCCTGGGAGAGGAAGGTCACCTCGGCCAGTCATTTTTTAGTAAGAGGATGCTGAGTGCAGAGAAGGGAAGTAACTTGCCTGAGGTCATATAGTGAATTAAACGCAGGTCCTGGCCTGTCAGCCCTCCTGACTCCTGGCCCAGTTATCCTCTGCACAGCAAGACCAGGCTCCCTTCAAATTATGTGATCTGAAATGCAGCTGTGTTCCAGGGGTTGCAAGGCCTCTCTTCTCAGTGTCCCCATTCTCCCTCTTCCCCCTAAATCCAAGGTCTAGACCTCGCCCCACTCCAGAGTAGGTCCAAGGAGTCAGGGCCCATCCCTTCAAAATGACCCAGTCCAGCAACCAACTGGGAGAAGGAAGTACCAGAGCCACACAAGGCAGCCCTGCAGGGGACTGGGTGTTGGCCCAGAACAAGACACCTACCTGTGCATCAGACCTAGCTGCTGGACCCTCTCCCTCAAAGAGATCTCTTCAAACTTCCCTGGCCAGCCCAAGTTCCCATCCCGACTTTGCCACTGACAAGCTTGAAAAGTCACAGCTTCCTTATGCCCCCAGTCTTCTCACTTGCAAAATGGGGGTGAAAGCAGAACTTACAAAGGGCTGCTGAGACAAACATAATATAAAATGCTGGGCCTGGGCCTGGTACAAGTGAAGGAGGGAGGACTTAATAAAAAGCCACAATGTGGTGACATATAGAAGAAATAACATCAAAAAGCTGTTTTCTCATGCCAGGTCTGAGTGAGGTGAGGAGGCTCTTCCATCCAACCCATATTCTTGATTGTTATTTGCATGTGTGGCTCCAAGTCATGACAGGATGACAGAAGGAGGACACTGATGGTCCATGTGAGGCACAGCTGGTCACAGGGAAGAAGGAAGGAGAAACAATCCTAGGGGAGAAGCAAAAGGGCTATTTGTGTATATGTTGGGGTAGGGTCAGAATACACCCAGCTTTAGCTGTTAAGACCCTTCAGAGACTGGAGGTGAAATATTTAGAAAACATCCATTTCCTTTTAAAAAACATCCATTTCCTTAGATACAAGGCATAAGGAGAATCTCATGTAAGAAAACCCATGTAAGCGTTTTCCTAGATGTGATAGGGATCTCTGACTATCATTAAGGCATTATAAGACAAGGCAGACAAAGGTCTGCAGAAGAACATAATATGAAACCAAAGAATGGCCAAGTTAGAAGGGATGCATACATGTAAACAACAAAAAGAGTAAGGTTTTTTTCCCTATGCCTTCAAGAAAAAAAGAAAAGGAGGAAAAAAGAGACCCAATCAAATGTGATCAGCCTGTAATTGAATCTCAAAAGCCCCAGTAAGGCTCATGGCTTTGTTCACAGAGTCCCAGGAAAGGGAAAGAGTTCTCTGGGGGCAAGAGAGGGTATCTTCAGAGAAGCAGCTCCCTGTGGTCTGTTTTTTGGGCTGGGAAAACTGCAGAAATGGGGTGAGGGAACGTTTTCTACCCACAGTCACAGAATATTAAAGTGAAACGATCATCATCCCCCCCACACACACACACCCAAATGGAGATGCTGGAGAAGGCAGGAAGGCTGCTGAGGAGCCTGAACAGGAAGTGTGCGTGCGAATATACAAGGGCATGGCAAACAGGCTTCCTGGCGTGGAACTCGGCCACAGTGCTGGACACTGACAATTCTGGTGCAAGTGGCTGAAGTTCTAAAAGTACTTGGCATTTTCCAGTAATGACCCATGCTATTCTATAGCAGTGGAACTCTCCCCCACATAAATCAGGTAGTGAAAATGAGGACATATGTTTTGGTTTTTGTTTTTAACTATGACCAACAAAACAAAAGGTTCAAAATGAAGGCCCACATCTCCCACACCCTCTACCAACTTGGGGAGCCAGGCAGACAGGGGTCCAGGTCCTGGCTCTGCTCCTCCATAGCTGAGTGACTTTGGGTAAGTCACTTGGGCCTCTGCTTCCTCCTCTATAGAATGGGAGGACAGAATAGTGGATGCCATTGCCTGAGGTAACATGGGAAAATACCGAGATGAAGACAAAGCATAGTATTGTTAAGACAAGTCAAAAATAATAAGATCTCAATTTACAAACAGGAAAGTTTCATCTTGCAGTTTCTTGGATAGATTCTACAGTACATTCCATAATTTGATACACATTCAACTGTTAGATTCATGCCACTACTAAAGAACTGAGACGCTACCATCACTGCAGCATACATGTCTGGATCTGCTGGCCCAGCAGCATATGACAAGGCTTGGCCTTGCAAAACTTATCTGCAGCAAGCTCCTCTGACTCAGAATGGCAAGGACCAGCACATCGACAGGAATGCCAGAGGCTGACTGGAGGGCTGAATGGTTTGCCTGGGAGCTTTATCCAGATGAGTTTATAAAATGAAAGAGTTACAGATAATTTTATTTAAGTGGAGAGGTACCTGGAAGAGTGGGGAGATAACAAAGTGTCTCATGCTGGCAGAGGAGAAAATAACCTACCCAAAGGGGATCTTTTTCTGCCGTGCAAGACTTTTAGCAAGCAATTTTATAGACCCAGAAGGGAAGGGACACATTAAAATGGCCTGTGTTTCACATTTAGTTTGGACAGTAGAAAGGGGTTTTTCTTTTATTCTGAAGTCTGCCAGGAGCCTGGGGGATGGACGGTGGAATAATGGGAAGGAGTACACAGTGTGACAACATCAGCACCAGGCAGTTCCTCAGCACCACACTGTTTTGCTAGAAGTTTGTTGGTCCCACTGCCCCAGACAGATGGGCAGGCCAGAGGAACCATGGGTGTGAGCTGGGCAAGAGGTCACTGTTGGGATCAAAGGGAAGAAGGGGGTCAGCAAGAGAAGGCTCAAGATATACTTGGGAAGAGGACAAACTGTAATTCTGATGCTGAGGACCTGATGTCATGGGTAACATTACTTCAGCAGAAGGGAGGAAGCAGTTTATTATGTCATGATATCATGATGTGATATATCATGAATATATCCCTAATGAGATTTTTGTGGAAATAAATACGCATGGGGCTGTTATGCCAGGCAGAAGAAATTAAGGAAAATCTGGAGAAAAGCCTGATCATGCCCAGTACACAACAGTTCTGTGCCCCTGGGGCAGGGGTGTAAAGATCCTGAGGCAGGGGGAGTCCTCTAATGGCTGGTGAATCCTGGTGCTGCTCACACATGATGGAGAGGTGAGGCACATGGAGGCCAAGGCTGTTGAGTGACGGTGGCTGACCCAATCCACAAGCCCCTCAACATGCTGGTCTACAAATCTGTTCCTGACCATTCCTACCCACCTGGATGAAGACCAAAACTCAGTAACTGCCCCACGTCAAAAGACACCCATGTAATCATAAGCTGGGGTTTTAACTCAGGAATAACCAAACACAGCAAATGAATGAGCAGGCTACCTCGGGTCATTCAAGGTGATGGTATATTAGGATACACGATCTCATTTAAATACCCATCAGGTACAGAGTTGATCTATAAATTTGTTGTAACTCCAACAGGATATTCAGTATATATGGTTAAACTGATTTTTTTTTTTTTTAAAGATTTACTTTATTTATCCTCCCCTCCCCCAGATGGTTCACTTGTCTGTCTGCTCATTGTTTGCTCACCTTCTCCAAGAGGCCCCGGGAACCAGACCCGGAACCTCTCAAGAGGTGAATGCCCAACAGCCTGAGCCATATGCGCTCCCCGTGGGCTGCGGCATCTGGCTTGTAGCATCTGCTTGTTGCGGCGAGGGCGGAGTCTAGCTCATTGCAGCAGGAAGTGGTGTCTATGCTCCTCTTCTTTTAGAAGGCACTAGGATGAACCCAGGACCTTCCATGTGGTAGGTGGGCGCCCAAGGAGTTGAGCCATATCTACTATCCTAAATTGAGTCTAAAATGTATGGAAAGGTGAGGGAACTAGAAGAGCTAAAACAATACAAGAAAAGAAAATTACAGACCCTTATGATTAAAGATGCAAAAATCCTCAACAAAATACTAGCAAACCAAATCCAATGGCACATCGAAAGAATTATACAAATGCAAATATCCTCACTGTCATGATTTTGTGATTATCAGGGTAGGCTAAACATTTGCTATATCAGAAACCATGCATGTGTCTCCCTAGGTCTGGTTTTTGGAATGTTGGTGATAAACTAAGCCTGATTTATTATATGACCATCCTGTATGGGAAAAGACTGTAACTATGGGTATCTTTGGTCAACCTTAAGAAATGTAGCAGGGGGACGGATGTGGCTCGGGTAGTTGGGCATCCGTCTCCCATATAGTTGGGCATCTGTCTCCCATATGGAGGGACCTGGGTTTGATCCCTGGGACTTCCTGGTAAAAATTTAAAAAAAGAAAAATATAGAAGGTGTGTGGGCCAACAGGCCCCGTGTGCGGGTGTGCTGCTGGGCCCCGCGAGCCACGCAGCAAGATGATGACGTTAACAGGAGAGTGAGACAAGGGAAAGCCAAGACGAGATGCACCGAAAAACAAGGAACTAAGGTGGCGCAGGCAGTAGGACACCTTTATCCCACATCAGAGGTTCTGAGGATCAAATCCCAGTGAAGACAGGAGGAGAAGGATGAGAAAAGAGGGCAGGAAACGGACAGTTGCTCAGCAAATGGACACAGAAACAGCAAAAACGGGAGGGGGGGGGAGTAAAAACGGATACAAGTAAATAAATAAATCCTTAAAAAAAAAAAAAGTGTAAGGGAGGAAGATACGGACTATAGTTGGTAGTAATACTTTGACGATGCTCTTTCATGATTTGCTAACAAATGTTTCACAACAATGCAGGGTGTTTGTGTGGGGGGGTGATGTGTGGGAGCCCTGTATGATATTATGCATGTTTGTTTTGTAAGTTCACAATGTTTACTGAACACTTATAGTTTACATATGTTCATGTATGAATGATATACTTCAATAAATTGTTTAAAAAAAAAAAAAAAGAATTATACACATAATCAAGTGGGATTTATCCCAGGAATCCAAGGATGGTTCAATATAAGAAAATCAATATAATATACCACATTAACAGAATGAAAGATGAAACCACATGATCATCTTGATTGATACAGAAAGACATTTGACAAAATTCAGCACTGCTTCTTGATAAAAACGCTTAGAAAACTAGGAATAGAAGGAACCTTCCTCAACATGATAAAGGATATACATAAATCCCACAGCTGACATCATTCTCAATGGTGAAAGACTGAAAGCCTTCCCTCTAAGATCAGGAACAAGGCAAGGATGCCTACTGTCACCAGTTATTCAACATTTCCTGGTTAGGCAAGAGAAAGAAAGAAAAGCCATTCACCTTGGAAAGGAAGAAGTGAAACTTTCTCTTTTTGCAGTGATGTGATCCTGAAAAATCCAAAACAAAGCTCCTGGAACTAATAAGTGATTTCAGCAAAATGGTGGGGTACAAGCTCAACATGCAAAAATCATTAGTATTCCTCATTATAGTGAGTATAACTAACACGGCTGGTTTATAAATGTGATTGTGGCTGAAAGGGGTAGTCTAGAGACATAAATGTCAATTGAAAGATAGCTAGAGAATAATCTAGGAACTCAATAACATAGTAAATCAGGTTAATAGTACAAATACAAGAATGTTCTATGAACTAGAACAAATGTATATTACCATTACAAGGTGGTAAGAGTGTGGTGATGCATGGAAAAAATACAATTAAGGTAACTTATGGATTACAGTTAACAACAATATTGTAATATTTTTGCATCAAAGTACTGTATCAACACAAAGGGTCAATAATAGGGGGTATGGGAGTTTTTCTTTGGACTAAGGAAAACATCCAAAAATTTACTGAGGTGATGACTGTACAACTCTGTGATGAAAGTAAGAGCCACTGAGTGTACACTTCAGATGGATGGTACAAGGCATGGGACTGTATAACACATTGAACCATATGGCAGATGATGGCCTGTAGTTAACAGTACAAATATGAGCGTGTGCTCTCATAAACTATAACAAATGTAACATATTAATTTATAGTGTTAATAATAGGGAGTGTATGGAAAAAATATACCAAATGTAAGCTATGGAATATAGTTAGTAATATTTTGATTATGTTCTTTCATAATCTGTAACAAATGTTCCACAACAATGCAAGGTGTTAGAGGGGTGATATATGGGAATTCTGCACATTATGCATGATTGTTTTATAAGCTCACTTCTCTAATAAAAAATATATATTATAAAATTAAAAAAAAAATCATTAGTGTTTCCTATATACTAGTAATGAACAATCTGAAGAGGAAATCAAGAAAAAATTTCAGGAAGTGGATGTGGCTCAGATGACTGGACTCTCACCTACCACATGGGAGGTTGCTGGTTTGGATCCCGGTGCTTCCTAAAGAAGACAGCAAGCTGGCGCAACGGGAGGCGCAGCAAGCTGACAGAAGAGACACAAAAGAAGAAAAGAACATAATGGGAGACACAACAAAGCAGGTAGCAGAGGTTCCCGATGTCTCCTAAAGTAGAAAGCAAGCTGACGCAACAAGATGACACAACAAGAGATGTGGGGAGGAAAAACAGAATGAGAGACCCAACAAAGCAGGGAGTGGAGGTGGCTTAAGCAATCAGACACCTCTCTCCCACATCGGAGGCCCCAGTTTCGGCTCCTGGTGCCTCCTAAAGAAACAAGAAAACGAACAGACTCAGCAAGTGATGAAAAACAAGGAGGCAGGGAGAAATAAAATAAATCTTAAAAAAAAAAAAAAAAAAATTCATTACAATAGCAACTAAAAGAATCAAATATTTAGGAATAAATCTAACCAACGATGTAATGGACTTGTACACAGAAAACTACAACACATTGCTGAAAGAATCAAATAAGACCTCAATAAATGGAAGGACATTCAGTATTCATGGGTTGCCAGGTTAAATATTGTTAAGATGTCAATTCTACCCAAAGTGACTTATAAATTCAACACAATCCCAATCAAAATTCCAAAAGCCTTTGCAGAAATGGAAAAACCAATCATCAAATTTATATGGAAGGGTAAGGGGCTCCAAATAGCCAAAACCGTCTTTGAAAAATAAGAATGAAGTTGGAGGACTCACACTCCCGATCTTAAAACTTATTACAAAGTCATAGCAATCAAAACAGCATGGTACTGCCACAAGGACAGACATATACAAGCATAACTCATTTTATTGTGCTTCACAGATATTGTTTTTACAAATTGAATGTTTGTAGCAACCCTGTATCGAACAAGTCTATCTGCTGTTTTTTTAACAGTATGTGCTCACTTCATGTCTCTGTGTCACATTCGGTAAATCTCACAGTAAACTTTTTCATTATTATTATAATAATATCTATATGGTGATCTGTGATCAGTGATCTTTGATGTTACTACTCTAATTGTTTTGGGGCACCACAAACCACACCTACCTAAGACGGCAAACTTAATTGATAAGCATATATGTTCTGACTGCTCCACTGACCGGCTCTCTCTCTCCTTCAGTCACAACCATATTGAGATTAGGCCAATTAATAACCCTTCAACTGGGGAGTGGATGTGGCTCAAGCAACTGGGCACCCGCCTCCCACATGGGAGGTCCTGGGTTTGGTTCCCAGTGCCTCCTAAAGAAGACGAGCAGACAGACAAGGAAGTCATTTTGGGGGGCGAGGGAATAAATATAATTTCTGAAAAAACCTACAATGGCCTCTAAGCATTCAGGTGAAAGGAAAGTTGCACATCTCTTACTTTAAATCAAAAGCCAGAAATGATTTAGTGAGGTAGGCCTGTCGAAAGCCAAACAGTTAGCCGAATTGTGAATGCAAAGGAAATGTTCTTGAAGGAAATTAAAAGTGTTACTCCAGTGAACACATGAATGATAAAGTGAAACTGCCTTATTGCTGATATGGAGAAAGTTTTAGTTGTCTGGATAGAAGACCAAACCAGCCACAACATTCCCTTAAACCAAAGCATAATCCAGAGCAAGGCTCTAACTCTTCAATTCAATGAATGTTGAGAAAGGCGAGGAAGCTGCAGAAGTAAAGTTTGAAGCTAGCAGAGATTGGTTCGTGAGGTTTAAGGAAAGAAGCCATCTCCATAACATATAAGTACAAGGATGAAGCAGCAAGTGCTGATGTAGAAGCTGCAGCAAGTTATCCACAAGATCTAGCTAAGATAACTGATGAAGATGGATACACTAAACAACAGATTTTCAATGTAGATGAAAGAGTCTTCTATAGGAAGAAGATGCCATCTAGGACTTTTATAGGCAGAAAGGAGAAGCCAATACCTAGCTTCAAAGCTTCAAAGGACAGGCTGACTCTCTTATTAGGGGCTGATGTAGCTGGTGTCTTTAAGTTGAAGTCAGTGTTCACTTACCATTCTGAAAATCCTGGGGCACTTAAGAATTATGCTAAATCCACTCTGCCTGTGCTCTCTAAGTGGTATACCCAAAGCCTGGATGACAATACCTCTGTTTACAACATGGTTTACTGAGTATTTTAAGCCCACTGTTGAGACCTATTGCTCAGAAATAAGGATTCCTTTCAAAATATTACTGCTCATTGATAATGCACCTGGTCACCCAAGAGCTCTCATGGAGATGTACAATGAGATGAATGTTGTTTTCATGTCTGCTAATATCCATTCTACAGCCCATGGATCAAGGAATAATTTTGATGAATTTCAAGTCTTATTATTTAAGAAATACATTTTGTAAGGCTATAGCTGCCATAGATAGTGATTCATTTGATGGATCTGGGAAAAGTCAATTGAAAACCTTCTGGAAAGGATTCACCATTATAGATGCCATTAAGAATAGTGATCCATGGAAGGAGGTCAAAATATCCATATTAACAGAAGTTAGGAAGAAACAGAATCCAATCCTCCTGTATGACTTTGAGGGGTTCAAGACTTCAGTGAAAGAAGTAACTGCAGATGTGGTGGAAACAGCAGGAGAATTAGAATTAGAAGTGGAGCCTGAAGATGGTACTGAAAAGCTGCAGTCTCATGATAAAACTTGAAGAGATGAGGAAATGCTTCTTATGTATGAGCAAAGAAAGTGGTTTCTTGAGATGGAATCTACTCCTGTGAAGATGCTGTGAACATTGTTTAAATGACAACAAAGGTTTTAGAATATTATATAAACTTAGTTGATAAAGCAGCAGCAGTTTGAAAGGACTTCTACTGTGGGTAAAATGCTATCAAACAACATTGCATGCTGCAGAGAAATCTTTTGTGAAAGGCAGAGTCAATCAATGAGTCAAACGTCACTGTCTTATTTTAAGAAGTTAAAACTGCCACCCCAACCTTCAGCAACCACCACCCTGATCAGTCCGTAGCCATCAAACTTGAGGAAAGATCCTGCATCAGCAAAAAGATTACCACTTGCTGAAGGCTCAGATGATGGTTAGCTATACATTTTAATAAATTAAATAAAGTATTTAATGATTAAGGTATATACACTATTTTTAAGGACATAATGCTACTACACACTTAAATAGACTATGGTATAGTGTAAACATAACTTTAATATGCACTGAGAAACCAAAAAATTCACGTGACTTCTTACTGTAGTGGTCTAGAACCGAACCTGCAATATATCTGAGGTACGCCTGTAGAACAATGGAATCGAATTGAGAGTTCAGGAATCAACCCTCATGTTTATGGCCAACTGATTTTTGACAAGGGTTCTAAGTCCACTCAACTGGGAAAGAACAGTCTCTTCAAAAAATGATGCTAGATAGGAAGTGGATGTGGCTCAAGTGATTGAGCTCCCGCTGACCACATGGGAGGTCCTGGGTTCAGTTTCCAGTGCCTCCTAGGGAAGACAAGCAAGACAGCAAGCTGGCATTATGGGCAGGTGCAGCGAGCTGACGCAAGAAGATGACATAGCAAAGAGACACAAAGAGGAAAGGCAATGAGAAACACAACAAAGCAGGGAGCTGAGGTGGCTCAAGAAATTGAGTCTCTCTCTCCCACATAGGAGGTCCCAGGTTCGGTTCCCGGTGCCT
The DNA here is from genome assembly GCA_026826555.1 of Tolypeutes matacus. Classification (NCBI taxonomy): domain Eukaryota; kingdom Metazoa; phylum Chordata; class Mammalia; order Cingulata; family Chlamyphoridae; genus Tolypeutes; species Tolypeutes matacus. The sequence goes on from JAKSZT010053821.1 coordinate 329,101, forward strand.
CCTAAAGAGAAGATGAGCAGACAAGAGAGCACACAGCAAATGGACACAGAGAGCAGGCAGCGAGCGCTAGCAACGAGTGGTGGGGGTGGGGGAATAAATAAAATAAATCTTGAAAAACAAACAAACAAACAAAAAACAGTGCTAGAAAAACTAGATGTCCATATACAAAAGAATGAGACCCCTACACCTCATACCATACACAAAAATCAACTCAAAATGGATCAAAGACCTAAATATAAGAACCAGAACTATAAAACTCCTAGAAGAAAACAGGGAAGCACCTTTAGGGCCTTGTGTGAAACATCAATGGTTTCTTAAGACTTTATACCCAGAGCACAACCAAGAACAACAACAAAAAACCCAGATAAATGGGACCTCATCAGAACTAAAACCTTTTGTGCAAAGGCCTTATCATGAAAGTAAAAAGGCAACTTATAAAATGGGAGAAAATATTTGGAAATCACATCTCTGGTAAGGACTTAATATCCAGAATATATAAAGAAATGCTACAACTCAACAACAAAAAGACAACCCAATTAAAAAATAGGCAAAAGACATTTCTCCAGAGAAGATATACAAATGGCCAAAAAGCACATGAAAAGATGCTCAATATCATTAGCTGTCAGGGAAATGCAAATCAAAACCACAATGGGATACCACTGGCTACTATTAAAAAAACAGAAAATTACAAGTGCTAGAAAGGATGTGGAGGAATAGAAACACTCATTCCTTGCTGGTGGGAATGTAAATGTTGCAGTTGCTGTGGAAGACAGTTTGGCAGTTCCTCAGAAAGCTAAGTATAGAATTACCATATGATCTGGCAATCCCACTTTGAGGTATATACCCCAAATAATTGAAAGCAGGGACTCAAACAGACATTTGCATACCAATGTTCAGAGTGGCATTATTCACAATTGCCAAAAGATGGAAGCAATCTAAGTGTTCATCAACCAATGAATAGATAAATAAAATGTGGTCTATACACACAATAAAATATTATTCAGCCATAAAAAAGAATTAACTTTTGGGAAGCAGATGTGGCTCAGGCGACTGAGCTCCCACCTAGCACAAGGGAGGTCTGGGTTCGGTTCCCAGTGCCTCCTGAAGAAGACGAGCAAGATGGTGAGGTGGCGCGATGGGCTGGCACAGCAAGCTGATGCAGCAAAATGATGCAACCAAGAGACACAGTGAGGAAACACAATGAGAGACGCAACAAAGCAGGCAGCAGGAGTGGCTCAGGTGATTAGGTGCCTCCATCCCACACAGAAGGTCCCGGGTTTGGTTCCCGGTGCCTTCTAGAAAGAGAAGACCAGCACACAACAAATGGACACAGCAAACACTAACAATGAGGGGGTGGGGAGAAATAAATAAAATAAATCTTTGGGGGAAAAAAATGAAGTTCTGATACACATGACAACATGGATGAACCTTGAAGACACTCTGTTGAGTGAAATAAGCCAGATACAAAAGGACAGATATTGTATGATCTCACTGATATGAAATAATTAGTGTAAGCAAATTCATAAAGTCAGAAACAAGAATATAGGTTACCAGGGGCTGGGGTGGAGGTATGGAGTGGGGAGTTAATGCTTAAATTATACAGAGTTACTATTTGGGTTGATAGAAAAGTTTTAGTACTGGAAGGTGGTGATGGTAGCACAATATTGTGAACCTAACAGCACTGAATTATATATTTGAATGTAGTTAAAAAGGAGAAATTTTAGGTTGTAAATATGTTACTAGAATAAAAATGTAAAAAAACAAAAACAAAAAGTGATGATGGACTATAGTTAATAACACAACTAGAAAAATGTTCTTTCATGAATTTTAACAAATGTACCACATAATGCAAGGTGTTAATCATAGGGTGGTATATGGGAGCTCCGTGTTTTATGATTTTTCTGTAAACTTACAACTTGTCAAATAAAAACAGACAAAAACAAAATAAAACCAAAAATCTCAAAAAAAAAGTTGATAGAAGATATTTGCAAGCCTACAAAACTGACAAATATTAGTGTGCAATATATATAAATAATCCCCAAAAACAATAAGAAAGAGAAACTAATAGGAAAAATGGGCTAATATTATATATAAGCAATTCACAAAAGAAACCAAATCATCAGAAATTTTATATTTTTTTGTTCAAGGTCACTAATAATCAGGGAAGGCAAATTTTAATGAAATTTCACACTATCATAGGTGCTAAAACTTAAGTCTGCAGATTAGATTTTTTGCAAAGAAAGAAGAAAACTGAAATTGTACAGCACTAGTTGTTTATTCCAGGAACAGGAGGTAGCAGCCTGTCTGGAGCACCTGGAGGCCATGGAGAGAGCTTGGGTCTTTGGCTGCTCAATCCAAGCTGTCCAGGAGGCAGCAGCAGCACAGAGCAGTCCAGCAGGCGGCCAGGGCCGCCTGACACCCGGAGTCAGTCGTCTTCCTTTCCCGCTCCATCACGTACACTGGGGGGTGGGGGGGATGGGCAGGGAAGAGAGAGACCCAGTGAGAGGGGACCATGAGCGGTGGCATCCTAGTAGCACTTAGCACACTGTGTGGAGACTTTACTTGTTCACTGTCTTCCTCTTTCCCTAGACTGTTAGCTCCCTGAGGGCAGCAACCATGCCACCTTGTTCACTGCTGGGTCTCCCCACCGCCTTACCTCAGTGTCTGGCACACAGGTACTCCCTAAACTTAGCTTCCTTAATAAGTGAATGAAGATAACATCTGCTCAGCAGTTGCTAGCCCACTGTTTCCTGCCACCTCTCCATCTGCAAGCCAGCACCTTATTTGAGGCTAGACCAAAGTGATCTAGTTTGCAATAGAACTTGTGCCCTGAGCCCCACCCCTGCAGGCTCTGTGGCAGGCACCAGGTGAAAGCTTGACGCATTTTCTCATTTAACCCTCACAACAGCTCTGTATTACTATCATTCTTTCATAACTCTCATACACTGTTAGCACCAGTGTGAATTGGTAGAACCTCTTTGAAAGAGAATTTGGAGAAAGGATAAAAAAAAAGAAAGAAAGAAAAATAAAACTTTGACCACCCAGAAAACCTACATCTAGAATTTAACCTACAGAAATAATTGCTCCAATGTTTAAAGATGTATATAAAGTATGATTGCTGCTGCATCAAAATAGCAACAGACTCAATGTCAGTGACCAGCTAAATTAAGGCACATCTATACAAGAAGAAACTAAAAAGAAAAGAACCAGGTAGTTCTTCCATGTTGCTAATAAATTAAAAGTAAGGGATAAAAGCAAAGTAGATAGCAGTGCTTCTTTTATTTCACTCGTATAATAAAAAAATGATATACAAATCCAAGTTTCTGAAAGAATACAAGAAACTTAGGTCAGGGTTTGGGGTGGAGTAGAAGTTTTCCCTTTATATTTTATATTCTTCTCAAATCCAAGCTTGTCTGATTCCAACATCACATTCAAAGTTGCTGTTCTGCAGTCCTTGCCAAGGTCCTGTTGGCAGGAGGGAGGCCCTGTCCACTTCTGGCATACCTTGGATCTCGCCTAGCCTCTACCATTAGTGCTAGCTCCAGGGACTTTGGGGGCAGCTGGCATCGACTGACCTGGGCTCCTAGCTCCAACAGTGTTGGCCTCAGTCTGGGACTACCTTCCCCAAGTCACTGTTATTTAGACACCCTACTCTATTTAGCCCACCCCACCCCGACCTGAGTTCTCTTTGTCATTCTTGCTCCTCTCAGAGACAGCCCTGGCCACTCCTGACCTCAAGACCTACCTAGCAGATAAGCTTTAAGCCAATTCTGACTCCCCTCGGGACTGGCTGCCTCTGACAGCCCTGGTAAGTGCTGGGACTCCTGCTGGGCAAATCTAGCAGACAGAAGATGCTACCAAATCACCACTCCTCCCACAAAGGAGCTCAGAGACCAGAGAGCCTTCTCTACCCTGGGGCAATTCCTAAAGCTGAGCCACGATGTGGAAAAAAACACAAACTTCCCCCCTAAATCTCAATCAGGCAAGATTAAGGCTGCGCCTCTAAATAGCACAGCCTTGAGCCTATCTGCTCCTTTTCAGATCTCCCAGTGCTGCTTCCTCTTCATATGAATCAGGGAAACCAATTCTAGGCACATGCACCTTGTGAAGGCAAGCACTTGGATGACTAATAATCCAAAGAGAAGTGTTAATTCCATGTGATAAAATTTCTCTGTGCTCTCAACACCAAGGCCTAAGTGACAGTTGCCAAACATCTGGTCTCTGTGGAAAGCAGGGTGAGGGTAGTGTTGCCATGAGGAGGCTGAAGCCCACTCAGGGTTGTATTCACAGAGCAGAGACAGCTGTCCTGACCCCCCAACAATGCTGAAGGCCTCAGTGGGCCAGGAGCGCATCAACACGTCCTCCTGTGGGCAAAGGCTACCTGGCACAGAGCAGCCCCACCAAGGGAGGTCAAGGTTGTCTGGGAAAAGTATCCTATGCCCCACCCCCCAACACATAAAAGGACACCCCTGGGGGGGCACCAGCCGTGCTCTCAGAACACCTCTGTTCCCATTGCCCCAGCATTCTCCATACCAAAGCTGGGCCCCAGCGGTTCCAAGCATCTTTCCAGGAAACCTGAGGTTCAGCAGGAAGTGGGGAATGGGGGAAGGCAGTGGGTTCTACTCACTCTGTTGATGTGAAGTTCAGAGAAAAGCAGCAAAGGAACTCTCCCTACCTGATGCTGTATGTAGGGAAATGTCCTCAATCCAAATCACAATTCCTAAGGATACCTTGTCCCAATTTAGTAGGAAGCACCACTATTAAGATTTCAGATATACCAACTAGGGAGAGGGGGTGGAGTATATGGGAATCCTCTATATTTTTGATGTAATATTTATGAAATTGAAAGCTTCTTTAAAAATAAAAAAAAAAGATATACCAAACTGGATTTAAATATAGGTTGATCAACTCACTGGCCATGTAACCTTGGGCAGATGATAACCTCTCTTAGCCCCACTTTCTTCTTCTGTAAAATAGGGATAATATCAGTAATCTGTACCCCACAGAATTTCTGGGAAAACTGAGAGATCACGCATATACAATGCTTAGCCCAGTGCTTGGCACACTGCCAGGCACTCAATAAGCATTCACTGCCATTATTACTATTATTCAAATGACTGACCCTTCAGGCAGACCCTCCCCTGACCAAGTAAAGTGCAGGCCTTTTGTAGATAGACCCCGGCAGGCAGAAAGGTGGGGCTAACCCAGGCTATGGGGAGAAGCCTAGGAAGTAAACAAGAGATGGGAGGCAGAGTCATAGGCTGTTCTCGCAAAAGGCCTACAAGATCCGCCAGCCTTCACTATATGGAGGAGAGAAAAGAGGTCCAGCACAAAGGAGGGAGGTGCTCAAAGCCACTATGAGATAAGCTGGGTGAATGAACAGAGTCTCTATCTCCAGTAGCTCCAAGCACCATGGCAGGAGAATACAAGAGAAGCTGCTAGAGGAGTAGACTGCCAGGAACCCAAGGCCCTGCCTATTCATACCTCATCCCAACTCATAGGCACACATACATAGTCACCGTTACTTTGCCTTCGATCTCAACCAATGTATAGGAGTCCAGGTTCAGGGTCGAGGAGACATGGGACACCTTTGGGAAGTATGACTCTGGGAAGCTCAGGCAGGACCCAGGGCAACATAGATTCTGGGAGCGGCAAGGGAAGGGGGTGAAGTAGGCTCAGATACTGAACCTGGATCAGAAGAGACCAGGCCTAGCATGGAAACAAACAGGGCAGCAGCAGAGAGGGGCCACAGACAGGCCTGTATGCTGATTCTCAGGCCCATGCCCAGTAATAACAGCCCACCCCATGCACTCCAGCAGGGAAAGCCCAGTGGATTTCATCTGCATGTGATTAGACCACCAGCCTGCCCCCCATCCTGGATGGGCAACTGAGCAGATACCTGAACCCCCCCCCCGAAACCAATTTGGAGGCATACCCCTCGAACAACCTAACAACCTATTTCTTCTCTCCCTGCCAAAGGACTGGCTTGCTTGCCCCAGGGCAGAAGGGTGCCCCCTCCTCTCCCTGTCGGCTCCAGAAATAGCTGCCTGATTCATCAGTGGGATCCTCCCAGGGCTGAGGCCAGAGACCCAGCTTGAGGTTGGGTTACTGTGTGATGCCTGGCAGACTCCTCCCTTCATCCTCCAGCATCCAGAACAAACCCAAATAAGGCAACTGACAGGGGACTAAAACAGCAGCCGAGTACTAAAGCATGTACATGTACTGGACCTGTCTCCCAACTCGTCCCCAGCTCAGACCCATCTGATGCTCCCTCCTCCTTCCTGGCTCAGGGTCCAGTCCAGTTTTGTCCTTGACCTGGGCAGTCCCCTTCACCTCTCAGAACCTCAGTGTCTTTACCTGTAAAAAGTAGGATTGATAAGGGCCCAAAGAGAGGAAAATATCGCCTGGCCCTTCCACCTCCCTACCTCAGCAGCCACAATACCAGAGCAGCAGAAGGTGACAGCCCTGAGAAAATCAGAGTAGAAAAGAAGCAGAGGATGTCTTCCTCCGCTTCTTCTACACTGCCAAGCTGAATACTTACCCACCATCTGGGGGCTCTCGGAGGCTGCTCTGACCTACTTACTTACCAAGGATCTTTCTGACTCTGAATTCCCGCCACTACACTATAATCGCACTCATTTGAAAAGAGCCTTTGGAATATCAAGCAGTCCTTAAGAGAAAGAATATAGGAGTAAGGTGGAGATAGGCCCAACTTAAGTATTTAGATAAAAAGTGTAGGCTGCAGAACCCTACATGCCTGGGAGAACAGACAGACCTGGGGTTGGTAAGAATGTAGGACTTTCACTTTGTATACCGGTGGCATTTTCATTTTTAGTTTTGTCATAGACTAGGACAAGAAGACTGAACTGTCTCAGAAATGGCTGGTTTATTTTCAGTGTTTCTAAACACCCTAAGTAGAATGTAAGCCCCTCAAGTGTGAGGTACAGGCCTTCTCCATGTGCTGCCCTCATGAGGCCTGAGACACAGGGAGGGGTGGCACAGGCGGATGGGACCTAGCAGTGTGCACAGCATCAGTCAGCACATACTGCAACAAAAGCCTCTGGCCAAGGTGTCCCAGTCAGGCATGGGTGGCCACCGTGGGCAAGTCGCAGGGTCCCCACCCCATTCACAGGTGGCTCGTGATCTAGGTCCTCACCATGTCGTGGTGCTCAAAGTCTACTGGGACACAGGTGATTGTACTTAGTGTCTTTGGCTGTGTGGAAGAAGTGTGAGTGGGTTCATTTGTGGGTTTGGGGAATTTTGAATAAGAAATTAACACAGGGAATAATCACATGCCCATCAAGACAAAAGTCTTACAACCAGCCCTCTCCATTTCCTAACTGGGCTGGGAAATACAGAGGGACATGGGTTCAAGAAAGCCTCGTCCAGAGTTAGGGACCCATGACGGGACAGCTGAATCCACCCAAAGCCCAGTGCCCCCTAGATGTGTCAACCTCACCAATTACAGAGGGCCCTAGGACTGGTTCTTAGTTGGTCCAGTGAAAATTGGTCCTTTGGCAACTCCAAATGCTAAGGCATTTCAGAAATGATTTATTTTACTTTCCTAGGAAAAAAATTACACACAATCCTAGTAGTTCTAAATGTTGTACAAGAATTGGATGAAATGAAAACAGATTACAAGAGCCAACAAACATGGGGGAATAATACCACGCCTGCACAAAGCTGCTGTGAATGGAAGACAAGTGGTCTTAACAGCCTCAGTCTCGGGAGGCTCAGGGTTCCAGGTCCCAGATGGTGTCAGGTATGGGGACAAGGCCAAAAGACAAGCTCAAGTCAAGAAAGAAGAGAGTCAAAGTCAGCAAGAGCCTGCACCCCTAGAACAAGCCCGCTGTGGTAAGGTTGTCCTAGCACCAATCTCCACCCCTGAGTGATAAAGGAGCCCCCCCCCAAGCACAAGGAAGTAGCCAACTGAAGTGCAGTCAACAAAAGGAGATATGTAAAATTGGAATTATAACATGTTGTGAAAGTCTATCAAATATCAAGTACAGTGTTATGAGTGACCAGTAGTGGTTATGGTAGAATCTAAAATTAAATGGTGAGTAAGGCTGACGTTGAGTCTGCAAGTCTAGCCCTCAGTGGAGAGGCGTGATTAATAAACTGATCCTCAGAAACAGTTGGTGCTTGTGATTTAAAACCTCACATTCTTCAATCCTCTATTTATTCATGAGGATTGCTAGCACCTTGACACTCTAGGGAAGAGAGACACTAGAGATGAGCTTCACAGCAGGTAAAATTCTGTCTGCTGGTGGCTCAGGGACATTCTGTTCCAGCAGCAGCTCTAGTTCTCTTCAGGTCAGGAGTAGGAATCAATCCTGCAGTCCCCTGGGGCCAGCTTGGACTCTACTCAGCCAGCCAGAAGCACAGCATGATCACCAAAAAAAGTACTCTGCCTGCCTGTGTGCCTACCTGCCCTCATGCCTGAAGACTCTTCCAGACTGCTCCAACTGTATCTCATGTCCAGAAAACATGCTGAAGAAGAAAGATGCTGCTACTGCCAACATTTGCTCAGTCTCTCTCTCATCTCGTATCCTCACTTCCCATTTTCTTGACAAATCAACCCTGCAAGGGAGTCCAAAAATAAAAGACCCCATCCCTGACTCAGGCAGCGCACACACCATTCGGAAAGAAATGACATAGAACTATCTGAGGCAGCACATGATAACATGCCAAACTGGGTGGTACTAACATAAACACAAATGTATTCAGAATCAGGACAGATCCTTTTGGTGAATTATGGTAAGAAGAATGCCAATCTTATTACTGCTCTGTTGTTGTTTCTCTTCCCTTGTGGTGCTACAAGAAAATTTAAGGAACGATGGTTAGTGAGTGGCTGGTCAAGAAATGGGCATCATCTTGGACTGGCCTTGGCTGCCACAGGCGGCCCTTGCAGCCCTGGCTGCTCCTGACTGCTGGGTCATTGTGGCCTGACTCTCCCTCACTCCAAGGATGGGATGGTGGTGATGGAGATTAATGTTATTTCATACTCTGTTGAGCAGCAGGAAAGATGCTTGGAACCTGGGAATCAAGGAAACAAAGCAAGAAGAGAAAAGGTGGAGAATGGAACAGAAACAGAAAGTGACTCAGAGACAAAAATCTCCCAGTATCAGTGACCCCCCGAATATAAGACAACTATGATTTTAGAAGGCTAGATAGAAATCAGAAAATAATTCTTTCCCTGGTTTTCAAGCTCTGGGTTACAGAAAAAAATGGAGAGGTTACCTTGCATGGAACTGGCTCAGTGGAGCTTGCCCAATGGAGAGGTGACCAAGGAGGTAGCTGTTGGGTTTTACCTATTTATATCCAAGCACAGACAGGCACAGGCGGCCCTGTTATCAGCAGTGTTAGTCTGACTCACATTGAGTGCCGGCCCCAGGAGTCTCGTTCAAACAGTACCTGCCACTTTTTCTAAGAAGGCAAACACTGCCATATCGTTTTTACTGAACACAAAACATGTTTTTATCTTAGGTATAGAGATCACAACTGGCTTCTACATGTACCAGATTCCTGTGTTATTGATTAACAGCTCCAGCAGGTATGTTTATGCAAAACATCCCAGATTGTTTTCTTCCTCCATTGCCAGGAGGAATTTTGCAACCATAAAAATAGTTGTTTTCACCTGAGCGCACCTTGGTTCAGAGCCCAGGTGCACGGTGAGTTCTGAGGTCATGGAGGGGATAGGATGACCACTCTCAATGAACAGGGTGAGATGGTGATTCTAAGCAGACCTCACTTGTAAGGACTGTCTCCCATCCCCACCCACCTATTCCCTGCAGATACTGCCCATCATTTCTGAGGTTATCCTTGTCGATTTGGAAAGAACTGTGTGGGGTGCCTGGTCTCCACCAAGTTATCCATGGCAATTCCTGCCATTTCCTAACACTGTTACAAGCCAACATCCACCCAAAAATTAATTACAAAGAGTCCTGAAAAACCACATCTTACCCACTGGGATGTGCAATTTGGCAAATGTGAGATAAGAGAGAATTCCCGAGTGGAGAAAGGCAGCCAGAGGGGGTGGCCTAGCGTGTAAAGCTGTGGCTAGAACTTTGCCAACCTGGGAGATAGGGCCAAATTTTAGAGGAATAACTTCCTTCCATGGTCGACTCCACCACTTCTGGCCAGCTTGTCAAAGAAGCCAGGTCAAAAAGGTTGCCAACATCGTAATCAACCATCTTTCCACTGAAACACCAGTCTCTCCATGCCTGCAGGAAAAAGACAGGCTACTCCTCACCATGAAAATGCTCAGGCAGAAAACTAAGCAGACTTAGCCTTGCGGGTGGAGTGGGTGTGTAGGGCACCTTCAATATGCCAGAAGCCCAGAAGGCATCTGATTTCTCCCCGTCCACTAAGCAGGGTTCAGCTGCCCAAAGTGGTATGTTTATTTACAGCACCACCAGTTTGAAGAACCAGGAGATGGTAAGAATAGAACAGCACACTTGACCTAGGGCACAGTCTTGGACAGTCTGTTTGCAGCACTGGTCATCACCGGCATCAGAGCCACTCCCCAAATTGCAGCACAAGTGGACCCAATCTCTTCGGACTAACAGCACACCAAAGAACACACTGTAAGAACTGAGGAGAGCCAGCTCTAGAGTTAGACACCCTGGGACACCCTGAGGGTATGACAGCCTCTTCCAGCTTCAGGTTCCTCATCTGTACAATGTAGATAATTATAGCAGCTATTCCCTCCTTGGGTTCTTCAGGGACTTGATGTGCTAATCCACATAGGCCAGTGCCTAGTATGCTGCATGTTACCTGTTATTATTACTCTTAAGGCAGAGAACCTAAAGGAGAAAAGATGGGGCTCCCCATATGTTGAGACACCTAGAAACAACATGGGCATTACATAAATTTGATATAAGATTCTATAGACAGTTTCATTTTACACAATAATGTGAGGTCTTTTGCAGAACATGAGACATCTATTTCCCTGAGGTATTGCCTGAGCCCAGCTCCTCGTATGTAGAGTTCTAGGGGCTAACTCAGGAAGGTTGAGGGCACTGCCTCCCAATGACGTGTACAACCACACAGCCAACCTCATTACCTACTCCACCAGATCAGCAGGCTAGAGCAGGCTATCACCAAGAATCCTTCCACCAATCCCCTCGCTCTCATCTCCCTTCTCCCCTGCCTGAACAGGGAAATGGTCCTATTCAGGAATTCCTTTTGGTCTCCAAGAAGACCCCTGTCGACTCCTGATTTTACCTGGTCAAAAATGCTGAGGACTCTTACCACTTATACCCATAGCCTAGCACAGAACTCTCAGTAGACCTGGCACACAGGAAACACTGAATGAATGAATGAATGAATGAACGAACGAACGAACTGAAATGCAATTTGCTTTGCACCCCTTATCTTAGTTGGAAAACTGTTTCCACCCTGCCTTGTAAGCCAGCTGCAGATATGGGCTTCTCCAGTCTTTCCTGCAGCCCTCAGGACATCTGAAGGAGCCAGGCTCTTGCCCACAGCCCTGAGGAGCTCATGGTTACTCACAAGCTGCCCGAGGAGAGGAGAAAATATTGATCTTTCATGACCTACCCATGGTATGCATATCCCCAAAAGCAAAAATCCATTTTTACCCATTAAGAACAACTCAAATACCATCTTGCACTCTCTAAAATCCTTCAAGCCGACAAGGTCTCCCAGGCTACCAGATGGACTCATTTCAAGAGTAAATGGAGGGAACTGGATGTGGCTCAAGCGACTGGGCTCCTGTCTACCATATGGGAGGTCCTGGATTTGATTCCCGGGGCCTCCTGGTGAAGGCCAGAGGGCCCATGCAGAGAGCTGACCTGCAAGGAGAGCTGGTGCAACAAGATGACACAACAAAAGAGACACAGAGGAAAAAGACAATGAGAGACACAACAAACCAGGGAGCTGAGGTGGCTCAAGTGATTGAGTGCCTCTCTCCCACGTTGGAAGGTCCCAGGATTGATTCCAGGTGCCTTCCTAAAGAGAAGACGAGAAGACAAGCAGACACAGAAGAAAGCACAGTGAATGGACACAGAGAGCAGACAGAGAGCGCAAGCGGCAAGGGGTGGGGGGAATAAATAAAATAAATCTTAAAAAAAAAAAAAAAAAAAAGGGTAAATGGAGACCACGAGAAGGGCAGGAAGGGTATGCATGCCTCTTCTGCCCTGGGCCTGGAAGGATGATATGGCTAAGGCTTCGCTGGCCTCACTATGACTGTTGGGTATATTCTGGAAGTGTGCCAGAATAGGTGAATGAAAGAGTACTTATGTTGCCGTATGCTGTATAGTGATGGCCTTCAAAAGAAATTTTTTTTAAATTTTTGAAATGTTGACTTGTTGAAGATTTTTTTTTTTCAACCTTCTCCAACCCAAAGGGCAGTATGGGAAGTCTTAAACCCACAGAATATTTAAATATTTCTCCTGTGGTCTTTGTGTTGTGGTGGGATGCAAAAGAGGATTAAAGGTCATGTATCAGATGGACTGCCTCTGTCGCATAGTCCTGTTGCAGAAATGGGAAGTACCAGGGATTGAACCTGAGATCTTGTACATGCAAAGCACATACTCAACCACTGAACTACACCGGCTCTATCAGGAGCACTTTTGTTTGAGGCTTTGGCAGTTTGTGAGGTCTGTCCGAGGCCTGTGTGGGCATAGTCTCTGGAATGACCTCTCGGCTTACTTTGAGGTCTCTTAGCCATAAAACCTCTATTTTATTTAATATACCCCCCTTTTGATCAACGTTTTTCTCCAAATGCAACTGCTGATTCATGTTTGGTGGTGGTCCCTTGGTGCCAGGGGGCTCATCCCTGGGAGTTGTGGCCTTTATCAGGGTGGAGGAGGGAAGGTAGTGAGTTTATTTGCAGAGTTTGGATTGGAGGCCACACGAGAATAACAGGGAGGTTTTCAGGAGATAACTCTTGGGCATTAATTGTAATTAGGCTTAGTTTCATTATTACAGGAATAAGATTCATAATTGCAAGCACTGAGACCAACGGCTTGGCTTATTAGCCTATTCCCTTTTATTAGGCAAGGCTTATATATTCTGGAGGCCATCTTTGAAAAAGTAGCAGGACTTTCTCAGGAGAGCAGTTTAATATTTTGATAGCTACTGTGAAGGCCTCTGTCTATCCAGAAAACATACCTATGGTAACAAGTACACATTTATATCCCATAGAAGTATGTAGCTACATAACAGAGGCCCTTTCTGTTGAGGACACCTGACCATGCCCCACACCTTTGCCTTCTTACCAGGGTTATATTAATTGACAGGAAGAACATAATTTGTATAGCAACATTCCCATAACATCACCCCCCACCACTGGTCACATTTAATATTGGTATGGTTTCTCCTGTGACTTTTAAGAGTATAGAAAATCATCCTAATTTCTGATTAGTTCACATGTCTATGGTGTATGATAAAAAATTTTAAAAAACAAAACAGAAAAAGAGTAAATGGAAAAGTTCAGAGGGAACAAAGACACTACTCAAAAAACAAACCTAATGGAGATTTTTCTAAGGAATATCTGGTTTGAAACGCATCAAATTCTTTCCTAGCCTATTCCCAATTCATGGCCTTTAAACAGATGTGTCCCTGGGGAAAAAGTCTGGTGCCTGGGACCCCAAGAAGAAAGCTCTCCACCTCTCCACCTCCCCACCTCCCCACCTCCCAATTCAGGCTACAAGTCCCAGAATATGTATACCTGTGGGGGGAGTGTTGGGGGGTTGGGGGCAGCCCCATTGCGTTTCCCAGCTTCACAAAGCCCCTGAAGCTGAGGAGCTAAGGATGGAGTCAGAGCATCCCCAGGAAGTGTGCCACCTTCTCCAATCAGGATGCCAGCCTGGGCATGCAAGATGGCCTTTGACCAAATGAGGAAAAGGCCACAGAGCCCAGCAGGAAGGGAAGAGGAGGGAAGCAGTACTGCTCTCTCAAAAACTATAGGCTTGCAGGCCTGACAGCACACAGCAACAAGCTTCCTGGTTGTAAAATGATAAGGCAGCACAAAGTAAACAGACAATAAAATGTATCTATTATAGTTGCTGTTATTCTATAAACTAAAGGGCTAAAAGAAAAAGTAATCCATATTGTAGAGCTTTATACTGTACTGAGATTTTTAAAAACAGGAATAATTTAGACTGGAGGAAAACAACAACATCCTCAAGTCAGCAGTGTGAGTCTGATACATGAAATGGAGACCTCAATGAAAAATGATCAGCACTCCTTAAGACCTGGCCAAAGATATAACAACAATAAATTTAAAATGAAAAAACAAAAAATGAAAAACAAAACAATGAAACATCCAACAACACTTTCATGTAGCAAATTCTTTCCCTGGACAGAGACTAACATATTAGTTGAATTTCAAAAAGAGCTACATCATAAAAAATAAAACATAGACCAAAAGATCTATACCAAAATGCTACTAACTGCTATCTCTGGGTAGTAAAATGATGAGTATTTACTTCCTATAAGGAAGAGATATTTCTGTAATTAAAGGCATTAAAAAAAAATACAGAGAAAATGTTTCTTTGTGTGAGGAACAGGTGTAAGCCAGGAGCAGAAGATCCGGGGTATTAGAAAGCTGAACTAAGTTGGGATGTAGAAGAAACCTGCTCTTCTGGCCCTCTGATGATTCTGGACTTGATCATCACATTCCTGTTATTGTCTATCAGACTAAGTCGTCATCCAACAACACAGATACCAATCCTTGCCATCTTCACTTGCAGCAATTTAGTTAGAATCACTTTGGGTCCTGATTTTTAGAGCATGTCAACTCTGGGCAGCCACAGTATAAGAGAATACAGATAAAAAAGAAGCACCAAATTCCACCAATATGTGGCCATTTCTCCCAAGAGTGTCTTCTCTGAAACCCATGGGAGGCTTCAGAGAATTAAAAAGCTGTCAGTTTTCAAGACATTCCTCTCCAAGTTTCCCCTGTGGCTGACCACACTGACCACTGGGAAGACAGAGCCAGGTGCCTGTGGGCAGCGTGCCACACCGGCAGCTATCCGGTTAGAGATGCACTGCCATATGCACAGGCCCTGGAGCCTGCACCCCTCCAGTGCAGCTAACTGCTCAATACTACTACTTTGAAGGGTGTATCTAAGGAAAGATCCCTGGCACCTGAGACATCACCTCCTGCAGTACTGGGCTTGCTCTGCACAGTGGAACTGAGCACAGGGATGGGGGTCCCAACACCATTGTCTTAGCTCCAGTCTTTCTGAGACAGAACTGCTCTGTCCCACACATAACTACGTCTCTTCCTAGCTGCCTTTCATCCAAAGCAGTTTTCTTTTTCTTGCCCACCAAACCAATTTCCTCACTGTTTATATCAGCTTAACTAAAGGAGCTATGGGAGAGTGGGAGTGGGTATAGCTCAGTGGTTGAGTGCCTGCTTACCAGGTACAAGGTCCCCAGTCAATCCCTGGTACCGCCTTAAGGGGGGGGGGCGGGGGAAAGGCCTATAGGACAGGTGAAGGGAATGTATATAATGTGTATATTATGTTTTCAAGACTGGGTAAAAGCAGTAAAGCAGAAAACCCAGCCTGCACCTGAGTGGAAGGGGGCTAAGAACAACGAAGCAAACTGCTCTGGGAACAGTATCAGACTTCAAAACACCTCTGTTTCCCCAGGCCAGCTGGGTCTGGTCAACTCAGCCTGCTTCCAGCCAGCAGGCACCAGGCACCTCCCCTCAACCAGCTGAGTAAATTGGATCTGCAAAGAGCAGTTGTCTTTTCATACTTCATTACCCCTGAGTGCTAGGCAGGCCTGGTGGCCAAGGCTTCTGAAAAGACAGAGAGAATGTTTGGCATAACCAAAACAGTTTGTGCCTCTATCCCTAAGAAGATGGAAAAACCTGAGGTCATCTTTAGGACCCTACAGTGTCCCAGTGACCTCAATGCCAGACTGTCTTCCCGTGACTGGCAAAAGTCCATGACATCTGGTGCAGTTGTTAAGAGACACCATCACCAAAGCACTCGGCCTAGCAGAGCAAACCTGTCATGTTAAGGCCTGAGGTCCCAAGTATACAGAATGAGAGTCAAAGTTGGTGTTAAGTTCCTGGTACATTCACTAAAAGGCATTCTGATCTGCTTTTGAGAAAAGAAAAGGAAGAGAGTAACAATGGGGTGCCACCACAGAGAGAAAGTCTCGTAAAGAGAACTCTCCTTCTTTACCACTGTGAACAATGGGTGTTCTTGCTAAGTTTGAAGAATTTTAAGGATATCCTTTAATGGATGCAAAAGAACACAGAAGTCAAAAACACAATTTGAAGTCAGATAACCCTGGGTTCAATTCAAGGCTCAGCTAGTTGCTCTTTGACCTTAGACAAGCTATTTCATCTCTCTGATTCTTGGTCTCCTCATCTCTAAAATGGGATCATAATACTATCAGGAGTGCAATTTGGATTACATAAGTTAATGTACACAAAGGATCTGGGGAAGCATCTAATGAATGGTAGCTAATAGAAAAGCTGGTTTCCTTTGTATGTCAGGAAATACACCTCTCTTATAGACGTCACTTCTGCTTGCCAAGACAGAGCTAAATGATGATTTGTGCCTATAAATCCTAGGTTATGCTTTCTTTAGAAGAAAAAAACACACACACACACAAACTTAGAAGCCCATGCTCAATTTTAGGATAAACTTACAACTAGAAATGATAACATTTATTTAGGGCCTGGCACTAAGTTACAGAAGGCATTTAATGGGTATTTGCTGAATAAGTGAGTGGTGGTTTCAAGGGAAAAAGGAAGACACGGTTATAAAAAATGTTTTACTCATACAAGAAAGGCAGCATGATAAAGTGGAAGCATGGAGACCCCATTGGAAAGGCATGATAGCTTCTCTAAGACTCTGGTTCCACATCTGTAAACTCTGGGATAGCACCACTTTCCCTGAAGGCCTGTTGTAAGAATGAGAAGCCATGTCCATAAGCTCTCAGCCCAGCACCTCAGTAGGTGCTCAGTAGATGCTCCTGGGGAGCACAAGTTCTGGAGTCAGATGGCTGGGCTTGGATCAGTTCTACTGCTTCTAGCTCGTGAGTGTGGGCAGGTTAGCCTTTCTATGCTTCAGATTCTTCATCTATATAATGGGGATAATAACAAGACCTACCTCAGAGGGTTGTTCTGAGGACTAAATGAGTTAATATATAAAAGCGCTGGTACACAGTAAGCATTCAATAAATACTGGCTCAATGACTTAGAGCCAATATCTATTAATTATTCATTACTAATTAAGTATTGTTATATAATCATTTACATTAAATATTAAAAGATTTGGACCATTTGTCTCAAACTCTACTTGTTCTGATGGTTTTAATCTAGAAATTGGTACCAAACACCCAGATTCTCCAGTTCCAGAGTGCAGCGAGGTTCAGAAACAAAGTCTGTTCACAGTCAGAAAAGTTCCAAATTCCTGGAGACTTCTTCCTGAGCAGGCCACCAGAAAAAGTCATGTATTTTTCACTGCTGAAGAAACTAATTAGGAAGGCCTTTTCCTCCACTTGGCTCAAAAGCAATGCCCCGCTTAAATTTTTAATTATGAAGGCTCTACATCAGTAGTTTTCAGAGGGTCACTCTGGCCCCCAGAGAACATGTGGCAATGTCTGAAAACATTTTTGGTTGTCATGACTGTAGAAATACTACTGGCATCTAGTGGGTAGAGGCCAGGAATGCTGCCAAACACCCTACAGTACACAGGACATCCCCCAGCAACAAAGAACTATCTGGTCCAAACTGTCAATGGTGCTGAGGTTGAGAAACCCTGCTCTAGAGGAGAGTTGCTTATGATAAAGTAGGAGAGAAAAAGAGAATTCACAATGGTATATCCACTATAATGGAAGCCAGGTAAAGGACACATGCATGTAAGCAAGAATGGCCTAGGAAATAAGAACACGAAAATGCACTGAGGAGATGGAGGTATTTAGATTATAGGTGGAATTTAAAATATATATATCTACAAGAGTTTGAGGACCAGAGAAAGAGTGAGGGCTGGCACTCAGTAGAGACAAGAATGTCCCAAAGCTCTATCTCTCAATACTGATTATTTGCTTATCTGTGACTACCAATATTACAGTATTCCAACCTCCTGCTACACAACGAATAGTCTCAGACCCCAGACAAAAAACGAATAAGGGAAGGGAGGAAAAGAAGTGTTAATAATCCTTTCTGCAAAGTCAAACTCAGAGTTTAACAACTTGTAAAATCTTATTCCAGAATTTTACCCTGTCCTCTCTATTGCAAATCTCTAAATTTTTCATCTTTACTCAACAAGTAGTTACTGGGTAATCTAGTGATTAGTCAAAGTAGAGGAGGTTTTAGCTATCACGGAGCTTTAAGATAGTAAGGGGAAGACCTTAATTCCCTTAAAATTACAAACCAAGGGAGCACTATAAAGGACTGAAACCTGACCTGTTCCAAGGGAGAGGGAAGGAGAGGAGGCACCACCCAGTGGCAGAGAAGTGACGCATGGATGAGATGGGAAGGATTAATAGGAGTTAACTGAGCCAGGAGAGGATGAAAAATTTTCCAAGCTGTATAGAGGAAACAGCATTGCAAAAGCCATGTGTGAAGAGGGAGCCTGGTAAGTCTGAGGAATTAAAATAGAGCTGGGTAGAGGACCAGACCATGACGATCGCTAAGGCCTTCTGGAATGTTGCACTTAATTCTAAGAATGATAGAAACCATCAAGGAGGTGCTGAAGAAATGTTTCAACCTATATAGGTCCTACTCTGGTGTGTAAGGATTAGGTGAGGCATCTGCTCCTGCCAGATAAATCAAAACCTCTAGCCTAGCACACAGAAGCCCAGGGCAGTGGCAAAGCCTCCAAGAAGAAAGGACAGGTTTCCCCTCCAAACCAAGGATCAGCACGTTCTAAGCCCGATGGCCCATGAGGAGGCCTTAAGATGGCTTAGACAAATAGCCAATGTCAGAGCCCATAAAGAGCCACAAATCCCGGGGGGGGGGGAACCCCACAGGAGCCCATCTTCTCCTAGTTAAGGGGCAAATTCAGGCTAGATTAGACAACAAACAACTCTCCCATATGTCCCTGCGTTCTGTGCTTTCACCTGCACAAGCCCTGGAGGTTCATTCTTTCAAAAGATCTTTAAAGAAGCCCTACCAACTGCCATCTACTGTGCTAGGTCTGAGAGCCTGAATATCTCAATTCCTACACCCCTTCTTTGAACATCTTCTTCCTTCTTCTGAAGACGTCCCTCCTTGTGGCCACAAGTATGCTGTCTCTTCCCTTTTCACAGCATGGCCACTCTAAAGTATGTGTGCCCAGACCCACTCACTAGGTCAGAAACCAGGGGCTTCCCCAGCCTGACAGTCCTAGCTAAAGTTCTTAAAGATTCTGGCCTACTATTCCTGCCTGCCTCCTGGTGTTGTAAATAAAGTTTTATTGGCACACAGCCATGCCTGTTTGTTTCCCTGTTGCCTATGGCTGCAGCTGTGCTATAATTTCAGAGTTGAATGACTGTGACAGACACCAACTGGCCTGCAAAGCTTAAAATATTTAGGCTCTGCCCCTTTATAGAAAATGTTTGCTGACCCCTGGTCATGTGTGGCGAATGAGCACTTGAAATGCGGCTCGTGCAACTAAGGAATGAAATTTTAAATTTTGTCTAATTATAATCAATATGTAAATCTAAAAATAGATGCCGGATTCTGTCCTTGGAAAGCTTTTAAGTATGCTCAGAACAACTTGGGCACCTGAGTATACTTTTTCAACTGTAAATTTTATAAAATCCAAACACAGATCAAGAGTTTCCGTTAAAAAAAGAAAGAAAAAAATGTAGCGTCCACCTGGAGATGTCTAGGAATGCCAATCACACATCAGATTTCGGAGACTCAGTATGAAAAAAAGAATGTGAGCTAGCTCTTTAAGAATTGTTATATTGATTGTATGTTGAAATGATAGGATTTTAGATCTCTTTTTTTTTAAAGAATTTTAGATCTCTTGGGCTAAAATGAAATGATTGCTAAAATGGAAAAAAAAAAGAAAAAAAAAAAAATGCTGGTCCAGAGCCATGTGAGACCTAAGGGCAACTTTTCCAAGGGATTCCATGAAAACACTATTTGGGCATTAGAAGATTCAAATGAATGTCCCAGGATATGTGCTAAGAGATGTGGGAGGAAGGAGGAAGTTTAAAACGATTGAACAAAAATAAACTGAACAGTATTTTGGAGTATAAAGGAGTATTTTACAAGACAGTCAGTACGTACCCTTACAACACAGACTGAGATAAACTAGGAGGCCAAGAAGGAAGGAGCCACAAGGTACTCCATAGAGAACAGGCTCTAGAGTCACACAGCCTTGCTCTGCCACTCACTACCTCTGACCTTATTTAATAGGACCCATCTCATAGGGTTATCATGCCAATTATATGATAAAGGATACAAAGTATGCCAGTACCAGCCTGACATGGCAGTGACTCAGTAAGTAGGAGCTCTATAGGGCCAATCCCAGAGTTCTGTGCAAATGAAGGGAATAGGAAAAGGAACCCAAGGTAAGGCCTGAAGAAGAAATGCCTCAAGATAACTTGTTCAGCCAGAGGATATTGGAGGTAGGGACACTTAACCTTTCAACAAATATTAGGAATAGAGTAGTGAACATAACACAAAGAAGCACCCGGCCTTCAAGAAGCTTATATTCCAGGGGGAGTTAGAAAAGTAGCCAATGAACAAGAAAACATAGTATGTTAGGCAGGGAAAAGAGGAGGAAGAATGGGCAATCTGGTGATCAGTCAAATTAGATGAGGTTTCTACTATCATGGAACATTCCCCTGAGAGCTGCCTGTCCCGTGTTTCCCTCCCCCCCCCCCCAGCAGCTCCCACAAGCAAATATGCAGAAAATTTGGGTGGGACTACCTTTCCCACATTACCTGAGGTCCCATAAACTGTACAAGGTGTATTACCTTATTTCCTCTTCACCACAGTCCTGTAACCCCCATTTTATAGACAAGGAAACAGAAGTTCAGTGAACTGAAGAAACTCCATCTAGATTCCTAAGCCAATGTGGCTTGGGTGTCCCACTAAGCAGTGTCCTTGCTGGTACGTTTTGTCATCTGGTACTTTGCAAAGAAATATGGCTCCAAGCTGGACTTCATCTATGCTGGAAAGGCTTCCCAGAGCAATGAAAATGCCCAACCTTAGTTTCAGATGAAAAAGGTATTAAAGACTTAAGCAAGCCATGCTGTAATTCCATACCTCAAGCCAATTAGTCAAAGATGCCAGACTGTTAAAAATATCCTTCCTATTCTATCACAATGGCTGATGAGAACAATGTTGATAGAACAGTGTGCAAAAGGAGAAATAAGCCATTCTATCACCCTCCCCATAACCTTAAAAGGGTGAAATAATATGAAAGCCTCATAACTTCTTGCTGGTTGGCCAATGACCTGATGGGTCCAGTAGAGCACATCTGGAACACTACTCTCGTTTTGCTTCTCCAAACTACAAAGAATTCTAATAGGGTCACTGGGTAGTTCTGTACTTACAGACTTAGAGACCCTGTTCAAATCCAATTGGGGTTGTGAACTCTGAGAGGGCATCCCAAGGACTCTGTTGAAGTGGAATTTAATTTATTTTAAATTCATACATTGCCAGTATCACATTCCTAACCCAGAAGAACTTGTGCAAAACCCCAATTCTGGGAGCGGATGTGGCTCAAGCGACGGAGCACCTGCTTCCCACATTGTAGGTCCCAGATTTGGTTACCAGTGCCTCCTAAAACAAACAAACAAGGAAGCAAGCAAGCAAGCAAGCAAGCAAGCAAAACAAATGGAAAAAAAAAAAAAAACTCAGGGAAGCCGATGTGGCTCAGTGGTTGAGTGCTGGCTTCCCCCATACGAGGCCCTGGGTTCAATCCCTGGCCCCCAGTACCCGAAAAACAAGAAACAAAACAAACAAAAAAAAACCCCAGTTCTCCAAATAAGGAGTAAGAGAAGTGTCTCAAAGAGAAAGGGGTGAGACACCAGACCTCTAACATGAATCCACAACCACCCTTTGAAATGGCAATATCTCCCATTCACCCAGCACATATTTACTATGCATAAACCATGTGCCAAGTGTTGTGCTGGGTACTGTGGAAGCACATATGGAGGAAAAAACTCTGCCTTCAGAAGGCTCACAAGGGAAAGGGTCACACTCAAAGATCAGGGAGGTTAAGTGTCCTGCCCAGGTCATAGTGTTAATAAGGGCTAATGTAAATCCAGCTCTATCACACCCCACTCTACCTGTCTGCCAGGAAACTGGTGCCAGGTTTTTGTATTTTTGTTTTGTTTTGTTTTGTTGGTGGGGGAGAGAGAAT
The DNA here is from genome assembly GCA_026826555.1 of Tolypeutes matacus. Taxonomy (NCBI): domain Eukaryota; kingdom Metazoa; phylum Chordata; class Mammalia; order Cingulata; family Chlamyphoridae; genus Tolypeutes; species Tolypeutes matacus. The sequence goes on from JAKSZT010053821.1 coordinate 351,402, forward strand.
GATAGGGTGGAAAAGGAGTTTTCCTTTGGAAAGCGTTTCATGAACTTCTGTGGAATAAGGAAAAGCCTTTAGTTTGGCATTAGGAGACTTACATCTAATCAAAACACAGTGACCCTGCACAAGTCACAACATCTCTCTGTGCTTCAGTATGAATATCTCTAAAACAAGGGTTCTATAACCTTTTTTGCTCCACAGACCTATTTGCCAGTCAGGTGAAAACCACAGACTCCTTACTAAGTCCACACTGTACTGTGTATTATTTAATAAATATATCACACCCACACCAACACGTCCCCACAAGAATGTTTTTTTTGTTTTTATTTAAATTCAAGTTCACAGACCCCTTGTTAAGAACCCTTGCTCTAAAAAGAGGGGGTTAGCCTAGGACTGGGTTTCATCTTGCCTAACAATTCAAACCTGCTCATTCAAAGTGGCTGCCTAGAATGTTCTGGCAAGGACTGTGAAGCTACACTGAGGCTTAGCAGGAGCTGTAACTGATTGGGGATGTCTGTCATGAGCTGGGAATGGTGTGTAACCTGATCATCTGAGAACTCCTGCACTTCTGACTGGAGGCATCTGAGGGGGAATCATTTTAATTTCGGTGATAGAACTTTAAAAAAACTCCTTTTTTCATGACCTTCTAAACAATTCACAAGAACTTTCCTTTAAGAGAAAGATTGCTTATTTTCTGATCGAGACTAGACATATTATTTCCTTTCTCCTTGAATCTAGATAGACCTGTGGCTGCTCTGCCCAACAGAAGGTGATGGAAGTGACATTGAGACTTCTGAGACCAGGCATAAAGAAAGCCTGGCAGATAACTGTATTATGGTTATGTAAGATTTGGGGAAATCTGGGTGAAAGGTATACAGAATCATTTACACTACTTTTACAATGTTTTTGTAAGTATGAAATTGTTTCAAAACTGTAAGTTAGGTAATAAGTTTTTCAGTTCTTTTTTGTACTCTTAACACGGAAGATGCCCGACTACCTTGAGATTGCCATGCTGTGAGAATGTCCAAGCTAGCCACACTGAGAGGCCTCGTGGAGAGAAAGAGAGAGACTGCTCATCCAGTCCCAGCTCTTTCAGTCATCCCAGCTGCATCCCAGTTGAAATGCCAGACCTATGGCGTTTTTATCTTTTCTTTTTTTGGTGGGGGTTGTGAGAGAATGATTTCTTGATATAATGAATGAGAAATGTAAGATTCCACTGAAATTGGAACAGTTAACAGAATATGGTTGTGCTAGGTGCTGTGGAAGCATAGATTAAGTCTTCAAAATGCATAACTATGTGATTATACCAAATACCATTGAATGTACACTTTGGATGGATTGTATGCTTTATTAATATGTATCAATAAAATTGATTTTTAAAAAAACCGTCAAGATGAAAATAAGAGGAGGGTCAAACAAAGACAGAATGAGTGGAGAAATACAGGATTGGTCTGGAACACACTTATTTCAGCATGGATATCTCCTGACCCCTCCCCTCCTTCTCCCTCTGAAGCATCTGCCAAACCAAATAGCTTCTTTTTCCCTATTGCGGGTGTAGGCCAACCCAAACTATGAACGTGATACAGAGCCAAAGAAGAAAGTTTCTAAATCTCATTGGAAGGTAGAAAGCACACATACCCAACCAAGCACACTAGTTATCATCTATGTTCCAGCCCCAATAGATGCCACAGGAAGCAAAAAAGAGTATTTCCTAAGGACTCCTGCCCAAATTGCAGAACTACTAACTCCTGTGATTTGGGGTAGTTTGTTACATAGCAATAGATAACCAAACATACATCACAATTCCACTGTGACAAAAATCCTTAAATTCTGGTTTGGCAAGAACTGGATACCCAAATTGGTCTTTTGGATCTAATTCTTGGACAGAGGTCAGTTTCACATTCTCCTTGACTAAATGCTTTTGTTTCCTGAGTTCCTTTTTGTACAGCATCCTGCTCTTTTTTGATAAGATTTGTCTTCCCATATATCTAAGACTACTAGGGTTTTTTTCTTTCCTTTTTGGAAGAGTTTCTGCTCCTTCAGTTCCTTCAGACTTCCTTTTCCTTGTCTGTTCTGATCAGCACTTATCATGTTGGAAGCTTTACTGAAGTGCCCGATGATCCTTGATTGTCAGTTAATATTTAAGGCTGAGGTTCTGTCACTTGCAGTCTTAAGAGTCTTGACTAATACAAATGGTAAAAGCCTAAACTCAGACTAGGAGCAAGGTTGACTGATTTCAGGCTTTAAGGATATAAAATAGAAACTAATTACATTTGGAGAGAGAAGTACTATGAAAGAAATCTGTATATAGAGTGCACGCTAAGTACATGGGAGTGGTAAATTTTATTGGAGGTGTGTGGGAACTATGGAAAAGCTTCACGGAGGTGGTGATGGTTTGTTTGTTCTCCAGAGATGTGTAGGTTGGGACAAAAGTGGGAATGAGGAGTGTGGAATGAGGGTGCAATGTGAGCAAAGGTAGGGGGGTATGGAGCAGCATGGCATGTTAGGGGCCTTATCTACATATGGATTATTTAGGAGATGACACCGGACTTGAAGACAACATAGTGGATGAGATATCTTGGGAGGGGGTAGGTATATTTTGCACATGGGAGGGACATGAATTGTTAAGGGCAAAGGGCAAACTGTGGTGGATTGTCTGCAAAGATGGTCACCAACAATTCTTCTCACCCTGTATTCACATGCTGTTCCACCCTATGAAGAGATGGGTTCTATTGTACATGAATGTTCTCAGCAGCATTAGCCAAGAAGGGGAAGCAACCCAAGTGTCCAGCAGCAGATGAATAGATAAATAATATTTGGTAAAATGTGGTATATCCATACAATGGAATATATTTGGCCAGAAAAATGAATGAATGAATCCTGAAGACATTATGCTGAGAAACATTATGTTTTTGTGACAGACACAAAAGGACAAATATTATATGTTCTTGCTTATATGAAATAATTAGAATAAGCAAATTTATAGATTCAGAAACTAGAATACAGGTTACCAGGGGCCAGGGTGCGGGTAGGGAATGGGGAGTTAATGCTTAATTGGTGCAGAGTTTTGACTTGGGGTGATAGAAAGTTTTGGTAATGGACAGCAGTGATGGTGGCACAATATTGTGAATGTAATTAACACCACTGAATTGTATATTTGAACGTGGTTAAAAGGAGAAATTTTAAGTTATATATATGCTACTAGAATAAAAATTTTCTTAAAAACATAGAACTGTACAACACAGTGAACCCTCATGTAAACTATGGACTATATTTAATGTTATAATAATATTGCTTCACCATAACAAAGGTACCACACTAAGGCAAAGTGACAATAATAGGGAAAACTGTGTATGGGGTGTGTGTGTGTGGGAACTCCTTTTGGGGTGATAAAAACATTCTAAAGGTGATTTAAGTAATGGTTGTATAACTCTGTGAAGATACTAAAAAATGGCTAATTGTATAGTGTAGGAATTCCCCTCTTGTTGAATTTGGCCTTGCTTTGGAAAACAGATTTTGTGGAAGTGATATTGTGCCAGTTCTGGGTCTAGCCATTAAAAAGTTAGCAGGTTCCACTCTCATCCTTTTGGAAGCCAGCTGCCATGTAAAGAACCTCAGACCAGACTATCCAATGACAAGAGACTGTGTGTAAAGAAAAGGCAAACCAAAAACCTAACTTATATGAGTTAGGACATTTCGGATATTCCACTCAAAGCCAGGCTTACAGTGGAATTAAGCCACATGAGTGATCTCAAGTGAAGGGGTCATATGAAGGAGAAGAACCTCCTAGCCAACTCACAGATTTGTGAGAAATAATAAGTCACGGTTGTTTTAAGCCACTGAGTTTTGAGGAGATGTGTTCTATACAATAGATAAACATAATCTCTCTGAGCCCACCCACCTCACAGGGTCGTTATGAAGATTATATGATGATAATGCCAGGCACTATGCTTGAAAAACACTAGAGGTATATTACTACTAATAAACCACGCCAGAAGATCCTTGATATAATCTGCAGGTACACTCTCTGGGAAGCCTCATTCCCATAAGAGAATGCCCTCAATCATATGACTCCTAAGGAAAAATGAAGAGTTTTTTTGTTTGTTACAATTTCTTCTGAAAAATGAACTCTGAACCACAGAGGGTCAAAGAGGATTCTTCTTAGATTAGCCATCTACTCACCTTGCCACTCATTCACCACATCTTTATTAAGTCCTTACTAATTACCAAACAGCCATTAACCACAATTAAAGAAGACCCTCCCTTTGAAAAAGAAACAATTTCTGCCCATGTGGCCATTAACAGAATGGACTACACACTTCAGCTAAGAAATGGTACCTGCAGTAGTAGATAAATCTAAATCATCCAGCCAGAGAGAAAAAACTTTAGACCAACCTCTAAAGAGATAAGAGACACATCTGCAGAACTCAAGCCCCAAGAATGATCCTGATTGGGGATTCCAGAAGCAATACAAAGAGCAAAGAATGAAATAGATCCCCCAAAGGATTCATCTATTAGTGAGTCTATATCCTCGAAGGGTAACATTCACAGAACCTGGATCCCAGATGAGAAAAAAAAACTTGACCAACTGACAGTTAAAAATTCACAAGTTGACAGAAAAAGAAATCCATGGCATATCCTTAGGAAAGAATGTTAAACAGTTTTTAACTTCATTTGTGAAATCATGATAAATTGATAACACTAAAGAAAAAGAGGGAAGCAGATGTAGCTCACAGGAAATTGGACGCATGCCTACCACATGGGAGGTCCCGGATTCAGTTCCCAGTGGCTCCTAAAGAAGACGAGCAAGACAGTGAGCTGGCGCGACGGGCTGGCGCAAAGAGGAGACGCAACAAGGAGACGCAACAAGCAGGGAGCGGATGTGGCTCAAGCCTCCCTCCCACATGGGAGGTCCCAGGTTCATTTTTCGGTGCCTCGTAAAAAGAAGATGAGTAGACACAGAGAGCAGACAGCAAAAGCAAACAACAAGGGGTGGGGGGAGAAATAAATAAAATAAATCTTAAAAAAAAAAAAGAAAAGAAAAAGAGCCTTTTAATCCTCAGAAAAATTAAGACATTATTTCTTCCAGCAATACTTAAATTATACCAAAAGTAAGAAAGAGGACCAAATCTGTAGGTACTTTCTGCACGAGAGACAAAGTCTACTGAGCCTAGGAAGCACTTATCCTAGACAAGCTCAATAAAGTTCCAAACTCGTTGAGTGTTAGAAAACTGGTATAAACAATATAGCCCAGAAATGGACAAAAAAAGACCATAAAGGATTTGGATAGAAGACAAAATACCAGGAGGAATTGGTTGAGTCTATTGGATGACCCAAATGCTAGGCTGACTTTCTGTCTTAATTTAAGTGTAATATAGTAAAGTGCACAAATCACATATAACTCAAAGAATGTTCATGCCCAGATAAAGAATATTTTCAATACGCCAGAAGGCTCCCTTATGCCCTTGCCAATCAATAACCAACCCCACCCAATGCCTCATCCCCGTACCCCACCACAGCCATAAGGAACCACTATTCTGATTTCTATCTCTATAGATTAATTTTGCCTATTCTTAAATTTCATATAAATGGAATTATGACAATTTGTGGTCTTTTGTGTCTGCCTTCTTTCATTCATCACTAGGTTAACTTGTTTTGAAGTAGAAAACCCAGAAGCTGAGATTTACTTTTAAGAATTCCCCCCTGATGTCACAGACCTGAATTCCAACTATTCTGATTATACCAGTTATACTTCCTGCACCATTCTGAGCATATGTTATAAAAATTGTGACAAGAAAATATAACTTTGGATCATAAAAGTTCTTCTTCAAGATAAACTAGACCTTTTCTATTCAATCTTAACATAGCCTCTGATTTGACACTAAAAGTAAAACCTTTCCCACACTGAGTGTGAAATTCCTCTTAAAATATATTTTTCTTCAATGGCATCCACCCATTCTAAAGAATCCTCAAATCCTAGAATAAGATTAACTATCAACTCTTTTATTACTTTTGATTAATAAGGGATTAAACTATACAGAAATCTCTCAGAGGTGGTCTAAGGTCCTAAACTCAGATGAATATGGGTCAGCTCAGAAAACAGTGAAGGGATGGGGGGAGGGGGGAAATAAAAGAATACAGCAATAAATTACAAGAACAGATTCTTGGCCTTGAGGATATTATGTTGAATGAAATAAATCAAACATAAGGACAAATATTGTATGACCTCACAAATATGAACTAAATAAAATGAACAAATTAAAACAAACAAAAACAAAGCAAAACAAAACAAAAAAAGATTCTTGGGCCAAACTGTCAGAAATCTAATCTGAGATCCACCACTTCTAGCTGGGTGACCTTGGGTACTCTGTGCCTTAATAACCTCACTGCAAAATGGGAATAACCTCATAGGATTGTTGCAAGGATTAAATGTTAAAGTATATAAAGCTCTTAGGAGATCACTTGGGCACAAAATAAGCACTTGGTAAGAATTAGCTCTTTTAAAAAACTGAAAGTGCTATAAGGGAGTGTTATTCTGCAAACCGAAGGGTTATAAAATAGTTACCAAAACAGCACAGTGCTTCTCAAGATGTTTTATTTCCAGTCCTTCACAGACTGACACTTTTGTAAAATGCAAGATTACAAGCTTGGATGTCACAGCAATATCAAATTGCTCTAAAAGTTCCTAAATGCTATTCTTACTTATCTCATCATGGTCCATCATGGTCCGTTAAACATTTCATGGACTGGTAATTGTCTGCAGACTGAACTTTGAGTAGCACTGTTCTAACACACAAGGGAGACTCAGACACCTGCTGAAAACTCAACTAGCAAGTAAAATAGAATTATGAAAACCAACCCCACTAGCAGAGGCAGGAAGGTGACTTGAAGGTCAACAAGCTGAGAGACAAAATAACCCCAACAGGCTAAACCTGAAGAACAAAACTGGCAACTGGTACTTTCCCCCACCAGTGCTCTAAGGATAGCCCTCGGGAAACATGTTGGCCAGAAAGTCATCAGCCCTAGAGGGGACAAAAGGCATGAAGGAAGTAGGCAAACTTTGGGGACATCAACTACGGCCCACAAAAGCCAGACAGATTTCTCCTCTGCCAAAGAAAGCATTTCCTTGGTGACAAGGGACTGCACATATGCACACCCACACATACACATACATACACACGCCCCGTTCATAGTACCTGTAGTTTTAGGAGGCTCCTGAGGTCCACCTTGCCAGCCGTACTGTGGGTATCCTTGGTAGGGGTACCCCTGAGGAGGTGGATATTGTCCCCCCACAGGCCCTGGAGGGTAGGCCGCAGGCCCCATTGGTGGTTGTGGGTAAGGTGGGTATGGGGCCGTTGGGCCGGGGCCCGAATATGGTGGAGGGTTCCCTGGGTTCATCAGGGACTGCAATCTGCACCTAAGAGGCAAAGAGAATGAAAATTATTTGCATTTAATCTGTTGAAATCATTAAGAAAAAAATTCCAACCTGTGAGATCATATACAAAATGCCTTAAAGATGGCTCAAACCTCTTGCAAATCTCTAGCTCTGCCCATTTTCTGTTCCCATCTCACCATCACCACATTTGGCAATCATCTACTGTATCTACATCCTTCCTTTTGTCTGCTGCTCCCACTAGACTGACCACATGATCAGTAGGAACCATGTCAGTTTTGGACCACACCATGTCCTTAGAGCTCAGCATAGTGCCTGCCATAAGGCAAACCCCTCAATAAACATGCTGAATAACAAGATATTGTTTTGTTTTTTTTTAATTATCTGAAATATCTACAAATTGATTGGATAGATCCAATGAGAAGGAAAAAAGTCTAACAGCATTAACTATGAGTCAAAACAGTAGAAGCTGGGGAGCAGATGTAGCTCAAGTGGTTGAGCGCCTGCTTCCCATGTACGAGGTCCCGGGTTCGATCCCCAGTACTTCCTAAAAAAAAAAAACAACAAAACAACTCTCACTGGGGAGTGGATGTAGCTCAGTGGTTGAGTGCCTGCTTCCCACGTATGAGGTCCTGGGTTCAATCCCCAGTACCTCCTAAAAAAAACCAAAACAGTGAACTTCGCTACTTTGCTGGTTGCCCATAAAACATCCAAATCACCACTTGGTTAATAATAGCCAGATTTCCAGTTGGATATCCATCTACTCTTCCTGTAATTCATGTGCTTCAGGGAAAGCTCCCGACCTCAGCTCCAGGGTGAGCCCAGTTTGATCTAAGCCACTCCAGGTCTTTCCCTTTTCACCAAGATTGGTTCAGGAGTCCAAGACTATGCTAATCACAAATGGCATCCCTTAGTCACTGGGATTGGTTCTAAAATGGCTCAATCAACTCAAAGCTCAACCTTTCCTTCCCTACAACACAGACCCACACAAAGTCTAGGAAAGATAAAACCACAGAATTGTTGATAGCAACTTGTAGCCCCAAGAGGGAGCGAACATTAAGATGAAATGCCCACTGAATAGTATACTTGAAAGTGATTAAAATGGGAAATTTTATGTTATATATATGTTACAACAATTAAAAAAGAAAAAATTGAAGCAGGCATCCAGAAAAGCAGAGCAGAAAAATGGAAGGAAATGGAATTCCTGGTGACTTTATACTAGCCCATAAGTCAAAGACTGAAAACCAGCTTAACTTAAATTACCTCTATAATCTTTCCAGCTCTGGGAACCAATAATAAGGTAAGCTAATGTTGTAAATGACATTCAACCAAGCATACATTTATGCAATACTGACTTTGTGCCTGACACTGTGCTTTGTGGGGTATATAGAGATAAATGTAGCTTAAACACTTCCTTTGGGAAATTGGTTTAAGAGATGAACAAAAGGATAATGATTTTTAGAAAGAGGGGAAATAAACTGCTGGGTAGGAGTAGGGGTTTAAACCCAGTAGCCAGAGGCAGAGATAGGGAAAAAGTCCCTTGAAAGAGGTGATTATAAACGGAAACTTTATAATATGGACTCAGGATGGTTTGAGGGCCTCCATTTTGGCCACATCTGCAGTCTGTCCCCCATTTTCAAGACTCTTTTATTTTACCAGGGACCTGGCAGGGTTTCTGGGAAGCACTAGAGTTCTTTCTCTTCTTGGATTTCTGGCTTAGGCCTACATGGCACTGCACTCTGACCTAGAAATGGCCTTTCCCCTTATCTTAACGCAAAGGCTCATGGTGACTAACACTGCAATTATCACTTGAATTTGGATTTGACATGAAATAAATGCTTGCCACTTCTGTGCTTCCTTTCTCCTAGAAGGAAGGCTGTGGAAAACCTTGTGAGCCTTGGTTGACACAGAAATCAGTCTCATTAACCCCTCTATGGCCATTCCATTATTTGTAACACTGAACAAGAACAATGCCCTCATAACTACTCCATCCTGAAATTCTGTGTATGTGGATGGAGTCCCCAGACTGACCTAACTGTATCAAAATGTTGTTAACTTCATCAGTCTGATATGATTCTGTAGCAATGATCATTCTCACTCTAGCAGAGTCTGGGCCTAAACTGCTCTACAGACATTATTCTTTTAAGAATATTAAGGAAGAGAAAAGAATAAATATATAGAACTACTACAACTTCAGACCTCATGTTCCATGACTTTTCTTTTCTTTTTTTTTTTTTTTTTAAAGATTTTATTTATTTATTCATTTATACCCCCCCTTGCTGCTCTGCTCGCTGGGTCAGCCAACCACGCCGTGCGGGCAGGCCCGCCTCCACCAGGAGGCCCCGGGAACCGAACCCAGGGCCTCCCACATGGCAAACGGGAGCCCCACTGACTGAGCCACAGCCGCTTCCCCCATGACTTTTCTTGATCCATCTGTTTGCATCTATTTCTCATTATCCTGAAGAATTCTTTCCCTGGGAAACCTCAAAACTTTCTCCCGTGTGTGTGTGTGTGTGTGTGTGTGTGTGTGTGTCCCTCCTACCTTATCCCTCATCTTCCTCTCATTTTTGGTCATGTACCATTTTCTCTCTGCCTGAGGAATCACTTAATGTCTAGGGAGGGGAAAAATCAATCACATGTACTATTCACAGAGGCACTTACAAAGAGCATAAAGCACATCCAGTTGCCATGACCCTTTCCTTCCCCACTCTGATACCTTCCCTGTGTATCCAGGAAAATCATCTTAGAGGGATAAAATATGGACTTACTTTCAGTGTTCTCTAAGCAGGGAAAATATTCCAGTAAGAGAAAACCAAAAGTCACAGAAAGAACATCTGTGTTGAGATCAAAGATCCCAGAACTGGTGTTTAAAAAGCAGGATTTCACCCCGTGGGAATTAATTGTTCCCAAGTTGGTACAAAAGCAAATCAAAGTAAAAAAGTTATCTAACACTGACATGGTCTAGTACAAACCACTTAATATAACCCAAACACAAACAAACTTTAAATTCAAGATATGATACTGAACTTTGTAACATGAATGTTTTCCCTTATAAATGTAAGCCTACTATAGTGAAGGGTTAAACTGAGGATGAAATGTAAACAGACTGATGGCTCCAAAACACTAGCAATCCCAGAGGAGTGAGAGAACTGGATTTACAGAGTTATAACAAGTTAATATCCAGAATGTCCAGCTCTCAACAACAAAAAAAATTACAAAACAAACAAAGAAACAAACAAACAAAATGGCCCAATCACAGGGAAAAAAGAACTTGCCAGAAACCATCCCTGAACAAACTTATACATTGGAACTATCAGTCAAAGACTTTAAATCAACTGTCTTAAATATGTTCAATGAGCTACAGGAATCTACATACAAAGAAGTAAAGGAAATGAAGAAAATGTCAAAGAGATGGAAATTATAAAAAGGAACCAAACAAATTCTGGAGCTGCAAAGTACAGTAATTGAAATGAGAAACTCATTAGATGGATCCAACAGCAAATTGAATAGGCAAAAGAAAGGATAAACAAACATGATAACACTTGAAATTATCCAGGTTGAGAAGCAGAAAAAAAAAAGAAGAGAAAAATGAACAGAACCTGTGGAACCTGTGGAACACTATCAAGCATACCAACAAACACGCCAATAGAGTCCCAAAAGGACAAGAAAGGGGCAGAAAAAGTATTTGGCCCCAAACTTCCTGAATCTGATGAAAGACATGACTATACACATCTAGGAAGCTCAAAAAACTCCAAGCAGGACAGACTCCAAGAGATCTACACCAAGACACAATATAGCAAAATTTTCAAAATGAACAGAGAGGATTTTGAAAGCAGCAAGAAAGACCTAACTTTTCAAATACAGATAAGACTAATGGTATGTTTTACATCAGAAACTATGGAGGCCAGAAGACAGTGGGATGGCATATTTAATTAAAGCCCTTAAAGAAAAAGGAAAAACAACAAGAAAAAACGTCCAAAGAATTCTATATCTAGCAAAATTATCTTTCAAAAATATGGGAGAGAGGGAGCAGATGTAGCTCAATGGTTGAGAGCCTGCCTCCCATGTATGATGTCCCAGATTCAATCCCCGGTACTTCCTAAAACATAATAATAAAATAAATGAGAAATTAAAACATTTATAAATAACACAAACTGAAACAGTTAATTACTAAAAGACTGCCCTACAAGAAATACTAATGGGCTGGAGCGGATGTGGCTTAAGCAGTTGGACACCTGCCTCCCACATGGGAGGCCCTGGGTTTGGTTCCCAGTGCCTCCTAAAAGGAGTCGAGAAGACACAGAGAGGACACAGACACAGAGAGCAAACAGGGAGCACAAACAACAAGAGGGGCGGGGAATAAATAAATCTAAAAAAAATACTAATGGGGTCCTTCAGGCTGAAATAAAAGGGCACTAGCTAGTAGCACAAAGACCTAAGAAATAAAGAACATTGAAAAAGATAACTATATAGGTAAAGGTAACTACATACATAAAATCCTGTATTGTACTTTTGGTTTGTATCTGCTCTTTTTATCTCTTATATGACTTAACAGGCAAATGTGTAAAATAATTCCTACAACTCAACAAAAAGACAACCCCACTTCACATCTACTAAGTAAATGATTATTTAAAAAACTGAAAACAGGTCTTAGGCCAGTGCTCCAAGCCCGGAGGAAGCAGTTAAGCCAGGCTTTCTCTACAGCGACTCAATGTCTAGATCTTTCAAAGTAGTGGTAGCCTCTAGCTACCTTTTTGAGGTCCTTGACTGTATTGGTGCTCTCCTCATCATTTGGGTTAAAAACCTAGCGATTGTTTTGGACTTATTCCTCTTCTGTCCATCAGTGACCAAGTTCTTTCATCACTTCAAGACATCCTTCCCATTCCCATGGCAACTACTCTTGTTCAAGGCCCTTCTTACTAGCTGGATCATGGCAGCAGCCCTCTAATTTGGGCCTTCTCTGTACTTCACTGTGTCACAAAAATAATCTTTCTGAAATTATGCTTAAAGCAAGTCACTTCCTTGCCCTCAAACCTTCAAATGCTCCACCTTACCTATAAAATAAAGTCCAGATATTTTAACTTGGTACTCCAGTTAATTTTCCAACTTTATCACTCCCACTACAACCAAGCAAAGCTCTGCTTTCTAGCTCATCTAGGCTACCTGCTGGTCCCCAGCCACAAACTGAATTTGCCTGCTGACATACCTTTGCTCCTGCCTTCTGATTAGCTCTCCTTTCCCAAAAATTTCCCCACCTTTCTGGACCAAAATAGAGCAGCCCTTCCACAAACATCAATTCCACACACACATTTATTAGGCACCTGAGATGCAAGATCTTACCCTCTCACACTTCTCTCTCAAACTACAGAGAAAGATGAGAGAAACAAGTGCCTGGAATGGGGCAGACTGAGACATTAGCACAAAGGACATGCTGAGAATCAAGAGGAGAACACTGGGGAATGCCTTTCTTGATCCTGACAGTCAGAAGTGATCCTTCCCTCCTATGGCCTCTGGAACACAATGCTCTAGTGTGCCTAGGATCTGATACCCACTGCTAGATTGCTCCTTTGAGTCAGGACCACATCTCAGACAGCTTTATTTTTTCTCCTCAGCACCTGGCCTACTGGCTTGTCCACAGGTGCTCTATCAGCATTTACTGAACAAACAAGGGAAACTGATTTCCTTTTCCATTTGTTCAATATCATTCCAATTTTCATGTGAAAACTGCAGAACCCATTCAATGTACCCTCACTCAAAGAAAAGCCCAAGATGACCCTTGACTGGTAGTACCAACCTTCTGAAGGTCCCCTGGTGGGAAACCTGTAATTTTTTTTCACATCTTCCTCTTCTCTGTCACATTCTCCAGTCTCTGTGGGTGTCTCTCCCCAGATCTGGCTTTCTCAAACTGTTTTAGAGACTTAAATCCCTGTTTTAGAGATTCTAATCCATGTGTTATCCAACTAGTTACTACCTCTCCTAGTCACAGGGTTATACCTTATTACTACTGACTGACTGTAATTGCTACTACTGACAAGGGAAAGGGTTACGGATTCTGTCCCCTTACCCTGGTAGGATGACTGTCACCCCGAGGAGCCATTGGGGCTCCTTTCCTGAAGGACCACCTGCTTGTTCTCTGGGGGCCAGTCCTCATTTCCTTTCCATGGTACAGAGGGGCAGGTTATTTGTATTAATCAAAGGTTTCTGAGAAGCAATCACACCCCCTCTCCCCAAAAAAGGTCCCAAGTGAAAATACAAACCTGAAAAATTATGAGCTATGAATTCTTTTTAGTAGAGATAAATCTCTACAAATAAACCTCAGTGTTCCATCTGCTTCTCTTCTGATTAAGGGGTTGTTTTTTGGTAAAGAAAATTATTTTTTTGAAAAGGGAGGTACCAGGAATTGAACCCAAGACCTCATACATGGGAAGCATGCGCTCAAACCACTGAGCTACACCCGCTCCCCTTGAGAAAATGATTTTTGACCATAGAGTTATACATGGAAATGCAACCCAGACTTTTATTAACCGTGATTTTTTTTTTCTGAGGAGAAACCATGACAGTAATATTCATGGTGCCAGGAACTACATAGCCGGTTACTGAACGAAATGGAGTAACTTGAATAAAATACTGTGAATTGTCCCTCCAACCACCAAAAACAAACAAAGAAACAAAACCTAAAAATAACAAGTGTTGGTGAAGAAGTGGAAAAACAAGAAAACCAGTGCCTTGTTGGTGGGAATGTAAAATGGTGCAGCCACCATGGAAAACAGTTTGGCGGTTCCTCATAAAGTTAAATATAGAATTACCATATGACCTGACAATTCCACTCCAATATATACACCTAAAAGAACTGAAAGCAGGGACTTGGGCAGATATTTGTACACCAAGGTTCATCGCAGCATTATTCACAAAAGCCAAAAGGTAGAAGCAATTCAAGTGTCCACCAACAGATGAATGGGTAAAAAAAAAATATGGTATATACATACAATGGAATATTATTCAGCCATAAAAAGAAGTGAAGTGCTGATACATGCTAAAAAATGGATGAACCTTGAAGACATTATGTTAAATGAAATAGGCCAGACAAATATTTTATGATTTCTCTTATATGAAACACTTGGAATAAGCAAATTCAGAGACAGAAAACAGAATAGTGGTTACCAAGGGTGGGGGGAGAAGGAGAATAGGGAGTTTTTGCTAAATGAGTATGAGTTTTGGTTTGGGATGATGCAAATAGTCTGGTAGTAGATAGTGGTAAAAGTTACACAGTATTGTCAATATACTTAATGTTAAAGAATTATTCACTTAAAATGGTTAAAATGATTTTTATATTAAATATATTTTACCACAATTAAAAATAATTTTTTAAATGTGAGCTGCAGAAAATGTGGCATTAAAGACAAATCACAGCTCCAAAAGAGATAGCAAAAACAGTGCAACAGGGAATTGGATGCAGCTCAACCAATTGGGCACCCGTCTACCACAAGGGAGGTCCCAGGTTCGGGTTCCAGTGCCTCCTAAAGAAGACAAGCAGACACCCACCTCAACGAGAGCTAGATGCCTGCACCCCACTGCAACAAGAGCTAGACACCTGCACCCCATTGCAACAAGCAGACACCTAAAGGAGCAGATGCCACAGGCCAGCAGATACCACAACCCGCGGAGAGCAGATGTGGCTCAGGCTGTTGGGGATTCACCTCCTGTGTGGGAGGTCCCTGGTTCAGTTCCCGGTGCCTTCTGGAGGAGAGCAAATAATGAGCATACAGACAAAGAGAATCGTCTAAGGGTGGGGGGATAAATTAAAATACATAAAGCAAAAATAAATAAATCTAAAACAACAACAGTGCAACAGCCAAGATCCATTAAGAGACCTTATTGCACACTGCCATCCTATGATACCATCCAAGACATGCTCAAAGTCACAGGATTAGCAGTCACTCAACCATACAATGAGAAAAGCAGAAACTATTCTTTGGGAAAGTGGTCCATGAAAATACGACCACTATAAAAGACTTCACTGCAGCAGAGATGCAGAAAAGAACAAAAATTTTCAAAGTTATTATTTTTAAATTACAAGACAACTGGTAGGTTGGCATTAACCCTATAGGCAGTACAGTGGAGAATTTTTCTCTGAAAAGACTGAGCAATCCCATAGGGAAAAAAAATTACACATACTAATATGTGGGGGGCTCTAAAGAAATGACTCAACCAATTCAAAGTAAGGCCCAGAGTTGTCATGCCCTATCCATGTACAGAGAACTTCTGACTTTTTTTGCCTCATACAGAAATGAAGGGACTGACAAGTACTGTCAGACTTTTGAAGAAAGCCTCTAGCACACACACAAAAAAACAATACCAAAATACAAAATATGGGGAAAAAAACAGCTCACAGGAACAAAGGCAAAGCAAGTGGAAGAACTTAAAAAAAAAACAAAAAAACAAACAAAAAAAAAAACTAGAAGATAATGGAGCCATGAAACAAAAAGCAGATGTTAAAAAAAAAAAAAAAAGAAAAAGAAAAAAGGGAAGAGAGAACAATTTGTAGCTCTCGGAAATTAAAAATACTCTGAAATGAACCCACAAATGTCACTCCATCTGCCAAATGGTGAAATAAATGAGAAGTTGAAGAGAGGTCAGGAATATTACAATAGTGGTCCTCACTCCACAAGAAAAGACATATGACTAGTGCGAAAGAAACCTTTTCCCACCTAACATCTCCCTCCCTCTTGGTTAGGGGAGTGATGTCAAGAGATGTGATCAGATTCTGAGACCTCTAATACCTACTTCTCATCTGTGTGTCAGCAAAGGATGAAAGAAAGAAGGTATTTGACTTTTCTTTCTTTCTTTTTTTTTTCAGGTACTGTGGGCCAGGAATTGAACCCGGGACCTTGTATATGGGAAGCTGGAGCTCAATCACTGAGCCACATCGGCTTCCCTGAATTAGTTTTTTATTTTGCTTGTTGTTTGTTTTTTCAGAAGGCACCGGGAACCAAATCCAGGACTTCCCATGTGGGTGGCAGGGGCTCAACCGCTTGAGCCACATCTGCTCCCCAGTATTTGACTTTTCTGACCCTTCTAATCTGCCTAAAAGAAGAGGACATCTGTTGAACAACTACTATGTGCTATGTGTTCTTCCTTTATTATCTCATGTAATCCTTTCAGGAACCTTAGGAAATAAGTATTACTATGTCCATCTCATGAAGAAACAGAAGCTTAGATAAAATTTATTTCTCAGTCCACCTATCCAATATATAGGTAAACAGATATATACACAAACACAAACACTTCAAATAAAGTACAATTTTAATTAAAAGGTTAAAGGTAAAGTAAATCTCCCAGAGAGCAGAGAACACAAACACACACAAGAAAAATGAAACAAGGAAAGACATTCTCCCCCCACCCCATCCCAAAAATCGGAGGCTTAATCTAGAAGATCCATGTTCAACTAAGCAGAGTTCTGGGGTGGGGGCAGGGGAAAAACAGTGAGGAAGAAATCAAAGAAATAATTCAAAATAATGTCCCAGACCTGAAAGGTTTAATTTCCCAACTGAAGAGCTCATCCCATTGAATAAAATGATCCACATCAAAGAACCGCTTAGTGAAATTTCACACCACCAAGCAAGGCAAAGATAACTAAAGCAAAGATTACTAAAAGCTTGCAGAGAGGAAAAATCACTGTTTTTTTGTTCCAAAGCTTCAACATCAATGCTTGAAACTTGACATCATAGAACAATGCCTTCAAAATACTGAGGGAAAGATTTTTAACCTTTACCAGCCCAACTATTGATCAGTATGAGCATAAAACAGACATCTTAAAAGATGACAGGGCTCAAACAATAAGAGAAAGAAAATTCCCAGGATAAAGGAGAAGAGGGGACAGGAAGAAGGGAAATGCCAGACTGACAGCCTCATAGCAGCCTGAGAACAAAATCCCCAGAATGGAGCAAGAAGGCGGCAAGCTCTAAAATAGATGTATGGGGAGGAGGGAATAGAGGATTACCTGATACCCATGACAGGTGAAAACAGAATTATGAGAGGTTTTACAACTTTATGGGAGAGTCTGCAAGAACTGGTGACAGGTACATAAAGAACTATGCAAACAAAAAAAATTAATTGGGGAGTTTTTACATAAGAAAGGAGATATAATCACAGTATACTACTAAATGGCTCAGCTGTGAATACATTATGACTATATAAATGTTAAATACTGAATATTTAATCTACACAAACGTTATATTGATCTAACAGAAAAAAATGACTATTTGAGGAGGATTAGGGAAGGGGGGGTATAAGGTAAAAGGCTGCAAGAGAGCTAACTCTTCATTTTCCATTGCAACAAGTCAATAGATAATGTCTTAAGAAATACGTATATAATCATGTTATTCAGAGAAAAATGAAACAGCCAAAAGTATGAAAGTGGGCACTTCTGGGATATAGGAATAAGGGGGGCTGGCAAAGTTATATCAATGAATTCAATAAAAATTATATTAAAAAAAAAAAGGGAAGTGGATATGGCTCAAGCAATTGAGCTCCTGCCTACCACACAGAAGGTCCTGGGTTCAGTTCCCAGTGCCTCCTGGAGAAGATGAGCAAGACAGCAAGCTGGTGCGATGGGTTGGTACGGCGAGCTGACACAACAAGATGATGCAACGAGGAGACACAAAGAGGAAACACAATGAGAAAGAAAACAAAGCAGGAAAGTGGAGGTGGCTCAAGCGACTGAGCACAACTACCCCACATGGGAGGTTCCAGGTTTGGTTCCCAGTGCCTCTAAAGAGAAGATGAGCAGACACAGAGAGCACACAGCAAATGGACACAGAGAGCAGACAGCAAGTGCAAACAACGAAGCAGGGGAGTAAATAAAATAAATCTTAAAAAAAAAAAAAAAAAAAAAAACTAAGCAAATAGGGAAGAAGGCAATTATTTATTCCAGCAAACACAAAAACTTGTACAAGAAAGGAAATGTAATCATAGGATACAACTTGACTCAGCAGTAAATAATTTTATGAAGTCATAATGATATAAAAGTATTGAAAGCAAAAAAAAAATTATATTGGGGGAACTGGAATAAAAAGCAGTGGTACAAAAGCGCTGCATCTCAAAGCAGTAGATAATATAAAACTCATGACACAAAAATAGCAGCTGAAGAATATTATTTGGAATTATGAAGGTAACTAGCTTAAGATATGGCTAGAAAAATTGACTGTGGGCAGCCTTGAGAGACTGTCCTGAGGTAAAGAAGTTTGGGTCAGGGAACAATTGTTTTTCCTGTAGCACCACTTGACTTTTTTAAAAATTCCATGTATGTATTTCTTAAATAAAAATAAATTAATTTTTAATATGGCTTCACACTGCTCACTCTGCTTATTCATTAATTATTCAGTGACCCATCAATTAACATGGAATTGGGGAGGGAGCAGATGTGGCTTAAGTAGTTGAGCACCTGCCTCCCACATGGAAGGGCCTGGGTTTGTTTCCCTAGTGCCTCTGAAAGAAGACAAACAAACAATGAGCAGACATCGAGCAAAAACAACATGCAAGACAACGAGCAAAAAACAAAAAACAAGCAGGGAGCGGATGTGACTCAAGCAGTTGAGTGCCTGCCTCCTCCCACATGAGAGGTCCTGGGTTTGGTTCCCAGTGCCCCCTAAAGAAAAAAACAAAAAACAAACCAACAAACAAAAAAAACACAACGAGCAGACAACGCGCAAAAACAACAAAAACGAGCACAAAGAACGAGCAAACAGACGAGGGAGCCATCTCAGGGAGGGAAAATGCCAAAAAAACAACCAAAATAAAACAAAACATGGAGTTGGGGGACATCAATTTGAAAACAATGAAAATTTCCACAAATCATGTGAAGGGCTATAATTTTTTCAAGTGCTTTGGTAGTACAATATCAGATACAAATGGATTCCTAAGCAAAACTCTGGAGTTAAACAAGTTTAAATTCTCTTAGGGGTGATGGGTAAAGGGAGGTTCACTATAATATTCTCTTTAACACTATGTGTGTTTCAAATTTCCATGTTTAAAAAAAAAATACAAAAAATTTTCAGCTCTTTTAGCTATATGACAAGAAAGTTGCTTTACCTCTCCACACCACTGTTTCTTCATCTGTAAAGTCATTATGGATGTTTTTACTAGCCTGTTTCACTTCTTTTATGTAGGAAAGGTGAAATTACTCCCAACATTCAGAGGCTGAAATGTTTATATGTGTATGGCAGAGGCAAAGAGAGAATTCCCATTTCTAGTCGGTGGGATAGTTCTTGGGAGTCTTCTAGAACCAGCCCCGTAGAAAGCTGGGACAGGCACCTGCTATGCACAAGCTGAGGGTACATTCCTGAGAGGTGATAAGGAGGCAGAGAAGGTAACCATGCATAAGAGCAATGTGAAAGATCTTTCCTGAGTGCAACCTGGGGGATACAGCCAGCCAGACTGGAGTCAGCTAAGGCTGGGTCTGGAAAGATGAGATGGAGGCGTTGATGATGAGGGGAAAGGATATCAAACCAGTCCCTGAATCAGACCCACCAAAGCTAAGTTTGAGACTTGCCTAGAAGCCTCTATCTAAAATTTCCCTCTAACTGCTACCACATCTCTCTCTGGGTAGGCTTGGAGGAGTTGCCAGATTATCACAGACGGCCAGAATCAGCCAGATCCACAAAACTCAGAGCTGGAATTTCACTCATCTCTAAGAATAGAAGAGCCCAAATGGGTCTGGTGTGATCCCATGTTGGTTACATATGCTGTGTTTCCCTTAAACTAATTAGAAAAATGAAAATCAAAGCAAAGTTCCATTTGCAACCTACAAAATTATAAATAGGAAAAGGGTTTGTTTTTTTTTTTAAAAAAACCATCACTCCCAATGTTGGCCAAGGTGTGATAAAAAGGGACCAGTGGTAGGTGGGACTATATATTGAAATCACCTTTATTAATTTCCAAAATAAATAAATAAAAATAAATAAATAAAATGTTAATTTCCAAATGTACATTTTGGATGGCTTGTACAAGGCAGGGGATCATATAACATAGTGAACCCGTAGTGAATGATGGACTATGGTTAACAGTACAAATATGAGAACATTCTCTCATGAACTATATAACAAATATATAATACTAATACATGGTATTAATAACAGGATAGTTTGTGGGAAGAATACACCAAATCTAAGCTATGGACTATAGATAGCAGTAATACTATGACAATGTTCTTTCATCATTTGTAACAAATGTGTCACAACTATGTAAGGTGTTGGTGGTAGGGTGATATCTGGAAATCTTGTATGGTAGGAAGGTTGTTTTGTTAACTCACAACTTCTCATATAAAAAAAAAAAAAAAATGTTAATTCCCTTTAGCCCAATAATTCTACATCTAGACATTTATAAGGAGAAGAATCACTGATATTATTTATTATGCCTCCCCTTGCCCACTCACCCCCTCCAAAAAAAAAGGAAGGAGGGAGAAACAATCTACAAAAATCATTGCTTCATTAACTTCCAAGGACAACTACAATACAAATCTGACTTTAACTGTGGGGTTAGGCCAGACTACACAGGTTAAGGGCACATTTCCTCCACTCTTGTGGAAGTTCCCAGGCCAAGCTCACTTTTAACCAAGTGGCTACAAATTCCGGGGTTCGTACCATCCCCTCAGGTTCAATAATTCAACAGAAAGACTCAGAACTCAGGAAAGCACTATACTTACAATTAGATTTATTATAGGGAAAAGGATGCAAATAAGAAATATATAGGGTGAGATCTGGGAAGGCCTCAGAAGCAAAGCTTGGAGTCAGAACACATCATCCTCCCAGCATATCAATACATATTATCATCATGGAAGCTCTCCAAACTTCATGTGTCCAGAGTTCTTACAGGTTTTCATTATATAAGAATGATTGATTGAATCAACGCCCATGTAGTTGAACTAAATCTCCAGTCCTCTCCTCTCTCTCGAGGTCAGGCTGCCAGGACAAGGCTCAGAGCCCTAACTCCCTAATCACATGATTGGTCTTTCCAGCAAAAGACTATCAGGTATGGTCTGGGGCCCACCACGAATAACAAAAGTCACTCCTATCCTTGGAATTTCCAAGGATATAGAAGTTACCTCCCAGGAGCCAAGGACAAAGATCAGTCAAGTTCTTCATTATACTACATCTTCTATCTTTAAATATCCTTCTTGGTAACTTAAAACATGATAGCTGCTCTTATTCTCATGACCATAACTGGGTTTTGTTTTCTTTTTTAACTCCCTGATTAGCAGAACATTTAAAAGGACCTTAGTAAATAAATCATACTATATTCCAGGTCCCTCAATTTTTCTTGATTCTCACACCCATAGTTTAGCTGATTTGAATGGGGTTTGCTGGGCTAAAAAAACAACTTTAGAATTACTGGTCTTGTGATGCTGTATCCTCTGGTTTACAGTTTCCACTAATTTTTAGCTTTTACAGGTTGGTTTCTTCCATTCATATATTCATTTGCTCATTCCATAAAAACTTCATGGAGCACCTACTATGATCAAGCATTAGTATTACATGTACAACCAAGTTAATGGTAAACAAGAGACAATTCCTACTCAGGCTAGTGAGGGAGACAGACATGAACATCAGCAATTACAAGTCAAGCTAAGATAGTCGAAGTAGAGAGTCTGTGGGAGTTCCAAGCAGAGGCAGCTAACTGTTAAGAGAAAGCTTCTGAGAGTAATTGATGACTACATTGAAAGCCAAGCATTAAAAGAAATTTGGATTACTCCAACTCTCATATCATACTCTGGTCAAAGGCAACAATCTGTGTGGAGGCTCAGAAGGAGTGAAGAGCACACTGGAGGAAATGAATGGGTCCATTATGGCTGAAGTGCACAGTTGGGGGAAAAGGCCAAAGGGTCAGCTCAGAAAAAAGCCTTGCTAAAAGTAGAGTTTGAGGATTTTGCATCTTCTATTTCTCTCATTTAATTTTATCATGTTTTATTGTCAGATAGTACTGGATCACCACCAATGGCAAATAATCATTCATTTATTCAAATACACATTATTAAGTACCTACTACATGTCAGACCCTCTTTTGGGGATAAGAGAGGAAAAACTCCACTTATTTGCCCTTCCCCTTCAGTCCTGTTATTAATAAAAATATTATTTACCATTTGTCTATTATTGCATCAGATGGAAAATGCTGGGAACTCTCAAATGTTAAGGGTATAATGTGAGTTATTTGGCAACACAGACTAGACAAAACTCACTTTAGGTGTTGGTGGTGAGGTGGTTTTCTCAAAGACTGCTGAAACTAGTACATAAAAGCAGAGTCCCAAATGACTCCTAATCAGGAGAGTCAACAAAACACATACACATGAAAGTCTTAAATCCAAACCCCAAAGCCAAAGTCACAAGAACAGGCATTCCAGAACTATAGGCCTTCACCTAAAAAGAACCTACTCCTGACATGGACAACTTTACATGGGAACCCCCAGGAGAAACAGCAGCAACAGGCATTTACTTTTTTGAAGATGGCAAGTGGTGCTCCCAGTAGCAAAGCAACACCAGGAGGCTCCTTATAGAATAACATGGACAAGATCTTTCCTTTTATGACTTGCTTACCATTTCTAACTTATTTTTTGCTGTGTATGTTGCCACTTCTTAATAGCTTTTCTTTAAGGGGCAGACTGGAAGCAGACAACCTGCAGTGTTTATTCCACTATTGTCCAAATATTGATTCTGATGCCAACCTCCCAAATCTTATTAGCCATTTCCTACCTCTTTCACAAACTTTTGTTAGCTACTTCTACCACACCCTGAGCTGCCATCACATAGTCAATAAATGAAAAAATATTAGAGCATGACTTTTGTACCAAAATTTTTGGCTTCTGGCTTTGGAATAGACTCTTTGTGGAGTACACAATGACACACAGCTTACAACGGGGACCATCACCGAAAAAGGGGATCAAAATGCACATGGAAGGCAAAAAAGAACAGTGAATCATCTATCTCTAGAAGCCTTAGCCTAAAGTAATGAAGAAGTTCAGAGATTGTCATATTTTCTTTTCCTTTTTCACAAAAAATATTTGATACAAAAACTACACATTTCTTTTATAAATGAGTTACACACGGAAGTAAGAAATCTACAAACTGTTTAGTAATATGGTTTGCTAAAAGCCACTCATGTAATTGTTTTCAGCTACTAGCCCCAACATTAAGGTAACATTAAGATAATCACTGCTACCTGAAAACACCTATTTAACAATTAAAATGGCGTACTCAGCCACCTAGGCATTGGTGTCCCATTCCTTCCTAATGTTTGGAGAAAACATTATTTCTTTTAACAGAAGATCCATATTTTTTTCTTCCAAACTCCTCAAAAGATACATTTTTTAGTAAAATCCCAAATAAATAAATAAAAACACCCCACCCTTTGAAACAGCAATTCTACTTTTAGGAATTTATCCTAGACATATACTAGCGCCAGTATGAAAAAAAAAAAAAAAACATACAGACACGGGTATTTATTTAGCAAATGGTAGAAAACATCCCAAATATTCCATCAATATTGGAACGGTTAAATAAACCACAGTACTTCCAAAATATAGAACTACCACACAACCTTTAAAAAGAATGTGGTAGGGGGGTGGATGTGGCTCAGATGGTTGGGCATCCGTCTGCCATGTGGAGGGACCTGGGTTCGATCCCCGGGACCTCCTGGTAAAATAAAATATATATATAGAGAGGGCGCATGGGCTGCCGGGCTCTGTGTGCCTATGGGCCGCCAGGCCCCGGGAGCCATGCAGCGAGATAATAACGTGACAGGGAAGAGACAAAACGAGATGTTCCGAAGGCTCTGAGGGCCAGGAGCCGAGGTGGCGTAGGTGGCAGAACACTTCTCTCCTACATCGGAGGTCTCCAGGATAGAGTTTTGGTGAAGACTGGAGGAGAGGGATGAGAAGAGATGGCAGGAAACAGACACGGGGAGTTGCCCAGCGAATGGACACAGAAAGCAGATGGGGAAGGGGGGCTTTAAAATGGATAAAGTAAATAAATAAATCTTTCAAAAAAAGAAAAAAAGAATGAGGTAGAATGACAGGTGGTGATATGGAAAAGTATCAACATTTTTTTAAGTGAAAAAAGCAAATTAAAACATAGAAACTGCTATTATCCCATTTGAGTTTGAAGATAAAGTTTTATTTTTAGACCTGGGTAGATTATAGTTATATTAATAAATATAATTGTTAAATTGTGCATTTATATCATATTTAAAAATTAAAGTTAAAACTCCTGCTGAATATCTTTGGGTCAAGTTTGTCACATGGCTTTTAGGAGAAAATAATCATTTTTCATTCCTCATTGAACAGGAAAGCCATACTTCTCAGTGCTTCCAACAACCACCCAACCATCACTGAGGATATAATTTGTTCCAGTTGTCACCTGGAAAAAGCTGGCCCCATGACAGGATCCAAAGTTGCAAAAACTACCGTGGATTCCAGGCCAACCTCACCAAGACCCCTTCTCCAACCTTCATTAGTCATGTATAACTCTGCAGAAACCAGAGGACAGCCTCAGTGCAGGACTCCCTTCTGTCCTCAGCTTCTGGAAGAGCTATACACCAGAGAAGTCCCCAAGAATGGACCTCAGTCCATTCTCCTGACATCGCTAGCAAATCCTGATCACAATTCCCTCCCCTTACTGTTGGGAGAGGAACATGACCACTCAGCCTGGGGACTCTGGTCAGGACCCCCACTAACCCCACTTTCTGAAGCCAGTGGGGAGTGAAGGTTGGCTCCTCCTCAGAAAAAAAAAAGGCTGGAGACCTCTGAATTACACCTAATCACTGAGACATACAGGACAGCATTGTAACTCCAGAACTTCAAATAGCCAGCTCTCAAAGTGAGAATGGAAAGAAAAGGAGGCCCAGCAAGAGGGAGGATCGAAAGAGAGGGCAGCAGTGAACAGAAGGGAAAGGAAAAGGGAAGAAGGCTATTAACACAGAAAGTGAGCTGGGGAAATGAAAGGAGAGGTTAGGCCATGGAGAGAAAGAACTCTACCCCCTGCTAAGTTGAGAGGACACACTAGAAAGGGACAGATCCATCCCTCCCAACAGGCCTGTCAAGGCCACTTCTCAGGCTGGGCCCCCACCAGCACAGCCCTTAAAAGAATGGCTCTGCCCACCTCCTCCCAGAGCATTAGATTAGGCTTTGTGGGAAAGTTGAAATCTTGATGGCTTAGAAAGAGGACCCCACAGTTTAATGCACAGGCAATTTAAGTACTCCTGGTCCCTGATGAATACCAAGCCAGCCATGGCTTTGTTTCACCATTAAAGCATGCTCTCCTGACCCTCTGAGGGAGCAGCAACTCAGTCAACACTGCAGGGCGGCTCTTAATGGACAACAGTGAATTTCACTTCACACCAGCAAGTACCACTTGTGCCTACTATGTGCAGCACCCTAAGAGACCATACAACCCCAGGGCAGTTCACCTTCCTGACTTTCTTCTCTCCATTTCCATAGGATTTTTAAAGGAATAGGCTTCATGGGCAATTGTTAGAAAAAAACAAATGCTAGGTGACAACTTCACATTTCTGTCATTAATAACATCCATAAAGAGCTACTCTATATGTGAAAGACAGAGACCCACAGTAGTTTTGGGGTACTGCTAAGTAAAAACAAAAAGAATGATAATAACATCCCCTCTGAACCATAATCTGAGTTTTCCAGGAGCATATTCGCATAGAAAGAACAATAACACGGCAGAACAATAACACAGCATCAATGAATCCAAGCCCCTAGCAAAGGGCATAGAATTTAATACAGTATAAAGGCTTGCCAAACACTCAGACCTCCTTTCGGCAAACTTTGTAGGAAAACATCAGTGGTTTCACATTGAATTTATTTCTTTTTAGCTCTTAGATTCTTCACTCTGTTGCCTTCATGAAATTACAGAGCCACACGGGGAGTTTCAAGAGAAGGATGAGATTTAAGGGGCCCTGTCTAAAGGCCTATCTACCCCCAAACCATCCCTACCAACCATCTACTGCCACCTGAAAAACTCATTATTAGTGAGTCATATCTTTGGATGAAGGCATTATCTCCCCAAGTGGGGTATGTGGCATAATTTGGGGAACATGGACAAACAACTTTAATTTAATAGTTATACCATTTTGTATATACCTTCTATTTGTGGCAGATAATAGTGGTATTCAATTTAAGGTAATGATATGGTTTCCCTTTTAAATAAATTGTAGGATTAATTTAAAGAAAAATGTTAGTTAAATAATAGTACAGATGGAATACAGATAGGACAAAAAGCATGCATTTCTCACACAAATGAAGTGTGAGAAAACACCAGGATAACGCATTCACTTCTGAACCCCTTGCTTTAGAATCCAACTATTCCTAACAGCATCATATCATATCAGCATTACCAGACATTAAAGATCACCAAGAATTAGTCCTGCAAAGTTGGCAGGGCCAGAAGGAAGCAGAAACTGGCATGACAGATTTAAGATTTAGATCAGCCTTACAGAGAGTTGATAAATAAAATCTAATAGGTCCAACACGGAGGTGCCTGTAATCTAAGCTCCATGTCAGCAAAGCCAAAAACTTAGGCTAGTTTCTATTTCCTATAAATGTCTGGCTTGTCCAGAAAACCAAATTCAAATACAGCCAATCAGTTATTGCTAATTTCCTCATTTCTCTGCAACCACCTGCCCCCCACTTTGTAAGACCCCCAAAGTAAAATGGAAACTTAATGTCAGCCAATCAGAACATTTCCTCAGTTGCTTCTGCATTCATCCTGTATGAACTTCCTCTTTTCATGCCCTTGGTGGAGTTTCCTTCTACTTTCTAAATGGGATGCTGCTAGATTCATGAATTGCCCAATAAAGCTGTGGGATCCTAAATTGCATGAAGTTTTTCTTTGATCAGTTTGGGCAATGAGGATGGGATCTGAAAGTGACTACTGACGGCTCTGGAGACGAGAGAAATAAAAACACCATAGAACCCTTTGAGTTCTCTGTCCTCCTCGCCATTTCCAAGAGTTGTGGGTGAGTGCCTCTCAAATTTGAGCTCCACTTTGTGTGTACAAGCTTGCCGATCTCACTAGATTTTAGCACAAAAGTTACCTGGTCAACATAGTCAGTGGTGACAGTCTGATATGTTCTTTCATAATCTGTAACAAATGTTCCACAACAATGTAAGGTGTTGGTGGAGGGGTGATGTATGGGAATTCTGCACATTATTCATGATTGTTTTGTAAGCTAACAACTTCTCTAATAGAAAATATAAATTTAAAGAAAAAACAAAAGGTTAGCTGGTTAATCTTGTTGATTAGAAGGCTCAAATTCTTAGCCCAAAGTGGTGCAACCCACAGTTTCATTTTTGCTACTGCTGGTTTCTTTGCCCTGTGCACAACTTAAGAAGTGAAATGATAAAGATGGGATCCTCAAACTCAAAATGATGCTTTTCTACCCTCTGGCACCCCAGTATATTACATGTTCAAAAATTATGGGAGGATTGTGGGAAGATGGCAAGGGACTACGAGGCAGAGTTGAATGCTCTCACAAAACAGAGAAAGAGCCAAAAGCTGTCTGAGAGATCTGCTTTAGACGTCAGCAGACCAGGACAGCGCTACACAACTCCCAGCAGAGTGAGGGACAGAGAGGTGAAGAAGCTGAAACGACAAACGTGTATTACCAAGCCCTGGTGTCAGCCAGAAAGGGCTCTCCTCCCCCACACCCAAGATATTAAGCTAGGGTAAAACCCCTAGTTTGCTGTAGTCAACTGAGAGGGGGACATACATCTTCCTTCCTGTGAGCTGTTTCAAGGGAAAAGGGAGGGGAGGTCGAGGTGCTTTTCTTCAGTGAAATTGGCCAGCAGGGCTGGCTTTGAATTTCCACTCTGGGGATTCAACACAGGAGCACAGGAGAGCTGAGATTGAAAGACCTCAGTGGAAAGGTGCATTAATTAGTGCCATCGCTGGCCAGTCTGGAAATTACATGGACAAAAACTTGCACACACTCTGTATCCAACCCCTGGGAGAAAATCTGCATCCCACTAGTGAGTCCCTGGACCGATTTTGAAAACTTAAGCTGGGCAATTTTAAAGACTGAGAATAAGGTGAACTAAATATCAAAGAAAAGCTGTGGGGAAAAAAAACAATAGGCAAGGAGAAAAATTGACCATCAGAGTAAATTCACAACATATTCAGATGTCTAGACATCAGCAAAAAATCACAAGCTATACTAGGAAACAGGAAGAGATGGCCCAGCCAAAAGAACAAAACAAATATCCTGAAGAGATACAGGATTTAAGACAATTTAATCAGTGATAATCACACAACTCTCCTAAATCACTTCAAAGAATTTAAAGAAATAAAGGATATTAAGATGACACTGGGGGAAGTGGATATGGCTCAGGCAACTGAGCTCCCATCTACCATATGGGAGGTCCATGGTTCTATTCCCGGTGCCTCCTAAAAAAGACAGCAAGCTGGTGTGATGGGCAGAGGTGCAGCAAACTGATACAAGATGATGCAAAAAGAGACACAAGAAGAAAAACATAATGAGAGACACAACAAAGCAGTGAACGGAGGTGGCTTAAGAAATTAGGTGCCTCCCTCCCATATCAAAGGTCCCAGGTTCAGTTTCCAGTAACTCCTAAAGAAACAGCACACAGCAAGTGCAAACCATGAGGATGTGGGGAGAAATAAATAAATAAAATAACTCTTTAAAAAAAAAAAAAAAAGGCCACACTGGGAGAGCATAAAGAACAATTTGAAATCCTGCAAAGAAAAGTAACAGATCTTATGGGAATGAAAGACACAATGAGATTAAAGGGAAGCGGCTGTGGCTCAATCAGTGGGGCTCCTGTTTACCATATGGGAGGCCCCAGTTCGGTTCCCGGGGGCCTCCTGGTGGGGGCAGGCCCGCCCGCGCGGCGTGGTTGGCTGACCCGGCAAGCACAAGCAGCAAGGGGGGGATAAATGAATAAATAAATAAAATCTTAAAAAAAAAAAAATACATTAAAGGCACATAGGAGCAGATATGAATTTCCTGAAGACAGAATTAGTGACTTCAAAGGCAGAACATGAGAACTGGAAAAGGCAGAAAAACAGAAAGAGAAGAGAATGGAAAAAATGGAACAGAGTGTCAGGGAATTGAATGATGATGCGAAACGCACAAACATTCGCGTTACTGGTATCCCAGAAGGAGAAGAGAATGGAAAAGGGGCAGAAAGAATATTTGGAAATAATGACGGAAAACTTCCCAACCCTTTTGAAGGACATAAATATCAATATCCAAGAAGGACAATGTACCCCAAACAGAAGAAATCCAAACAGACCTACCCTGAGACACCTACTATTTAGAATGACAAATATCAGAGACAAAGAGAGGATTCTGAAAGCAACAAGAGAAAAGCAAACCATCACATAAAAGGGAAACTCAATAACATTAAGTGCAGACCTCTCACCAGAAACCAGGGAGGAGAGAATAAAGTGGTATGATGTATATAAGGTACTGAAAGAGAAAAACTGCCAGCCAAGAATTCTGTATCCGACAAAGCTGTCCTTCAAAAATGAGGGTGAGTTCAAAGTATTCACACAAACAAAAACTGATAAAATTTGTTACCAAACTACCAGATTTACAAGAGATACTAAAGGGGGTGCTGCTGCCTGAAAGGAAAAAACAAGGGTGAGAGATTTGGAGAAGAGTTTAGAATTGAAGATTATTAGGAAGGGTAAACTAAAGGATAAGAAGACAGACAATTGAATGATATGACAACAGAGAGCCAAAGGACAAATTGGATGAAGTAAGTAATGCCTTTACAGTAATAACACTGAATGTTAATGGCTTAAACTCCCCAATCAAAAGACACAGACTGACAGAATGGATAAAAAAATATGAGCCATCTATATGTTGTCTACAAGAGACCCACCTCAGACATAGGGACACCACCAGGTTAAAAGTGAAAGGTTGGGGGCAGATGTAGCTCAAATGGTTGGGCGTCCGTCTACCATATGGAGGGAACTGGGTTCAATCCCTGGGACCTCCCGGTAAAATAAAATAAAAAAATATATATATATAGAAGGCACATGGGCTGCCAGGCTCTGTGTGCTGGTGAGCCGCCAGGCCCCGGGAGCCATGCAGCAAGATGATGACGTAACAGGAGAGAGACGCAGGGGAGAGACAAGACGAGATGCTTCGAAAGCTCTGAGAGCCAGGAACCAAGGTGGCGCAGGTGGCAGAACACCTCTCTCCTACATCAGAGGTCTCCAGGATCGAATCCTGGTGAAGGCTGGAGGAGTAGGATGAGAAGAGATGGCAGGAAACAGACACAGAGAATTGCCCAGCGAATGGACACAAAACAGCAAAAGGGGGAAGGTGGGGTTTAAAGTGGATAAAGTAAATAAATAAATCTTAAAAAAAAAAAAAAAAAAAGTGAAAGGTTGGAAAAAGGTATTCCATGCAAACAGTAACCAAAGAAGAGCTGGAGTAGAACAGATAAATGTAAAATAATATTATAGTACATGAACAATAATTATTTAGTGCAACTAGCAAATTGTTCCTGTGATCAATATTCTATAAGTTTCTTATACAAAATAAACACTTGCTTTTAATTGAGGAGGACTGGAGAAGAGATATAATTTTGGATACTTCAGTTTTCTTTAACCCTTTCTTATGCATTCTCATTAATTAAAATAATACATCTGGATCAATAATGATTTAGCATGACTACTGTTGAAAAAGATTTTGAGTTTTTCTGTCTCATATTATGAGTTGGCATATTGTTATCTGCGGTAATTCATTCCAATAAGATGTGAAGAATTCCCAAAGAGGAATTTAATTATCCAGAAAGAATTATGGCCTAAATGAAAACTAAATAATGAAACCAATAATTTATTTCATTCTTAGAGATTATTATATCCAATAGTTAGAGCTGTAATATAAAAATTAGAATTATATTATAATTTCTATTATATTAGAATTATTTACATTTATATGCTTGTTGCCATGCTATTTCTTATGATTGATTATATTAAATCTAACCTGGACTTGTGCTCTCTTTTAAAATTTGTAATTTCTTTCAATCTATTTTTGTATTTATTTTACAATTTTACAATAGAGGTCTTTTTAATGGCTAGGAAAAAAAAAAGCTACTGAATATACACTTTGGATAGATCATATGGTATGTGAATATATCTCAATAAAACTGCTTAATAAACAAATAAGTAATTGTGCAAGAATAGGCAGAAATAGCAGTTATGTACAGCAGGGGAAACAGAGAGATTGAAAGAGGAGGAATTTCCTTGTTTGTTTTTTGTTTATTATTATTTATTATTACTGAAATAACGAAAACACTTTTTTTTTTTTTTAAAGATTTTATTTATTTATTCATTTATCCCCCCCTTGCTGCTTGTGCTCGCTGGGTCAGCTAACCACGCCGTGCGGGCGGGCTTGCCTTCACCAGGAAGCCGCGGGAACCGAACCCGGGGCCTCCCATATGGTAAACGGGAGCCCTACTGATTGAGCCACAGCCGCTTCCCACGAAAACACTTTAATAATGATTGAAGTGATGAACAGACAACTATGTGATATTACCAAATACCACTGATTCTATACTTTGGATAAATTGTATGCTTTATTAATATGTATCAATAAAATTGATTTGTTTTAAAAAATAGGGTGGGTTGGGGGAAAAATACACCAAATGTAAGATATGGACTATAGTTAGCAGTAATATTTTGACAATGCTCTTGAATACTTTGTAACAAATATATCACAACAATGCAAGGTGTTGGTGGAGGGATGATGTATGGGACCCCTACATGATGTTACGCATGTTTATTTTGTAAGTTCACAACTTTTACTATATAGGTTCATGTATGAATGATATACGTCAATTAAAAAAAATAAAAAAATAAAATAAAATTTAAAAAATCAACAGTCTCCAAAGGATTTATACAAGACCTAGAAATACATAGCTTAATATTCAAAAAGTCAAGAATGTATTCCAAAATTACTCAATAGGTCAAGAACTAAGAAAATCTCAACATATCACCAGGGAAAATTTAAAAATAAAAAAATGAAAAATTTATGGGGCCGGAGGCTGTGCCTATCTAACCAAATGGCAACCTAGAGTTATAAGGACTATTATGGGGAAATGGGGAACATTCCAATTAGACAAAGATCTCAGAGGTGCTCTTGAGAAAAAGGGTTCCCAATTTAGGCCAAATGGGATGCCTATTTTAATTGGTACTCTACTAAGAAATCATAAGGCTAAAAATAGCTTATATAAACCAGTGAATTTTTTAATTTCTATGTTTTCTGTGTTTTTACATCTAATTCGTGCCTGAAAACTTTTAAGTTGAAGCTATAAGCTCTCTATTTGTATCTGTTTATATGTCTGATATTTTCCTACCTCAGTTAACAAGAATCCTTAAGAGCTCTATTCAAATTGCCTTAAATATAAATAAGCACTTATACCTTTAAAGTCCAAGAAATTAAGGAAACCAAGCTTCTAGTATTTCCAATGAGGAAAAAAAAAAAAAGTATTCATAAACCTAAAACCAAATGTTTTAAAAAATAATTCAAAGAAGCGAATGTGGCTCAAGTGATTGGGCTCCCACCTACCACATGGGAGATCTTCTTTAGGTACCTCCTAAAGAAGACAGCGAACTGCCGTAATGGGCAGGCACCGTAAGTTGACCCAACAAGATGACACAACAAGAGACACAAGGAAAACTTAATGAGAGACACAACAAAGCTGGGAGTGGAGGTGGATCAAGTGATTAAGCGCCTCCCTCCTACACTAGAGGTCCCAGGTTTGGTTCCTGAGTCCTCCTAAGGAAACAAGGAAGATGAACAGACACAGCAAGTACAGGCAACGAGTGGGTGGGGAGAGATAAATAAAATAAACCTTTAAAAAAAATAATAAAATAATAATTCAAGTTCACTTATTTCAGATAAACCCTAGACAAACAGGACTAGTTTATATTGTTAGCTATGTCTTCTGAATTATCAATGTTAAGTACAATACAATCACAAATTTATTCTGCTTGGGTCTATTCTTCCTAAATTTATACATGTTTACTGATAAAATAAGCTAGCATTATATCTACCAGATCTTTAAGATGATGAAAAATGTAAATCTGTGTTTAATCAAACTGTGTTATTTAGACAAACTTTAAGAATAATTGTGTTTTGTAGGATTTTTGTTTGAAGACAATTTCAAAGATCTTTTTGGTAACTTAAAGTATGCAAATATGTAAAGTATACAGGACGTGTTTTGTTAAGTAACGAGAGTAGATTTGTCAAAAAGTAAAATGACTGCTTGTCCCAGAATGAGCAGCAGAAATGTGTAGGACAAAACCTGAAAGATATGGAAAGTTATAAAAGGAATTTGTCATGGTGAAGGCTGGCTTATGAGATTTTCAAGAGTTTTTTTAATCAGACAATGTTCTCATGTAAAACCAGAATTTGGGTTTCTTTCCGTTAAAATGACAAGGCTTTCTTAGATTATTAGTCTGTTCTTAGTAAGAGGCAAAGATTTTGTGTCTTATCAGACAACTTACTGATATATATTGACCTTATCATCCTTTATTGTTTTAGAAAACAAGTCTGTTCTTTTTTTTTTTTTGAGGTACCGGGGACCACGGATTGAACCCGGGACCTTGTATGTGGGAAGCCAGCGCTCAACCACTGAGCCACATTGGCTCCCCTGAGTTGGTTTTTTTGTTTGTTTTTGCTTGTTGTTTGTTTTTGTTTTTTTCAGGAGGCACAAAGAACCAAACCTAGGACCTCCCATGTGGGAGGCAGGCACCCAACTGCTCAAGCCACATCTTCTCCCCATTCACTTTTAAAAGAACTTTTTTTTTT
Source organism: Tolypeutes matacus (assembly GCA_026826555.1). NCBI lineage: Eukaryota > Metazoa > Chordata > Mammalia > Cingulata > Chlamyphoridae > Tolypeutes > Tolypeutes matacus. Next base: position 385,639 of record JAKSZT010053821.1, read on the forward strand.
TTTAAATACACTTACATTAACTCCTACTTACTCTTTTATTGTCTCTTTGGTTAAATAGACAACCAAATACTGTTTTACAGTGACCCATTTTTGTATTTAATATTCAAATCTGACAAGTTATTTTTTATTAGAGAATTTGTGACCTTACAAAACAATCATGCATAATGTGCAGAATTCCTATACATCACCCTCCACCAACACCTTACATTGTTGTGGAACATTTGTTACAGATTATGAAAGAACATCCTCAGACTATTACCACTAACTATGGTCCATAGTGCATATTTGGTATATTTTCCATACACCCCCTATTATTAACACTATGGATTAGTCGTGTACATTTGTTATAGTTCATGAGAGAACTCTCTCATATGTGTACAGTTAACCACAGCCCATCTTCCACCACATAGTTCAGTGTTATACAGTCCCATGCCTTGTACATTCAATACAAAGTGAACACTCCGTGGCTCTCGCTTTCATCACAGAGTTGTGCAGTCATCACCCCAGTAAATCTTTGAATGCTTTCCTTAGTCCAAAAGAAAATATCCCATACCCCCCATCATTGTCCCTTAGCATTGATATAGTACTTTCTTTGACACTGATGCAAGAATATTACAATATTGCTAACTATAGTCCATAAATTGCATTTTTCCCATGCATCACTGTATTCTTACCATCTTGTAATAGTGACATACATTTCATCTAATTCATAGAAGAACATTCTTGTATTTGTATTATTAACCACAATCCTCATCCACCTCCAGGTTCGCTATGTTATTCAGTCCCTAGATAATTCTCTAGCTTTCTTTTAATTGACATTTACATCCCTAAACTACCCCTTTCAGTCACAATCCCATTTATAAACCAGTCATGTTATTTGTATTCACTATAATGTGTTATCATCAACCCTATCCATTTCCACACTTTTACAGGCAAGCTAATTGAAAATTCTACATATATTAAGCATCAGTACTCCTTCTCAGGGCTCATCCTATCTCCTAGTAACCTATAGTCTAGGTTAAACCTGACAACTTTTTGACATTTTGCCCTCCCAAAATCAAACCCTAAATGATGTCTCATTGATCTCAAACTGTCTTTGGGATTTTCCAGAGGGCTCCTTGAAAACAGTAAAGGATTTGTTCTGTCACCTTGTAAAAAGAAATGTGCTAGAAACAGATTTATTTGATATGTTATGAGTTATGTGGGAAGTGTTATCAAATTAAATAGGATTTTCTAACCTTCTGTTGTTTAAATGTGTATGGGTAAAATGCTATTAACATAAACATTTAGAGGAGCTGATATCGCTCAAGTGGTTGAGCACTTGCTTCCCACATGGGAGGTCCTAGGTTTGGTTCCCGGTGCCTCCTAAAAACAAACAAACAACAAGCAAACAAATGAAAAAACCAACTCAGGGGAGCCAATGTGGCTCAGTGATTGAGTGCCAGCTTCCCACACACAAGGTCCTGGGTTCAATCCCCAGCACCAGCACTTAAAAAAAAAAAAAATATATATATATATATATATATATATATATAAACTATATATGTATATTATGTAGTTTCTGAAATGTTTATATATATATACATAAACTATATAATCCCTAGAGATTTGTCAATGTCCACACTGTCCATGAGATGTCCTAGTACTGATCTTCCTGATATTAGACAACAGTAATATTACTGGTCATAATTTTAGATATTCTTTAAAATGCTACATATCACAGAAACAACCAAATTTCCTTCTCAATCACATTATTTTTATAATGAGCTTTCATCAGAACTTTTAGTATTGTAAAACAGTAATAAGTTAACAATGGCTCTTTTAAGTCTTTTGTCATCTACAGATAGTTTTTATTCTGATGCTTCCCTAAAAACACTTGCAATCAGGTACAGGCCAGGTGCTTTTTCTTCAACAAAAAGAACTGAATTGGAAACCCATGGCAAGGACTATGCTGGCTACTCTGGGGCACGAGCTTCTCTTGACACTGCTTAAATAACTTTGAGAACACAGTACTGGACTGAGTAAAGATTCCAGAATTCTAGTGAAGAAGCTAACTGGTTATGAGATTGCTAACACAAGACTGTGTGGACCAAGGAAATTTCCTAGGACTGAATGAATCGACAAAGAATGATTATAGGGGAGCAGATATGACTCAAGCAGTTGGGCGCCCACCTCTCACATGGGAGGTCCTTAGTTCAGTTCTCTTAAAGAAGATCAGCAAGACAGAGGACTAGCATGGTGAGGAGACACAACAAGCACGGAGCGGATGTGGTTCCAGCAATTGGATGCTTCCCTCCCACATGGGAGATCCTGGGTTCAGTTCCTGGTGTCTCCTAAAAGAAGACGAGCAGACACAGCACAAAACAAACAGACACAGAGAGCAGACAGTGTAAACAATGAGGGGGGGGCTAGAAATAAATAAATCTTAAAAAAAAAAAATGATCATAGTTTTGTTTGGATTATTGATGTTTTAATGTTCTATTTTTTAGATACAAGAAATCCCTTACTCTTTTCCCTTAAGCTATCCATAAATTCATAAAACATTCATCTTTTCCTCCCTGTCTGCTCCTTCTAGAATTTGGAAAGTCTTATTGAATATTCTTATTTTTATGGCAAAATAATTATTTACATAGGTTCAGTCAAAATCTGCCCTCCCTGTTAACAGGACATAACTGGAGATACTGGTTATATAACCAAGGCTTTGACTGGAATGTCATGCCGGAGAATGATGCTCATTTAATCAGATGTGACCAGATACTTTTAAGGAACTTTATGGAGCCAATGCTTATAAAACCCTCTTCGAAAAATCCATCTGGTATTTGGGTCCAGGGTTCCCACCCTTAAAAGTCAGTAAAGAAAGTTACTTTCTGGACTGCAGTGAAATCTGGTGTCGAGTTCTTGGCTTGGCTTCCTAGCCTTGAGAGACTTTTAAAAGTCCAATCAGAGGTTTCTCATGAAAACTACAAAACTTTAAAAAGGCCCATATGGTAAACTGCCATTCTTGCAGTACCTATGTAAATAATCAGGCCGAATTTAATGAAACCAGCTTTATTTTGGGATTAAGAATAATCTTTTTAAGGTTATCTTTGATCAAAAGGAGGGTACCTATAGAGAAACTGTTTCAATGGAAAACTATAGCACACTCCTGTGGGTTATCGGATTCTCCTCCCTCCATCCTCTGGGCTATTTTGCATCCCCTTTGTAAACAGCAGATAACTGCATGGGTTTTTTTTTCGGTTTTGTTTTTTTAAAGATTTATTTTATTTATTTCCCCATCCACCCATTGTTTGAGGTCGCTGTCTGCTCTCTGTGTCCATCTGCTGTGTGCTCTGTGTCCATCTGCTGTGTGCTGTGTCCACTTGTCTTCTCTTTAGGAAGCACCAGGAACCGAACACGGGACCTCCCATGTGGAAGAGAGGCACTCAATCACCCGAACCACCTCAGCTCCCTAGTTTGCTGTGTCTCTCACTGTCTTTCCTCTTTGTGTCTCTTTTGTTGCGTCATCTTGTTGCGTCAGCTTGCCTTGCCAGTTCGCCTTCTCCAGGAGGCATAGGAAACCAAACCCAGGAGCTCCCATGTGGTAGGCGGAAGCCCAATCGCTTGAGCCACATCCGCTTCCTAACTGCATGGTTCTGTTACCTATCTGCAAATTGAATTGGATCCTGTGATCTTGCATATATTGTCTACCTACCTAAATGCCAGTCAGAAAGCTAAGTTGGTATCTTTCAAATACCATGCCTCAAACTGACAAAAGAGGGTTAATACTTCCGCTCCCATGATCTACCATAATACAGAGTTCAGCTCTTTCATGTACATCATCATACCTTCCCCAGAACACATGACCTGGCATGAGCAGTTATATATATATATCTAAGGTTATAAAACAGAGCTTCAATACCACCCTAAATGCTCTTCAGGCTCTCAGACTGAAGTTGACAGCTTAACATCAGTGTTCTTGCAAAACACACAGGCTCAAAATAAATAAATAAATAAATAAATAAAACCAGATAGACTCTAGATACTCTGACTGCCCATGAACAATGTTGCATTATGTTAATATATGTTAATAAGTCTGGCACAGTGATAAATAACCTGAATATTTTAAAGACCAAGTTAAGGTGATTCATGGTACCAGGTAGTATCAAACATTTCAATGGACAGAGGTCTTTCCTTGTCCTAAGGTAGATACTAAAACAGTTGCTAAAAAAACTTTTAGAAAATGTACTCCCTACCTGGGGAATGCCTTCCATTATTTCTAGTAACCAAGGCACTCATTTTACTGGGCAGGTCATTAAAGCTCTAAGTTTTTACTAACTAGTTGGCATTGTAATTGTCCCTACCACACCTCTATCCTCTGGAAAGGCGGAGAGAACAAACGGCATATTAAAACTTAAACTGTCTAAATTAACTGAGGAGACTGGGTTACCTTGGCCTGAAGTTCTTCCACTGGCCCTTATGACCATTCAAAGCAAACCTTTTGGAAAACAAACTTTCTCCCTGACATTATCCCTGGAAGACCTATGTCAACTGGCCTCCATCTTAACATTGATCCCCTGCTTCCCCAAGTAGGAGATAACTCAATATTGTAAACTACTAATGACTTATGCAAATGATTATCTCCAACAGGTAAGGTATGCATTACCAGATCTGAATCTCCCTTAGATTCCTTATACCCTAACTTGTAGCAATTAGATATACTGGAAGCAACATCAACAAAAAAAGGAACACCATTCTGGAAGTGACCTTATCAGGTACTCTTAACAGCTTCTGTCCAAGATCACGGAACAAGACCCCATGAATGCTGATGTTCTTGTCATATTCCTTATATTATTCCTTACAATTTTTGTTGCATTTTTGTTGTTTCCACACCCCTTTTGCACACCTTTTCCATCTTGCTTAGAAAATGATACCACCGAAGATGTTTAAACTGTTTCTGTTTGCCTCTTCCTTCCTCTTTGCCATGGCCTGGAAAGACAATACTACAATTTGCTTTCTCAAGCCATTGCAAGATGGGGGAATCTAAATGATGGCTAGATCTGCCAGCATAAACCCCAATCTGTTCAGGATCCAGGGGATCCTGTCAACAGGCAGTAACCAATTTTTTTTTTAAGAATTCCAAATGCCAGTGTCTTACAATCAAGCCAGCAAAACCACCCATATTTATAGGGTCAGGCTATTACAGCTTTTGTCACCCATGCCTTGTTTTAACCTCACAAACACTGTAAACATTTTAGGCCTATTCTCTGATAGCCAGTTTCACTGTGCATTAACACATGACTGACCCAGACATTACTCTCACTACAAACCACTTGTCCTTATATCATCCTTCCAAGAGACTGGACAGGACAGCTCCCACTATGTATAATGCTCTGTTTAAAAATGACATTTTGGCCCCTTCTAGATATGGAATATTATGACAATTCCATAAGCAATGTATGGTTAGAAACAGCCAACTCGAGCACTCCCTAAAAAGATAATCAAATCCTCACCGGTGTTCTAGGTGCACCTTTGGGTTATATTTTCATTAGTGGAAGGGTCCAAGACCATGACCCACACTCTCAATATGCCTGGGCATTTCAGTATATAGACTGATTAGCTGATAAATTTGGTTTTCTGGGCAAACCAGGTATTTATAGAAAATAGCTCAGGTTTTTGGTTTTGCTGATGTGGGACTTAGCATGGGTACCTCCATGTTGGGCCTACTAGATTTTATTTATCAGTTCCCCTTTTGATCCGGTCTTTGGCCAAGCCAAGGGCTGAGATCAAAATTTAAGGGATTGTGCCACTCTGTTACCATCTGCTGGCTCTATACGGCTTTCATAGGTGATTAACTCTAGATTATAGATATCAAGGGGTTGGTTGTTTTTGTTCTCTTCATGCTTCTGTTGTTCTAGACAGTCAGATACCAATTGGCAAGATGGCTGGGTGCAACCATTTAAAACTTTAGAGAGGATACAGCACACCTGGGAGACTATTATGATTACTATGAGTAGTAAAATGCCCAATGTTTAGAGTACGCACCTAAGCAAGGACCCTAGGACCCCAACCAACTGAAATAACTGCTTTTCGACTTTCCCAGAAGTGTATATCCAGATAGAGCAGGTGGTATTGTTATAAATAAGCTTCCAATCATATTTCTATTTATATTAACTCCTAACCAAGGAAATTTAAGTGTCCAACAAAAGAGGCCCATCTATAACAAAACGAGAAATTGCTGAGTTCCCATTGTAAAAGCTATTGCTGCATATCAAAAACCATTAGATTCTTTAGCTAGAACTGTTTTAGATTACAGAGCTGCACTTGACTGCTTGCTGGCTGAGCAGGCAGAAGTTTGTGCTGTTATCAATACCACCTGCTGTATCTGGTTTGCCCAGAAAACCAAATTTATCAGCTAATCAGTTATTGCCAGCTAACTTCCTCCTTCTGAATCAAACACCTGCTCCCCACTTTGTAAAACCACCCTAAGTAAAGTGGAAACTTAATGTCAGCCAATCAGAACATTTCCTCACTTGCTTCCACATTCGACCTATATGAGCTTTTCTTTTCTACCCTCTTGGTGGAGCTTCCTTCTATTTTCTGAATGAGATGCTGCCCAATTCATGAATCTCTCAAAGGTGTGAAATAGCATGAGAAAGTTTTTCTTTTATAGGGCATTTTCAGGAAAGAAAAACTGTAGGAGGGGGCAGAGTCTAGGGTACTCAGGAAGCTTGTGGTAGGAAGAAAGCATTAAGTGTTAGATTTAATGATAAGGACTCTTGAAATAGACACACTCCTACAAATGTTTGTCTCTACACATTTTCTCCCCAGCTGACTTGCCCAAAGTCCTGCTACTGAAATCTGGCTGGTAAAGTATTATGAGCAGCATTATCAATTTAATGTGGCAGAAGTTTAGCACTATTTCCTTGGTTTTCCACTCCCCAAAAACCTTTGCTATTCAACTCTGCTTTCTTTGAACACTGACCATACCTAGATCGTTTTCAGTTACAATTATTTTCTGGGCCAATGCTCTTGGGGCTGGCTAATGATTCTTTTAGTACCAATCATCAAGGAACTAATGATAGATATCTCTGAATAAGGCATTACTACTCCCCAGTGAGTAAATTCAGGTGGATCAAATCCTCCTCCTATCATGACTGCCTTTAACTGAAAGGGTTCAGAAAAATAAAAACCATCCCTTCTTTTTGGGAAAGTCATATCACAAGATCGCTGCCTACAGAGACTGGATTCAAACCATTTGTCTCCCTTGCTTTAGATCTGAGGACCCACCCAGTTTCCTAGACCCAGCTTTGAGGCCTAAGTCAGTACTAATTCTCCACGTCACCTAAAAAACTACAGAAGGTGTCATTCCTACTCACTTCCTTTTGAAGAGTCCTGCATAAACCTTTTTGGCTGTGAGGCTGGAGGGTCAAATTATGTTCAATACCCTCCCTCCTGTACTACTGCTTTTAATTGTCGACTCCCATTTTACAGCCCAGCCAATCAGTGCTCAGCTCAACCTGAGCAACAGGAAGCTTCTCAGAGTTTCCCATATGTGAGATAGCTATGCCTAGCCAACAAATACCAGAAATCTAAGAGATGGTTGAGGTAGCTCTGCAGAGACCCTGGGCACATCAACAAGCACTTGAATGTCTACTTGACTGAGTTGTTGGACTGGTAGACTGACTTAGGATAGGTGGAATTTTAACAGATTACTATTTTACTCATCGCCAATTTATTAAGCATTATTACCCACTTCCCTCTCTGATGAGCTTAATAACTAACTCCTTTTAGGGCTGTGACACCTTCCTATAATACTCTTGCTGTTGAAAGGACGCTGGGAAAACTGTCAGTCCCATCGCCTGCTCTGTCATTGGTTTACTCCACACACTTGAAAGAGCCAAACCTGGAATAAACTAAACTAAAAGAAATAAAGGGTGATGACCAATCAGTTGATTTACATATGAAAGAGAAATATGCATGTACTTCCATGCCTCAAGATCTTTTTTTTTTTTTTTTTAAAGATTTTATTTATTTATTCATTTATCCCCCCCTTGCTGCTTGTGCTCGCTGGGTCAGCTAACCACGCCGTGCGGGCGGGCTCGCCTTCACCAGAGGCCCCGGGAACCGAACCCGGGGCCTCCCATATGGTAAACGGGAGCCCCTACTGATTGAGCCACAGCCGCTTCCCTGCCTCAAGATCTTGATTACAGGTTGAAGGGTAAGAAAAGCTCTTAAACTCCAGGAAAAAAAAAAAAAAAAAAAAAAAGAGCAAAAATGCCTTAAGAGTCTGAACTGGGCTTTCACAAAAGTTTGGAACGTTCATCTCTTTTCTTATTTTACTTCAGTTCAAACTATACCATTCAAGGGAGCAGATGTAGCTCAATGGTTGAGCGCCTGCTTCCCATGTGCGAGGTCCTAGGTTCAATTACCCCCAGTACCCTCTGAAAAAAATAAAAAATAAAAATAAAAAAATAACCATTCCCCCAAGAATCAAATTATGTCATGAAAATGAAAAAAAAAAAATTATGCCATGGAGGAGCTCAAATATCATATAAGCCTCTCATTAATTCTTCTTGGTACCTCTGTGAAGGGGTTACTGACCATTATCCTGTTTCAAGGTCGAAAACATTTCTGTGCCAAGAAAGGAGGGCCCTGCCCAGGGCCTTGGGTGACATAGGCACGGAGCTCAAGAATGGCTCCGTGGCCTGCCTGTGGCCCATACCACAGCCCTGCCCCTCACTGCCACCCAGTTCTTATAAGGGAAGGCATATCTGTTGAAGGCCAGCCCCTGTGTTTCTCATAGTTTGTGTTTAGAAAAACACACTAACATTTTTTTCCTGATAATGAAGTCCTAAGTTCTCTACCAATGGGAAAGCTTTGTGGGGGTGGCGGGGGTTAATGAAAGCAGGACTGTGGAAAACTTCCAAAAACTCTTGGCCTCCTTAACTGCCCTGACAGCACATACTAATTGTGTTGGGGGGATCGGCAGGCCAGCAGACTGTTTCCTTCCAAAAGAAGCATAATTTGCTGGCCTGTTCAAATATTATCAAAAGAGGTTTGGAAAATGTTTAACTAACTTTTAAAATGTGGCCAAGAAATCTTATTGCCAGCAATTAATATTGGGGGTGGGGGCAGGGATCTTGTAAAGCTCCTTTAAAAAAAAAAATCACTGGAGTAAGAAGCCCCATTACTGAATGGGAACTCAGTGGGGGAAACTAGTCTTTCACATACATTGCTCAAGTCACCCTATTGTGGGGTTTACTTTTATAGAGAATGATTTCACTATCTGACTGGAAGTTTACCCTCCCCAGGTCCCACCACACGGAATTTGCCCTCCCTCGAGAGCTAAGGCCTGTTTCTACCCTTATGCACAAAACAGCTGCGGCCACTCTCTTAAGGTCTCCGTAATTCCCTAAACTGCCTTTTACTGCACAGGACCCCTAGAGGTCCAATTCTGTTTTCTGGGGCCAAACAAATACAAAACAAAGTGGTGGGAAGGTTCAGTCATTTCACTTCCTCCCAGAAAATAGAAGTTGTTAAACTATTATGTAAAAAGGAGAGCTGTACCTTTTTTTGTTACAGCATCAGTGAATTTCAGGGCTGAGAAAAATTCATTCCTTTTCATATAACCATATCTTCTTCCAGTTTCTTTGGAAATCAAGACAAATGGCCAATTCACACTTAAGCAGCCTTACACTGAGAAGCCCACAAGCTAAGAGACTGCCGAAAGGAAAGGGGAACTCTGGACCAGAGATCTTTATTATACAATTAAGAAAGAACATGGGCCCCCTTCCTGAAATGCTTACCCAATGCCCCATATTCATGTCTTAAGCACCTATTCTCCTTAAATAACAACACACACACACACACACACACACACACCATTAAATTTCCTAACAGTCACTAGGGGTTTGGGTTTCACCCTCAGGATAAGAGATGTTTGTAAGACACTGAAATCCTTGAAGGGCAAGTGCTGGGGACATTACAACTTCTGTGCATATTGAGGGGGGCACAGCTCTCGGCTAGTCATTAAAGCTGGTCAAATAAGATAAAATGACCTACTTTTGGGTGCTTCCTTTCTCTCATAAAAGTTGTGGGCGTTTTTTGTTATAATCTGCCAACAATGGCAGAGGTGTATGGCACCTGACTGCCTAAGCCACCATCCCTGTCTGTTAAAAATATTTCATAAGCAAAGTTCCCGGAATCCTATCCGAAGAGAGTTGCAGGCGTCATCACCTCTTTCCCAGACTATCTAAATCAGCCTCCAGTGTCTCCCTACCCGTGTTCCCCCCACCCCAATCCAGCCGACGCTTAGATGGCTCCCCACAGCACACAAACCCTCAGCGGGGCATTTAGTTTTTCCTAACCGGCCCTAACCTAATTATCCAAAAAATTTCCCCCCAAACACCGAATCGTTTTTCCTCTACCTCCAGCGTAAGGTTCATGGTTCCTTTCACCGAGGTCCCCTCTTTTCCTTCCTTCCCTACTCTTCCATAACCCACTGGCTCCCCAGAGATTAGTCCCACCACCCCTCAGCACCCCGCTCAGATTTCACCTCCCCAACAGGTCTATTGAGCACCAACAGTCGGGATTCCTTCTCTCCGCAGCATCTTTTCTGAAAGCCCTCGGCCACTGGGCGCGTGCTTTGCGCCCCCCACTTCCAGTCCACCACCGCCCTCTGCTCCCACCCCGGGGCTCCCAATCGGCTCACGCCCAGCAGACCCCGCACAGGCATGTAGTAGGCCCTCGACAGCGCCACACAAATCGCAGCCCAAGGCGAAGAAAGCCAACGCCTCTCGCGGACGTCCCCCGAGACAGGGTGTGGCGAGTCCCGCTCGGGGCCCACCAACTCCCGGCGAGGCGAGACCAGCGGAAACGTGGATCCTGGGAGCAGCTTCGTCCACTACAAGAGGGAGGGCGGGCGGCGCGGAAGCCCCACCCGCCTCCGCCAGCGGTGCGACGACCATTGAACAGAAGGAGCAGCCGCGGGGCGCCGGGGTGAGCTTCCGGCGGGATGCTGCCCCTTCCTCAGCTCCCGGCACCCCCCGCTCCAGAAGCGACGCGCGCCCCGGCTTCAGCCCGGTCCGCCGACCCATCCCGCCCTGTTGCCGGCTCTCGGGGAGCTCCCTGGGGAGGTCGGGACGCGTGCAGCTCCGGACAGCCTCTGCCCGCACCTCACACCCTCGCTGGTCCCAGCTTGGCTGGTTTCGGGCCCGCGGGGCCTCGCCTCACCTCTCCGCTCCTCTCCACTCCGCTCCGCTCCACTAACGGGCTGGGCACTAGTCTGGTCCGGAACCGAAAGAGCGCAGAGCGACAGCCCTTGACGCGCCGCACCTGCCTCGGAGCGAGTGAGAAGCCGCAGCGCGCCTGACGTCACGGCCGCCCCCAGAGCCAAGAGCTCCGAGTCACCTGATCGCCCTGGCAACGCCGGGCGGGACGAGGCGAGGGGCGGCGTCACAGCACGGGCTCCGCCTCCAGCCGCTCAATTCAGAGGCACCGCTGGGACTGGAGGTTAGGCTATGACTTCCTTGTGCAGAACTCTGAGCTGGGCCTGATATCCGAGACTCCATTAGACAACCCCTTCAGATTGGATCAGTTCTCCGCCCCTCCAACCGATACTTCTCGCCGCAGTGAAAGTGCCTGGGAGGCTGGGCCGGTGTCCCTGCGGTGCCCTGTCCAGTGCGTGGCACTCAGAGTTCGCTGTGGGCTGCTGTCTTCTCAGTCTAGACCCAACTAGGTTCGAAGTGGCAGTTTGTTTTCTGAGCTGTACCTCAGAGGTCTGGGGCTGAGGCTGATAAATGACTTGCTCTCTGGCAACTTTTCCCTATAAACCTCAAAGCAAGTAAGGCAGCCAATGCCCAAGAATGTACTAAGACTTTATTTGTGTCAGGAGGGGAAAGGGGAGGGGCTGGAGCCCAGGCCCTTAGTTCCTGTCTTGAATGTCTTCCAACTGGAAGAGAAGTCTCTGAAAGGCTTCCATAGTGACTCCCAACAAAGTCTAGAACAAACTTAGAAGTTCACCTTGAAAGGATTTTTTATACTCTCATTTTAGAAATGGATTTTTCTCTCCAAATTCCTCCCCTTGCCTGCTATAATCGTAGGCTTTCACCTCTGACTCTCCAGTCTTCCTAAATAGACCACCAGCTTGGAAATGAATTTTAACATTCCATGGAGGTTCAGTTACTCCCTCTTATTTCATCCTTTCACTTCTTATTGACTGAGTTTCATTTCATTGTTGGTCTCCTACTCCCTGCACTGCTATGGAGGTTTCCTATATGTTGTCTTTTCCTCTCACAGTGTGGGATTTTAGACAAGGAAGTTATAGTCAACATCTAGTGAGCACCTTTTGGTGCCAGGTACTGAGCAATAACACCCTGGCTGAGACATGGCCCTAAAGCCCAAGAGCTTATGGATGGTGTGCCTCCAATCCAACTATCACCTGTGTTGTTTATTAATTTCTTAATACTTTTAAGTAACATTTTTTTACTTTTATGCATTTATTCTTAAAAGAAACCAGCATACAAATGTGAAAAAAAAAAAAAAAGACAATTGTGAAAGGTAGAGGAGAATCATGGCTTCCAGGCAGAGCTGTCCAAATAAGGACAGAAGAGATTGCAAAGGTGAGCCCAGGTCCCAAGGGGAGAGAATAGCCGGCAGGAAGATGGTGAGAACAGGGCAAGGGCAGGCAGACTTGGGGTGTTTGGCAGATATGAGGTGGGGAACTACATCTGGGGTGGCAGGGCAGGGGAGGCAGCAGGAAGAATTGGGCCAAATGAGGTTTGAAGGATTGAGTAGAGGGAGAAAGAGCTGGGGTTCAGAAAGGAGGGAGTAGGGAGTGGAAAGAAAGGAGAAGTGGGCAGTGGTTTGGGGATGGGTTGCTGAAAAGGGAGGGCAAGTTGAAGAGAAGCCCAGGAAGGGGTGCTAACAGCATTAAGGAAGGGAGGCTGAGAGGTTACAAAAGTGAGGGCTGAGGGGAAGAAGGAGCAGCTGGAGAGAATCTGGTGCAGGCCAATGTCTCCTCAGGGTAAGGCAGTGGGGGGTGTCTTTCAGAGATTGGTAGGGGAGAGCAGCATTGTTGGTCAGCTTCTGAGGGAGGCTCCCAAATCATCTTTGGATCATCAGGGGCAAGAGCCAAACTTTGCAGATACTGATGCAGAGAGAAGAAGTGGGCACAACCATAACCATACTCGGACAGTGCCCCTCAAGATAGTAGAGGCTTTTTAGCTGTAAGGTTTTCTAGGGTAAGCACATACCTCCTGGGCTCAAATCCAGGCAGGGCAGGGCAAGGATGGAGGTAGAAGTCAGGTGTGACAGCCATGGAAAGGAGGGAAGCTAGATATGGCAGCTGGGACAGATGGGGGCTGTATTGAGGGAGAAAAGATGATAGGACACATTTTCAGTAAGGTCCCTGGGCACACCTTGTTCACTGAGTTGGTAGAGTGAAGTTGTAACTATCAAAGGAAAAACGGAACATTCCCCACCCTTCTGACACCTTGAGGAAAAAGCGCTACCACATGGGTGAAAACTCAGGGAACGTTGTTGCTGACAGCATCCAAGAACCAGAGATGTGGCAAGGGAGTGCATCCCCCATGGCTCTTTTCTAGGATTTTGACCTCAGTTCTCAGGATTGAGCAGTAGTCCTGGTATAGAAGTTGCCAGAGTTTCTTAAGTTTCTTCACAGGGGATTTCCATTCCTGGAGAGAGAGAGAGAGGAAAAAAAAAAAAAAAAAAAATGTGTAGAAGGCTCCGCAAAGCATATTTTCTGTGAAAGGCCATTAGCCACAGAGGCTGCAGTGCATTCTCATCGTCTGTTAATTCAGGTGAACCCTCTAGGGACTAAGGAGACAAAATGGTGCAATGAGTGGTTGGGAACCTGGGCTCTGGGATTTATCCATTGTGTGAATTAGTTACCTACTTCTTTAAGCCTCAATTTTCTTACCTGTAAATGAGGCTAAAAATACCTATCTCATAAGACTATCATAGACATTAGGCAAATTCCAGGGCAAAGAAAGGGAATCCAGAGTCATAGTATTTTAAAAGGGTCATTTTAATAACCATTGTATTTTCATTGCACCTCACTTGTTCACTCAAAAATTGGATGAAAGCATATTTCTTGAATGCCTAATGTGCGCTCAGTCCTCCAGGGATCTGACAACTGATCAGGAAAGTGAGGCAGCAAGATAGTTTGATGCAAGGCTCCTGAGAAATGGAATGCCAATCCCTTCTGTGGCCTCAGCATTCATGGAAGGGCATTCATGTACTGCCTGGGGTGGGATGCATGAAAGGATGGATCTGGAGCAGAGCTTTGAAGGATGGGAAAGATTTGGTAAGTAGTGGAAAAAATATTCATGGTTGGGGGTGGCAATATGAGTACCTGGGGCATGGGGCACAGTAAATATTTGCTGAGTGAATGAATGAAGAAAAGAAGGAACAAAGACAACAATGAAATTATTGGGCACAGCTGTAAGCTCAGGCTTTGTTGAATGAATGAATGAATGAATGAATGAATGAAGACAATAAAATTAGAGAATGGTGGACATAGTCATAAGACCAGCCTAGCGAATGGTGGAAATTGGAGACTTGTGAGAAACAAGACAGAGATGGTGCAGACTGTGGAAGAACATTGAGGCAGCAGAGTCTTTTGGCAGAAAACCGGAGTCTGGAGTCAGAGCATCAGAGTTGAATTTTGGCTCCATCGTTTATTGGCAATGTTACTTTGAGTAATTTACTTAACCTCTCTGTGCATTTTCTCATCTGAAAAATAGGGATAAGATTGATATCTGCTTTACAATTCCCCTTGTCCCATTTTGAGGATTAACTGAGATAATTCATATAAAATCTAAGCATGGTGCCTGGCACATAGTAACTACTCCAAACTGTTAGCTCTTATTACTAGCATTAGTTTTACTAAGGGCTAAACAGAAGCAGATGGATTCAATATGAAAACTATAGGGAATCCCTGAAGTCTTCAGGTGGGACAGGGGAATGGAGTACAGGGATTTGTGAAGAATCCTTTGGCAGTAGTGTTCAGGCTGGCTTACTAGGGCCTAGAAACAACCTCTCCTAAAAACAAGAAAGCTTGCCCACTTGCTCTGACGGTGTGGAAGTTGGAGCTTGGCATGCACAGGCGAGTCAATAACTCTATTAGATGAACACCTCTAGATGCTGCACAAGTTGAACAATATCTTTTTTGAAGTTTGTGGGCTCAATGGCAAATGCTAGCAGAATTACCGTATATCAAGTTCTGAGAGTTTTAAAGCACCACCAATCCACCCCACCCCACCCCAACTCTGGCCTCTATCATATTTCTGTGTCTTCCCCCCAGGGAAGCACACAAATGAATGCATGTGAAAGGAAAGCCAGTGAACCTGGCCAACACATGCAAGAAAACCAGGGAAGAATGGCCAGATTTTTCTTTCATGTAGAAATATTTTTAAAAATTAGTGCTGCTGCTGGTTTCCTAGCCCACTGCTCTGCCTAATTCTATAATGGAACTTAAGGTGCATGTAAAGGAGAAAGATGCAAAGTCAGTTTGCTTGTGACCATGCTTCAAGGTTTTGGTTTTCACCTTAGCCTGAGTTACCTTTCCTGACCTACATTTTCAAATTCCAATTTGCTGGTTTCATCTCTCTGCATTACAAGTGGCTGAAAAACTATTCAGATTGGTTTAAAATGAGAGGGAAAGAGAATTTATTGGCTCATGAAACCAAAACTCCAGGTGTGAATTTGAGCTTCAGGCCTAGCCAGATTCAGGCACTCAGACACTCACCGGGAATCTCATCTCTTGTTCCATCTCTCAGGTCCCTTTCTCCTGCATGACTTCATTCTCAGAGAGTCCCTCTGAGAGTGTCTGAATTACATTCTCATGGTGAAAAGTCCCAGTGGAAAAAAGTCTTTCTCTTTCTTAACAGAAAAGCTCCAGAATGGAATCTTAGTGTTCAGATTGGCTTGGGTAACTAACTCACTTTTCCCTGAACGTGTGGCTGCAGCCAGGGTCTGTGACACTCTGGTTGGTCCCATGCTCTCCTCTGGAGTGGGAGATGAGGTACACCTCCCCCCAACCCCATAGTTAAAAGTGTAGAAAGAATGGCTTTCCGAAGGAAATCGAGGTTTAGTTACCAGAACTAGGAGGAATGGATTCTGGGAAAATAAAAAGCACAACTGACCCCCACAGGCCACCAATGCTGAAACTGCAAGCCAATGGAAGCCTCCTATAGGCTCATGCAATATAATATTCCAATGAGCTAACCTTTAATTCACTCGGGAGTCAACTCACCGTCCCTTGTATTTCCAGGAAAGCTGCATCCAATGAGGAGCAAACTCCAGGCACTCATAGGTTGAGCTGTGTTGAGATAATGGCATGGGACCTGCCATTGGTTCTACCTAAGTGCACTCTCCTCTCTGGAAGTATTACTTCTGAGGACAGTGCTTCTGGGAGCACTTAATGCTTTCGATGTGTTTGTACAGCACCTTGAGTTCTCAAGAGGCATCACAAGAATGCATGTTTTGTTTTTGTTTTTGTTTTTGTTTTACTTTATTTTGCACATTTAATTATTGAAAATATAAACAACTAAAAACTAAAAAGTAAACACAGATAAATATATACATTTCTCAATTAAATATAATGGATACATATACATTTTTTTTTAATCAAACAAAATGTTACGCAATATATTTGGTTCATAGTAACGCAGTCATACACTATTTGTCCATTTGTGTCTGGCTTGCTTCACTTAACATAATGTCCTCAAGGTTCATCCATGTTGTCATATGCTTTACAACTTCATTTCTTCTTACAGCTGCATAATATTCCATCGTGTGAACAGACCACAGTTTGTTTATCCATTCGTCTGTTGATGGACACCTGGGTTGTTTCCAACTTTTGGCAATGGTGAATCATGTTGCTGTGAACATTGGTGTGCAGATGTCTGTTCGTGTCACTGTTCCCACTTCTGGGTGAGGTAGTCACTATTCCCAGTAGTGGTATGGCAGGTCACGTGGCAAGTCTATATTCAACTTCTTAGGAACTGCCAAACAGTCCTCCACAGTGGCTGTACCATTTTGCATTCCCACCAACAGTGAAGAAGTGTTCCTATCTCTCCACATCCTCTCCAACACTTGTAGTTCTCTGTCTTTTTAATAGTGGCCATTCTGATAGGTGTGAAATGATATCTCATTGTAGTTTTGATTTGCATTTCCTTAATCATGAGTGCTGTTGAGCATTTCTTCATGTGTTTTTTTTTGTTTTTTTGTTTTTTTTTTTTGCCCTTTATATTTCTTCTTTGGAAAAATATCTATTGAAGTCTTTCGCCCATTTTTAAATTGGGTTGTTTGTTTTATTGTTGAGTTGTAACATCTCCTTAATATCCTGGATATTAAACCCTTATCAGATATGTGATTTCCAAATATTTTTTCCCATTGAGTTGGCTGCCTTCT
Organism: Tolypeutes matacus; assembly: GCA_026826555.1. Taxonomy (NCBI): domain Eukaryota; kingdom Metazoa; phylum Chordata; class Mammalia; order Cingulata; family Chlamyphoridae; genus Tolypeutes; species Tolypeutes matacus. The sequence goes on from JAKSZT010053821.1 coordinate 403,054, forward strand.
CACCCTTCTGACAAAGTCCTGTGAGGTGCAAAAGTGTTTAATTTTGAGGAGGTCCCATTTAAATAATTTTTCTTTTGTTGTACGTGCTTTGGGTGTAAGGTCCAAGAAACCACCTACTACAAGGTCTTGAAGATGTTTCCCTACATTTTCTTCTCGTAGTTTCATGGTCCTGGCTTTTATATTTAGATCTTTGATCCATTTTTAAGTTGATTCTTGTATAGGGGGTGAGATAGGGGTCCTCTTTCATTCTTTTGGTTATAGATATCCAGTTCTGCCAACACCATTTGTGGAAGAGACTGTTATATCCCATTAGCATGGGCTTGGTAGGTTTGTCAAAAACCAGTTGACTGTATAGGTCAGGGTATATATCTGGGTTCTCAATTCTATTCCACTGATCGATGTGTCTGTCTTTATGCCAGTACCATGCTGTTTTGACCACTGTAGCTTTGTAATGTGTTTCAAGGTCAGTAAGTGAAATTCCTCCCACGTCGCTCTTCTTGTTTAGAATGCTTTTGACTATTCAGGTGCACTTACCCGTCCAGATGAATTTGGTAATTGCCTTCTCTAATTCTGTAAAGTAAGCTGTTGGGATTTTGATTGGTATTGCATTGAATCTATAAATCAGTTTGGGCAAGATTGACATCTTCACGATATTTATTCTTCCAATCCATGAACACGGAATGTCTTTCCATTTGTTTTAGGTCTTTTAAAATTTCTTTTAGCATTGTTTTGTTGTTTTCTGCATATAGGTCTTGTACTTTTTTGGTTAAATTAACTCCTAGGTATTTGAGTCTTTTTGTTGCCATTGAAAATGGAATTTCCCCCCTGATTTCCTCCTCAGATTGTTCAGTACTAGTGTACAAAAACATTACTGATTTTTGTGTGTTGATCTTGTATCCTGCCACTTTGATGAACTCATTTATTAGTTCAAGTAGCTTTGTTGTGGATACTTCAGGATTTTCTAAGTACAGGATCATGTCATCCGCAAGCAGTGAGAGTTTTACTTCCTCTTTTCCTATTTGGATGCCTTTAATTTTTTTTTCTTGTCTAATTGTCCTAGCTAGAACTTCTAATACAATGTTGAACAACAGTGGTGACAGTGGGCATCCTTGTCTTGTTCCTGATCTTAGAGGGAAAGCTTTCAACCTTTCCCCATTGAGTATGATGTTGGCTGTGGGTTTTTCATATATGCCCCTTTATCATATTGAGTAATTTTCCTTTTATTCCTATCTTTTGAAGTGTTTTTATCAAAAAAGGATGTTGGATTTTATCGAATGCCTTTTCTGCATCTATTGAGATGATCAGGTGGTTTTTTTCCTTCAATTTGTTAATGTGGTGTATTACATGGATTGATTTTCTTATGTTGAACCAGCCTTGCATACCAGAAAAAATCCCACTTCGTTGTGATGTATAAGTCTTTTGATATGCTGTTGGATTCGATTTGCAAGCATTTTGTTGAGAATTTTTGCATCTATGTTCATGAGAGAGATTGGTCTGTAATTTTCTTTTCTTGTGGAATCTTTATCTGGCTTTGGTATTAGGGTGATGTTGGCTTCATAAAATGTGTTGGGTAATTTTCCCTCCTCTTCAATATTTTGGAAGAGTTTAAAGAGGATTGGTGTTAATTCTTTTTGAAATGCTTGGTAGAATTCACCTGTGAAGCCATCTGGTCCTGGACTTTTCTTTGCTGGGAGATTTGTTTGTTTGTTTGTTTGTTTTAGTTTTTTTTTTTTTTTAACTTTATTTTGTACATTTAATAATTGAAAACATAAGCAATTAAAAACTAAAAAGTAAACACAGATGAACAAATATATACATTTCTCAATTAAATGTAATGGATACATGTAAGTTTTTTTTTTTTTTTTTGTGAATCAAACAATATTTTACACAATATATTTGGTTCATAGTAATGCATTCATACAGTATTTGTCCTTTTGTGTCTGGCTTGCTTCACTCAACATAATGTCCTCCAGGTTCATCCATGTTGCCATATGCTTTATGACTTCATTTCTTCTTACAGCTGCATAATATTCCATCATGTGAATAGACCACAGTTTGTTTATCCATTCATCTGCTGATGGACACCTGGGTTGTTTCCAACTTTTGGCAATGGTGAATAATGTGGCTATGAACATCGGTGTGCAGATGTCTGTTCGTGTCACTGCTCTCAGTTCTTCTCGGTATATACCCAGTAGTGGTATTGCAGGGTCACATGGTAAGTCTATATTCAACTTCTTTAGGAACTGCCAAACAGTCCTCCATAGTGGTTGTACCATCCTGCATTCCCACCAACAGTGAAGAAGTGTTCCTATCTCTCCACATCCTCTCCAACACTTGTAGTTCTGTCTTTTTAATAGTGGCCATTCTGATAGGTGTGAAATGGTATCTCATTGTAGTTTTGATTTGCATTTCCCTAATCATGAGTGATGTTAAGCATTTCTTCATGTGTTTTTTTGCCATTTGTATTTCTTCTTCGGAGAAATGTCTATTCAAGTCTTTGGCCCATTTTTTAATTGGGTCATTTGTCTTTTTATTGTTGAGTTGTAACATCTCTTTATATATCCTGAATATTAAACCCTTCTCAGATATGTGATTTCCAAATATTTTTTCCCATTGAGTTGGCTGCCTTTTCACCCTTCTGAGAAAGTCCTGTGAAGTGCAAAAGTGTTTAATTTTGAGGAGGTCCCATTTATCTACTTTTTCTTTTGTTGCACGTGCTTTGGGTGTGAGATCCAAGAAACCACCACCTACTACAAGGTCTTGAAGATGTTTCCCTACATTTTCTTCCAGTAGTTTTATGTTCCTGGCTTTTATATTTAGATCTTTGATCCATTTTGAGTTGATTCTTGTATAGGGGGTGAGATAGGGGTCCTCTTTCATTCTTTTGGTTAGATATCCAGTTGTCCCAACACCATTTGTTGAAGAGACTGTTTTTTCCCATCAGCGTGGGCTTGGTAGGTTTGTCAAAAACCAGTTGACTGTATAGGTGAGGGTTTATTTCTGGATTCTCAATTTTATTCCACTGATCGATATGTCTATCTTTATGCCAGTACCATGCTGTTTGGACCACTGTAGCTTTGTAATATGTTTCAAGGTCAGGCAGCGAAATTCCTCCCACATTGCTCCTCTTTTTTAGAATGCTTTTGGCTATTCGGGTGCACTTACCCTTCCAGATGAATTTGGTAATTGCCTTCTCTAATTCTGTAAAGTAAGCTGTTGGGATTTTGATTGGTATTGCATTGAATCTATAAATCAGTTTGGGCAAGATTGACATCTTCACGATATTTATTCTTCCATTCCATGAACACGGAATGTCTTTCCATTTGTTTAGGTCTTTTAAAATTTCTTTTAGCATTGTTTTGTAGTTTTCTGCATATAGGTCCTGTACTTCCTTGGTTAAATTAACTCCTAGGTATTTGAGTCTTTTTGTTGCTATTGAAAATGGAATTTTCCTCCTGATTTCTCCTCAGATTGTTCAGTACTAGTGTACAAAAACATTACTGATTTTTGCGTGTTGATCTTATATCCTGCCACTTTGCTGAACTCATTTATTAGTTCAAGTAGCTTTGTTGTGGATACTTCAGGATTTTCTAAATACAGGATCATGTCATCCGCAAACAGTGAGAGTTTTACTTCCTCTTTTCCTATTTGGACGCCTTTAATTTTTTTGTCTTGTCTAATTGCCCTAGCTAGAACTTCTAGTACAATGTTGAATAACAGTGGTGACAGTGGGCATCCTTGTCTTGTTCCTGATCTTAGGGGGAAAGCTTTCAACCTTTCCCCATTGAGTATGATGTTGGCTGTGGGTTTTTCATATATGCCTTTTATCATATTGAGTAATTTTCCTTTTATTCCTATCTTTTGAAGTATTTTTATCAAAAAAGGATGTTGGATTTTGTCGAATGCCTTTTCTGCATCTATTGAGATGATCAGGTGGTTTTTTTCCTTCAATTTGTTAATGTGGTGTATTACATTGATTGATTTTCTTATGTTGAACCAGCCTTGCATACCAGGAAT
>JAKSZT010053821.1:412070-563140 GCA_026826555.1 Tolypeutes matacus
AGATCAATAAAATTGACAAACCCCTAGTTAGACTAACAAAGGAAAAAAAGAGAGAAGATGCAAATAAATAGAATCAGAAATGAAAGGGTGGAAGTTACAAATGACCTCACAGAAATAAAAAGAATCATAAGAGGATATTATGAGAAACTATATGCCAACAAACTAGACAATCTAGGTGAAATGGACAATTCCTAGAAATGCACAACCAACCTATACTGACACTACAAGAAATGTAAGAACTTAACAAAACAATCACATATAAGAGATTGAATCTATCATCAAAAATCTCCCAGCAAAGAAAAGTCCAGGACCAGATGGCTTCATAGGTGACTTCTACCAAGCATTTCAAAAAGAATTAACACCAATCCTCTTTCAACTCTTCCAAAAAATTGAAGAGGAGGGAAAATTACCCAACACATTTTATGAAGCCAACATCACCCTAATACCAAAGCCAGATAAAGATTCTACAAGAAAAGAAAATTACAGATCAACCTCTCTAATGAACATAGATGCATAGATGCAAATCGAATCCAACAGCATATCAAAAGACTTATACATCACGACCAAGTGGGATTTATTCCTGGTATGCAAGGTTGGTTCCACATAAGAAAATCAATCAATGTAATATACCACATCAACAAATTGAAGGAAAAAAACCACCTGGTCATCTCAATCGATGCAGAAAAGGCATTCGACAAAATCCAGCATCCTTTTTTGATAAAAACACTTCAAAAGATAGGAATAGAAGGAACATTCCTCAATGTGATAAAAGACATATATGAAAAACCGACAGCCAACATCATATTCAATAAGGAAAGGTTGAAAGTTTTCCCTCTAAGATTGGGAACAAGCCAAGGATGCTCATTGTCACCACTGTTATTCAACATTGTACTACAAGTTCTAGCTAGGGCAATTAGAGCAGAAAAAGAAATTAAAGGCATCCAAACAGGAAAAGAGGAAGTAAAACTCTCAACTGGTTGCGGATGACGTGATCCTGTACTTAGAAAACCCTGATGTATCCACAACAAAGCTTCTTGAGCTAATCAGTTCAGCAAAGTGGCAGGATACAAGATCGACATACAAAAAACAGTAATCTTTTTGTACACTAGTACTGAACAACCTGAGGAGGAAATCAGGGGGAAATTCCATTTTCAACAGCAACAAAAAGACTCAAATACCTAGGAAATAATTTAACCAAAGAAGTACAGGACCTATATGCAGAAAACTACAAAACAATGCTAAAAGAAATAAAAAGAGACCTAAACAAATGGAAAGACATTCCATGTTCATGGATTGGAAGAATAAATATCATGATGATGTCAATTTTACCCAAACTGATTTATAGATTCAATGCAATACCAATCAAAATCCCAACAGCTTACTTTACAGAATTAGAAAAGGCATTTACCAAATTCATTTGGAAGGGAAAGTGCACCCGAACAGCCAAAAACATTCTAAAAAAGAAGAGTGACGTGGGAGGAATTTTACTGCCTGACCTTGAAACACATTACAAAGCTACAGTGGTCAAAACAGCATGGTACTGGCATAAAGACAGACACATCAATCAGTGGAATAGAATAAAAAACCCAGAAATAAACCCTTACCTATACAGTAAACTGATTTTTGACAAACCTACCAATTCCATGCTAACTGGAAAAAACTGTCTTCAACAAATGGTGTTGGCAGAACTGGATATTTATAACCAAAAGAATGAAAGAAGACCCCTATCTCACCCCCTATACAAGAATCAACTCAAAATGGATCAAAGATCTAAATATAAAAACCAGGACCATAATACTACTAGAAGAAAATGTAGGGAAACATCTTCAAGACCTTGTAGTAGGTGGTGGTTTCTTGGACCTTACACTCAAAGCAACAAAAGAAAAAATAGATAAATGGGACCTCCTCAAAATTAAACACTTTGTACCTCACAGGACATTGTCAAAAGGGTGAAAAGGCAGCCAACTCAATGGGAAAAAATACTTGGAAATCACAAATCCGATAAGGGTTTAATATCCAGGATATATAAAGAGATGTTACAACTCAACAATAAAAAGACAACCCAATTAAAAAATGGGCAAAAGACTTAAATGGACATTTCTCCAAAGAAGAAACACAAATGGCAAAAAAAAAAGAAAAAACACTTGAAGAAATGCTCAGCATCACTCATGATTAGGGAAATGCAAATCAAAACTACAATGAGATATCATTTCACACCTATCAGAATGGCCACTATTAAAAAGACAGAGAACTACAAGTGTTGGAGAGGATGTGGAGAGATAGGAACACTTATTCACTGTTGGTGAGAATGCAGATTGGTACAGCCACTGTGTTGGACTGTTTGGCAGTTCCTAAAAAAGTTGAATATAGACTTGCCACGTGACCGTGCAATACCACTATTGGGTATATACCCAGAAGAACTGAGAGCAGTGACACAAACAGACATCTGCACACCGATGTTCATAGCAACATTATTCACCATTGCCCAAAGTTGGAAACAACCCAGGTGTCCATCAACAGATGAATGGATAAACAAAGTGTGGTCTATTCACATGATGGAATATTATGCAGCTGTAAGAAGAAATGAAATTGTAAAGCATATGACAACATGGATGAACCTGGAGGACATAATGTTGAGCGAAGCAAGCCAGACACAAAAGGACAAATACTGTATGAATGCGTTACTATGAACCAAATATATTGTGTGACATATTGTTTGATTAAAAAAAAAAATTATGTCCAGTACATTTAATTGAGAAATATATATATTATTCATCTGTGTTTACTTTTCAGTTTTTAATTGTTTATATTTTCAATTACTAAATGTCCAAACTAAAGTCAAAAAAAAAAAAGAAAGAAAGAAAGAAAGATATTGCATGTTCAAGGGGCACAGATCCCGATTACTATTTGGCCTACTTGGTCTATTGTTAAATCAGTACTGGAACCTTTACAAATAGAGGATGAAGAAGAAAGAGATGAGAAGAAAGAGAAATTTGTAGATAGTTCCCCTCAGGATTTTCTTAAAGACGCTTTCCCTGAAAGCATTCTCCCTTACTGCCCACAGTGTAGAAAGGAAGAGCATCAGACAAATAAATGTATATCTAAATTTGATAAAGATGGGAATCCACTGCCAGGAAATGGCAACAGGACACTCCCTCCAGTGCCCCAAAATCTTTCAGGAGGGCTTTGTTCAATTATACCCAATCTAAACAGAGTCACTCGGCTCCACCCCCACAGCTTTCTGATCCGTGATAAACTTACGTGCCACCACTCAGGGAAGTGCCAGCCTGTACCTTGACACTACCAAAGAATTAATACTTAAAGAAACAAAATTAAGCCTGTCTAGTCAATTCAGGAATGAAACAGACTATTCCAGAAGATTTAGTGAGATTAGTATTGGGAAGATCTAGCATTAGTTGCAGGGGCATCACTATTCTGCCAAAGAGTTAACTAATGTAAGGAAAACATTTCGGCAGCAACTTTGTCCTTTCCCAGGGCCTTCTCTCCTTCCTTCCTCATGACCAAGCTCTCTTACTTCCCGGGGCTCCAGCTTAAAACTCCAACATCAGAACTACTATAACTCTGTCCTTTGCCATGCCTTTTATATTTGATTCCCCACCCACCAAGGGGTGGGGCTCAATGCCCTACTGACGTGGCCCAGTCAATGCCCTAATCATAACTTAATCATGCCCAGATTAACAGACCAGTTTACAAGCATAATCCAATATCTATTTTTGGAATTCATAACTATATCAAACTGCCAAACTCCTACAGTAAGGTATATAGAATGTGTTTTTATTATTAAAGAAAAAGAAAATAGTTTTGTCCTAAGGTAAAAGGACTGGTTATTAAAAAAGAGTAAAATGTGAGACAAAACCTGAATGAATACAGAAAGTACAGAAGGTGCATGAAAAAGGAATTTTTGTGGTCAAAGATAAGTAAGATTTAATGGGTCTATCTATAAAGATTTAAAAGCTTTAATGTCAAACAGTATAATAATACAAAGTTAAAGTTTTATTCTTTCTCAAAGTTTCTCAAGTCATTAGTCTGTTTTAATAAAAGTTTACAAAGAGTTTTTCTCCTGAATAATCAGTATACAAAAAAGAAAGTCTGCTTTATTGAAATAGCTTCTTGTACTTTAACCTTATCGTTTCCTTGAAGAAACCAGTCTTATCACTTTTAAAAGAACATAATATTCGGGAAGCGGCTGTGGCTCAATCAGTGGGGCTCCCGTTTACCATATGGGAGGCCCCGGGTTCGGTTCCTGGGGCCTCCTGGTGAGGGCGGGCCTGCCCGCACGGCGTGGTTGGCTGACCCAGCGAGCACGGGCAGCAGGGGGGGGATAAATGAATAAATAAATAAAATCTTTAAAAATAAATAAATAAATAAAAATAAAATAAAATAAAGCTTCTTCTTTAAAAATTAAAAAAAAAAAAAAAAAAAAGAACATAATGTTCAATGGGAATCCCTGTAATTTTTGTGTAACATTTATGTAATCTAAGCATCTTTAAAAATATTAAATAAATAAATAAATAAATAAAAGAACAATGTTCAAACCTGCTTTCTCAAAGTCAAATCTTGAAAAGTAGCTTTTTATTTCAAACTGTTACAAATGATTTGGTCTTTTACCTAGAAAAAAGTAAAATATTAAAAATAGTTAAGTTCATTTGATATATTTTAAGTTGAATGAAGTATTTGAAACTGTTATACAATTAAAAGGAATTTTCTAACCTTATGATAATTAAAGTTGTATGAGTAAAAAGTTCATATGAATACTTAGGAATCTTTAAACACTTAGGAAATAAAAGTTTATTCATTGGATGTCAGCTAGTTAAAAGTCTTATTATTGTTGTTATATAATCTACTGTAGTTATGAATTATATATAATATACTTAAATACCTAATCAAAACTTTAGTACAATATATTGCATACTTAAGTAATTTAATAACATATGTTACACATGAATTATTTTATTAAATGTATATGTAAATCTCTTGTTTGGACTTTGAACAGTCCTGAAACCAGATGTATTAAAAAAAAGTTTGGTGAGTATTGTTCAAACCTAAAAGTAAAACGTCATGCAAAAAACTTTGTTAATCAACAAACCAATGCCTTGCTAGTTAACACTTTTCATATTTCAGGAAAAATAATGGGAACTAAAATAGTAAGCACGTCAAGGATGTTTTGTAACAAATTAAAAGAGATAAAGTACATTCCAGAAAGTGTTGTATTCCTCCCTGGAGGAGCTGGCCACTCTCTCGGGGACCAATGCATAAACCTTGGAATGTACTGCCCAGGGAGTGTTGTGTTCCTTCCTGAGGAGGCTGGCCCCTTCCTCAGGAATTAACAAAATACTCACAAGTTGGCATCTATAGTATCAAATTCATTAATCATAAACACAGTCAATCAAAACTCTAGTATCAGCTGCTAATTCAACACTTCCCAGCTGAAAGCTAAATATTGGTAAGTTTATATATAAAACTGCTTTATTTATGTCATTCTGTAACTTTGTTTAATATTGATTTAATCTTTTAATTAATTATGTTATTTTTGTTTCTCACTTTAATTGACAGTATAGACTTATTAAATTAAATACACATATTAACATTTATCTTATATCCATCCGGAACTCTGGCCAAAAATGGGCTAGGTATATCTATGCTTCCCCAATACATGTAAATGATTCTGTTTGGATTCCTGGACTAGAGGATATTCGTCTGCCAGAACACCCCTTAGAAGAAGGTAAGAATTTCAATACAACTACAGGACTAGGATACACTCACTTGTCATTATGTGTTGGCACAGCCTCTGAGTGTTTAAATCTAACTCATCAAGCTTGGCTATTATTCACTCCAAAACATGGTAACGTCTCAAAAGCTCAGTTACATCTTTTATCTAAATTAAGCTTCCGTTATGAAAAATTTACCGGAATTAATATAAATATGAACCTCCCTGATAAAATTGTCTGTGCTAATCACCATCAATGAATACCTAGTGATTAGCACACCCATTGGCAAAATTACCAAAGGGTGGCTCCTGTGTTACTGCTTAATGGTTCCTATAGAACTGTGACTGACTGGTCCCCTAAGGGGTATGCAGTTCAGAATTGTAGCACAGTTAAGACCACTTATTCCCCCACAAAGAGCTCAAATGGAATGTTGAGTCTCATAATTTAACTACTATGATTAGCACTCATTTACCGCACCCTATTATCTGGCATGGTATGGGAATGGCCTCTCCTTTTCCTATATTGAGTAATAGAAATGTCACAAACCTTTTTATGGAAAATGCCTCTCAGTTTGCAACCCATAAATATTTGGAATGGATCATATAGTCATTCTTCATACTATTCCTTAGGAGAATTTGTCCTCAACATGATAACTCAGGAGGTTGAATGCTATGACTTTACTTGTAAATTATATTCTTGTTTAAATTCTACTATATATAATCACAATTATAACTATATACTTCTTAGAAAATGATCTGAAATTTGAATTCTGGTTAATCAAACTCACCCATGGGAATCTTCACCTGATATGCATGCTTTACTAACTGTTTTATGTCAAGTCCTCAAACACACTAAAAGATTTATAGGGATATTAATAGCTGCTATCATGGGTATCATAGCCATTACTACAGTGGCTGCTGTCTCTAGAGTTGCTTTACATCAGAGTATTCAAACCACCGGTTTTGTTCAAGGATGGCATAGAAATGTCAGTCTAGCCTGGGGAAGTCAGACTAAAATAGATAGAGAAATTAACCATCGGTTAATAGATGTAGAAAATACTGTTTTAATATTAGGAGATGAAGTTCAAACGTTAAAAATTCAATTACAGCTAAAATGCAATTGGAATATTACAGATTTTTGTGTAACTCCTCACATTTATAACTCCAGTGAATACAACTGAACACAGATCCAAAAGCATTTACATGGCCATCAAAATAACCTAAGTTTAGATATTGAACAATTACAAGGAAATGTAAATAGTATACAACATGCTCAGTTATCTATGCTTTCCACTTCTTTCACTAAGTATAAGATTGTTAAAGGTCTGCAAGATTTAAACCTGATTCCTTGGGTCAAAAATTGGGGAGGAGGTTTAGTAGAAGGAATCTTAATGTTATGTATATGCTTAATGTGTTTTTGTATAGTCCTCAGATGCGTACAGCAAAGCTTCCAAGGAATAATGCAATGAAAAGTCACCAAATCAACTTTTATTGCTCTGCAGAAACACAAAGGGGGAAATGTGGAAAAGCGACCGAGGGTTGGAATGCCCTGAAGTAAACAAGGGTACCTCTTATTGGAATAATCATGCTTATTGTTTTATTATTAATCCTTATGCATCAAGCCCTTTCTCGAGATTCATTACTTTGGTCGTTGCCGTTATCTCTCTCCCACCTAGAATAAACTTTTAATACTGTATGCTGGGGATATCCTGCACATGTCCCATCTTTGGGGTTGCTTGGGTGAGCCTTCTAGGTGCTGGCAAACCTGGGTTTTCTGAAACTTGTAACCTAAGCCGGGGCCCCGCCAGCAAGCGTAGGAACCCTTAGGCACCTGCTGGGTATGGAAGCCATGAAACATTGGCAGTCTCACATCACCCTGCTTGGCTCCAGAGGATGGCTGGTTAGCCAGAGACGGATAAGATTCCTGAGGGTAGGAACAACCTAAGACAGGCACAGTCAAAGGGGGCCATCAGGAGAGAATTTGAGGGCCTATAGAGGTAGGACATTAACCCTCACCCCTCCCAAGGGAGGTCAACTGCCCCTTTGGCTACTTTGTTTTTCATGTACGGCCCAGTTCAAAATCTAGGTAACTGTCAGCAACCTAGTCTTTTTTTTTTTTTTAAGATTTATTTTTATTTATTTATTCCCCCCCACCACCATTGCTGCTTGTGGTTGCTGTGTCCCTTTGCTTGTTTTTTTCTGTGTCTGCTTGTCTCCCTTTGTTGAGTCATCTTGCTGCATCGGCTCACCGCGCCACACGGGCCAGCTTGCCTTCACCAGGAGGGCCTGGGAATCGAACCCAGGGCCTCCCATATGGTAAACGGGAGCCCAACCACAGCCGCTTCCCTGCAACCTAGTCTTTTTATAAGCACTCATTAAATTACAAAACAAACATTTAAAGCTGTGTTAGGATACCTTTCCTTTTCCTTTTTAAACAACCAAAAAAGGGGGAAATGTGGGAAAACAGCCTAAAGTTGCAGTGTTTTCCTGAAGTAAACAAAGCGTCCTTGATGCTGATTAGAAACATTCAGGCTTTGTGCTGCATGTTCTGGGTGGATAGAACAGCAATGACTAAAGAACTTACTATGTTGCAAAGAGATAAGCAGACATTCCCTGTATCACGTGTCCCCTTTTTGCAGAATCCTAATAAATACGGTGGTGAAACCAGAATCTGGGCTCTCAGTCCTTGAGACTGTTAATGTCCTGGTCCCATCTTTTTTCTATCTGTGTGTTTGTTTTCTTGTAGGTCTGTGGTTCCTTCCTTTCTAACCTGTTCTTTGTTGATCTGGTCTCAACAACAGTGTTCTGTCCCAAGTTTCTTTACATCCTTGCCTCAGGACTCAGCACAATTTACCAAACTTTTTTTCCCTTTATTTGTTTTTAGGAGGTACTGGGGATTGAACCCAGGACCTCATACATGGTAAGCAGGCACTCAACCACTTGAGCTACATCCACTCCCCTACTGAACCTTTTTGAGCCTCAGTTTCCTTATCTGTTAAATGGAAATAATAATAGGACTGACCGCATAGGGTTGTTGCAAGGGCTAATTAGGTGAGAGTACTAATTAGTTACCCCTAATTACTCCTTTTTTTTTTTAACCTCATACATGGGAAGCAGGCGCTCAACCACTTGAACTACATCTGCTCCCTGGAGCTGCTCTTTTTTGCACAGAGCTTGTTCTCCATGCAGTACCCCCCCCCAAATCCCCATCAGGCCCCCACATCCACACCCCAGGAGAGGTGAAAGGCAGATATGGGTTCCAGTTGTGGTCCCACCACTTACTTAGTGGCTCCTTGAACAGGTGAGCAGGAGCCCTTGATACACGTGAGGACCAGGGCCACTCCGTCACAATTCTTCAGCTGCAACAGCCAAGCCATAGCCACTTTTACTCTCACCACACCCAGAGCCTCATTTTAGATGCCACCTTTGCCCAAATCTCTGGGCTGCCTCAACCACAGTCCAAATGAGTGTGAGCCAGTTCTGTCTCTCCTGCCCTAGGTCCCTGAAGAGGCCAAACTGGCAGCTTGGGAGGTGAAGAATCCACCTGCATCAGAGTTGGGGGCGCGAGGCACTTTTTACTTATGCAGATTTCTGTGCTCCACCCCAGACCCTTTGTATTGGAATCTCTGGGACAGGGGCCTAGACACCTGCAGGTGTAACAAGCCCTCCGAGGGACCCGATGCAAAGAAAAGTTAATATCGATGGCCCTCTGGGGCCTCAAATTCTGCATATCTTTCCCCCAACCTGCTTCTCCTCGTGTGTCCTGGATAACTGGACCACCACTCGCCAGGGAAGCCAGTCACCCAAGCCAGAAACCTGGGAGTTCCCCAAGTTCTAGATAGTCTCAATCACCCCTTAGCCCATCTCTCACTAGGACCTGCCCATTTTGGCCCTTCTCCCTGCCCTTCCCTGCCTCTGTTCAGTCCTTTCCCCTTATGTTTCAGAACCAGTGGTCCAATTTGGAGTTCTTGATATAAAATGTCAACTTGGTTCTAATACTCCCTGATTCAAAATCCCTGCAGGATCAAGTCTGACGCTCTGACAAGACACTTAAGGCCTCTCTCTCCAGCCTCAGATCTCCTGCTACTCCTCTCACAGGGAAAACTTTCAACTCGACTTATACTCTGCTCAGTGAGGCTGCATGCCTCTGGGGTTCTAGAGACACAGTGCCCTCCATTGGAATATCCTTTCCTCTCTGCTACTTTCAATACTCAGCTGAAATGTCACCTTCTCTGGGAAGTCTACCCCAATGTCCCTGAGTAGTGCTGACTACTCCCTCCTCTATCCCTGTACACTTCCCAATTATATAACCCTTGACTCTGAACTGCCTTTATTTGCTTGAGTTTCTGCCACAATATACTCTGAGGGATTTGCAATCTATTCATTTCAAACTCCAAACCTTTATCAAGGCTGATTAGGTCCCATGATCTGGCTCCCACCCTGATCTCTGTCCCCACCCACTTCACCCAGACACACTGCACTTCAGCTCCTTCCTGGAATGCCCTGCCCTAGATGGTCCCATGGCTGGCTCCCTCTTGACATTCAGAGCTGTGCTCAGACCTCACCTCTTCAAGAGTCCTTCCCTGGCCAGCCAATCAAAGGTAGTCCTCTAGCCCCATTAGTCTCTCATAACACCGTATTTTCTTCTCTTTGTAGCACTTACCACAGGCTGTAGTTAATGCACTTTAAAAATCAACCTTGGGAAGTGGATGTGGCTCAAGTGATTGAGCTCCCGCCTACCACATGGGAGGTACTAGGTTCGGTTCCCGGTGCCTCCTGAAGAAGACTAGCAAGACAATGAGCTGATGCGACCAGCAGGCACAGTGAGCTGATGCAACAAGATGATGCATCAAGAGACATGAGGAAAACATAATGAGAGACTAACAAAGCAGGGAGCAAAGGTGGCTCAAAAAATTAGGCGCCTCTCCTACACCGGAGGTCCCAGGTTCAGTTCCTGGTGCCCCCTAAAAAGAAGACCAGCACACAACAAACAGACACAGCAAATGAAAATGAGGGGGTGGGGAGAAATAAATAAATAAAATAAATCTTAAAAAAAAAAAAATCAGGCTTACCAGAGGTAGCTCAAGTGGTTGAGCGCCTGCTTCCCATGTACAAGGTCCTGGGTTCAATCCCCGGGTACCTCCTTAAAAAAAAATCAAACTTACTGAGGTATAATTTGCATACAATAAAATACATCCAGTTCTATGAGTTTTGAAAAATATCTATACCCATGTCTCCACCACTCTACTCAATATACAGAATATTTCCAAACCTGTACAATTTTCTTGATTTCCCTATGACCAGCCCCAGCCAATCACTGCTCTGCTTTCTGTCACCATAGCTTACTTTTGCTCATTCTAGAACTTCATTTAAATGGAATCATATGGTATGTACTCTTCAGTCTGGCTTCTTTTACTTAGCATAAGGTTTTGAGGTGTATCCATTTTTATTTTGTTGGTTCCTCTCTATTATTTTCTTAATTTTATTATTTATTATGAATATCCCACAATCTATCTAGTCGCCTGTTGATGGGCACCTGGGATCTTTCTACTTTTTGACTATTATGAATGAAGCTGCTCTGAAAATTCATGTACAAGCCTTTGGACACACACTTTGAGATTGCTGGGCATATGGTAAGTGTATGTTTAATTTTATAAGAAACTGACAAACTGTTTTCCACAGTGGTTGTTCCATTTTACACTCCCCACTAGCAATGTAGGAGAATTCCAGTTGTTCCACAGCCTCATCAACAGATGGTATTAATAGTCCTTTAAATTTTAGTCATTGTAATGGCTGCATAGTGATATCTCATTGGGGTTTTAATTTGCATTTCCATAGTGGCTAATGATGTTGCGCAACTTTATTTTTAAAGGTATGGGGTGGGGGGGAGGGGATGGGGATTGAACCTGGGACCTCATATATGGGAAGCTGGTGCTCAACCATTGAGACACATCAGCTTCCCTGAGTTTTTTCCTTTATTTTGCTCTTTGTTTGTTTTTTCAGAAGGCACCTGGAACTGAACCCCGGACCTCCCATGTGGGAGGCAGGCACTCAACCGCTTGAGCCACATCTGCTCCCTTGAGCAACTTTTTATGTGGTTTCTGGATATTTTTATCTTCTTTTTGAAGTGATTCTTAAAATGTTTGCCCATTTTAAAATTTGTGTGTATGTGCGTTCTTATTAGTGAGTCATAAGATTTCTTTGTATGATCTAGATTTGTTAAAAACACATATGAGGGGACAGATGTGGCTCAAATGGTTGGGCATCCGTCTCCCATATGGAGGGACCTGGGTTCAATCCCCAGGACCTCCCGGTAAAAAAAAAAAAAAAATACATATGAGGGAAATGGATGTGGCTCAAGCGATTGGGCTCCTGTATAAGAGATCCAGGGTTCGATTCTCAGGGCCTCCTGGTGAAAGACAAGCTGGCCTGCACGGAGTGCTGGCTGTGCAGGAGTGCTGGCCTGTATGGAGAGCTGATGCAGCAAGATGATGCAACAAAAAGAGAAACAGAGGACAGGTGCAGCAGACCAGGGAGCTGAGGTGGTGCAAGAGATTGAGTGCCTCTCTCCCACTCCAGAAGGTCCCAGGATCGGTTCCCGGTGCCACCTAAAGAGAAGACAAGCAGACACAGAAGAACACATAGAGATCAGATAGCGAGTGCAAAACAATGTGGTGGTGGTGGGAGAAATAAATAAATCTAAAAATAAAAATAAAAAGATAAACGATTTTCTTAAAAAAAAAACAACCAAATCTTGGTGTGTATTTCCATCTTTCTCTCCCATTTCTCAGCAAGCTCTGTTCTTTCCCCCATTTCCCAAATAAAGTCTTTTTACTGGCCAAACTAAATATATATATGACAAATCTTTCTCCTAGTCTTTGACTTACCTTTTCATTTTTTTAATGATGTCTTTCAAGTTTTTAATTTTGATCAAGTCCAATTTACCGACTTTTTCTTTTATAATTAGTTCTTTCTGTGAGCTAAGAAATCTTTGCCTTCCTTCCAGGGTCATGAAGATTTTCTCCCATGCCTTCTTCTAGAAATTTTATAGCTTTTTGCTTTTTTAGTTACTTCTTTGACCCATTTTAAGTATGGTGAGAAGTAGGGGTTGAGATTCATTGTTTTCCATATGGATATTCAGGTGTTACAGCACCATTTGTTGAAAAGTCTATCTCTCTGTCTGTAGTTTAAATTTAGTTTCCTTTTTATTGAATTAGTATTTGTCTCTCCCACTAGACTTTAAGCTCTATATATATCCGCTCTAATTTAACCTGGGATCTTCTCCACCCCTGGCTCCTCCTCCTCGCTCGGGCTGTCCTCAAGCCATTTATTCTGAGATGGGAACCCAGGAAACAGGAGGAGGGCCTGGAGAAGGTGAAACAGGAAGAAGGCCTGAGTCTGGAAGCTAGTACCGTGGTGAGTTACCTAATTGATCACCACCGGGGCTCCCTCTGACCAGGACCTGCTGAGGAGCAGTGTGGGATGTGCCTCAGAATTGTTCCCTGAGTGTCAGAGAGGGGAGCAGATGGCCACCAACCCCAGCCCCCGCTGGTCAACTTCCTTCGACTTCAAGTCCAGGGAGCAGCCGTGGGCAGAAGGCAAGAGCTGGTGGAGCAGCTAAGTCCAGGTGCTTCCACCTGCACTGGGCTAGTGGCCACAGAGGCGGCTGTGTAGAAGGTGAGCCAAAAGGTGAGCCAAGGGCACTAGAGGTTTCTGATTCACACTCGTTTGACAAATATTTGTTGTGTGCCTCCTGTGTGCCAAGCATTCCTGTCAGCACTGGAGACACAGTCATGAAAAAGCCAATCCCTGTGTTCATAGGAAAGACAAATTAATAACTGATATAATGTCAGGCAGAGATAAGTGCCGTGAAGAAAAATAAAGCTGGGCAAGGAGATTGCATGGATGGATGGAGGCAAGGGGACTCATTTAAACCATCAGGGAAGGTCTCTAAGGAGCTGACATCTGACACAGATGGCATGAAGTGAAGAAACAATTCACAGGGACACCTTGGGCGAGAACATTCCAGGTGAAGGGAACAGCCTGTGAAAAGCCCAGGAGGAGGAACAAGCTCAGCATGTTAGAGAAACAACCATGCGGTCTCTGTGGCTGGAGCAGGGCGTCGGCATGGCGGGCCTCAGGAAGGAGTTTGGATTTTCTTCCTAATGTGATAGGAAGCCACTGGGGAGTTTTGAGAAGGGCTGCGACATGGTCTTATTTGTGTTTTCAGGGTTGCATGGGTACCATTACACATGTAGTAAAATGACTAAAATTAAATTTAAAAAAATACCCAGGCAGGCAGGGACACAGAGCAACTGGAACTCTCACACGATGCCAGTAGCCACACAAGCTGGTACCACCACCTAAGGAAGGGATTTGGCAGTTTCTTATAAAGATAAATACACAATAGAATCTAGCAATCCCATGCCTAGGTGAGATAAAACTATGTTCACATAAAAACACCTATATGCAAATATCTATAGTGGCTTTATTCATAATTGGCAAAAACTGGAAACAACTTAAATGCCCTTCAACTGGTAAATGGCTAAACTGATATATCCATGAAAGAACACTACTCAGCAGTCAAAAGGAATGAGCTGCTGATATAAGCAACAAACCGGAAGGACCTCAAGGGCGTCAGGCTTGGTGAAAAAAGTCCATTTCAAAAGGTTACATACCCTGCATGTGGCAGTCTGCCTTTCTTAAAAAAAAAAAAAAAAAAAAAAAAGGTTACATACCATATCATTACATGGATATGACACCCTGAAAAACGACAAAATTATATAGAGGGAGAACAGATAAGTGGTTGCCAGGGGGAGGAAGAAGGTAAAAGTAGGGGTAGCTGCTGACACAAAGAGGCAGAACGAGACCTTTCTTTTGGGGGGATGTAATAGCTATGAAGCTTGACTGAGATGGTGGTTACACCAATCTAGATATGGGATAAAAGTGAATTGAAATACACACACACACACACGTATGCAGGTTAAAAATGGTGAAAACAGAATAAGGTCTGTAGTCTAGTTAGCAGTAATATGCCAATGCCAATTTCCTGCTTTTGGTAATATACTACAGCTATATATAAGATGTCAATCATTGGAGTATATGGGACTTTGTATGATTTTTGCAACTTTCTGTGATTCTATAATTTTTCAAAAGAATATGTTTAAAAGTAAAATCCCTAACAGGTGAGTGAAAAGCTATAAAAGGCTTCTTATGAAAATCAGGGAAATTTGCAAATGGACTAGTTGTTAGATGACATTTGGGAATTATTGTCAACTTCCTTAGGTGTATAATGGGATGGTTATGATATGTCCTTGTTTTTACTGATACATATTGAAATTCTAGAGGTGAAGTGTCAAAGTGTCTACAGTTTACTTTCAAATAGTTCAGCAAATACATGTCCATGTATTTACATCATTTAGCAATATGGCAAAATGATTAAATCTAGATGGTAGGTTTGTAGATGTTCATTATATTAATCTTTTAACTTTCTATATGTTTGAAATTTTTCCATGATAAAAAGTTGAAAGGGAAAATAAAAGGAATGAATCATATCTACAACAAGATGGAGACTCAAAAGACATATTGTAGGATCCCAACTGTATGACATTCTGGAAAAGGCAAAATTATAGAGATTGTAAAAAAAAAGAAAAGAAAAATTAGATGTTGCCCGCGGCTGGGAATGGGGTGAAGGGGTTGATTACTAAAGGCCAGGGGGAAATTTTGGGGGTGATAGAAATGTTCTATGTTTTGATTGTGATGGTGGTTACATGACTGTATGTGTTTGTCAAAGTTCATAGAACTGTACAGTAAAAAAGGTGAATTTCAAAGCATGCAAATTATACCTAAAAAAAAAAAGAAAAGCAGAGGAAAGTACCATACACAGAGGAGCCATTAAAAAAAACAAAACAAAACATGAGGGAGGTGGATGTGACTCAGGCATTTGGGCTTCGTTCTACCATATAGGAGGTCCAGGGTTCGATTCCTGAGGCTTCCTAGTGAAAGGCAAGCTGGTCTGCGTGGTGAGTTGGCCTGAGCTGGCCCATGTGGAGTGCTGGACCATGCAGAGAGCTGGCGCAGCAAGATGACCCAAGAGAAAGAGACACAGAGGAGAAACAATGAGAGACACAGCAGAACAGGGAGGTGAGGTGTTGCAAGAAATTGAGCGCGTCTCTCCACTCCGGAAGGCCCCAGGATTGGTTCCCAGTGCTGCCTAAAGAGAAGACAAGCAGACACAGAAGAATACACAGAGAGCAGAGAGTGAGCACAAAACAATGGGGGGTGGGGAGGGGGGGGGAGGGGCGGATAAATAAATTCTTAAAAAAAAAGACCACATGAGGGCACTCTGTCTTGTTCACAGCGCTTTTAACACAACTGGCATCTAACAAGCACTGAATAAATATTAGCTAGTATTCTCAGTAGGCTTTTCCCAAATAAAAGTACTGTAATCCAGGGTCCCCCTGGCTGTGTAGTGTGGGGTTGTGTAGCACAGGCTCAGTGGCTTAGTAGTTGTCTATTGCCTGAGTGTTGGGCCTGGTCTCACTCAGGTGGGATTTGAGTACTTTCTCCTGCATCATCAGGATCAGCAAGGTCCCTCGATGTCCTATATCATAAGGCTTTCTGTGTGGAAGGAGGGCTGTGGACGACCTTAGGGACCTGCACCATTGCCCCAAAAAGCATTTACTTTTCTCTTGAGGTGTGTCGATCAAAACCAAACTTTCTCATCCATGCTGCAATTTTTTTTTTTTTTTTTTTTTTTTTTTTTTTTTTTTTTTTTTTTTTTTGCCTGCTTGCCTTTTTACCAGGAGGTCCTGGGGATCGAACCTGAGGCCTCCCATACGGTAGATGGATGCCCAATCACTTGAGCCACAAGCACTTCCCAAGACTTTGTTTTACAACAGAATAATAACTACTAGTTATTGGGGTTTTTCTCAGTGCCAGTCCTGTGCAAAGGGGTTTCCAGTGTTACCCTCAGATCACTTGAACGTGGGAGCTGTGGTTAGTGGCCCCATTGTGCAGATGAGGAAGCCACGGCTCAGAGAGGTGAAGTGACTTGCCCTTGGGTGTGCCCTAGAGTGTTCTGACGGCAGACCCTGCCCTTACCTGCTCCACTGAGTGGCCTCCCACAGAAGCCCCGTCCCAGTTCAGCCCTGGGGGTCAGCCTTTGTGTAGAGCCACTGTGGGTCCTCTCATGTGGCCATGGAAGTCTCTTCCTTCAGTACAGAATGGGAATGTTGTCTCTGCGGTGGGGTGAGTGGTGGCATCTGGGTCAAATGTGGGAGGGAAGAGAAGGGGAGGGGAAGCCCAGGGGAGTAGGAAACACCAGATGCTCTTTGTAGCTTTAAAAACAACAACAACAACAACAAACACAACACAGGCATTAGGGAACACAGATTTTATTCACAGTCTCTTGGTCAGGAGGGAGAATGGGGAAAGGGATGAGCAGGCTGTGGAGAGAGGAAAGTGAGGCTGAGGCCCAATGATGATGACAATAATGATGGCAGTGACGGCAGCAAAAATAGCAGGCACTGCGCACCAGGCGCTGTGGGAATCACACCATATGAACTATCTCAGGCAACCTCCTCAGTAACTCTGTGACTTAACTACTATTATCATCTTCATTTTTCAGATTAGGAAACTGAGGCCCAGAGAGGTTAAGTACACCAAACCATTTATTATCATGTGTAGAGACTCATCTAAATGCATTAAATGAGGTCAGAAGGACACACATTAAAGTAACAATAGCAATTACCTGCCACTGGGGAGAGGAGAGTGTGGTAAAGTTGGGGAGCTTTAACTTTTTATTTTATTGTTTGAAATTTTTTTTTTTTTTTGTCTCCCACAGTGGAAATGTGTATCCATGTGTGTGTATTTAAAAAAAAAAAAAAAAAAAAAAATTGGGAGCCAAAGACTGTATCCAAGGATCCCATAACTAATTTGGATCTGGATCTCACAGACTGCTGTCCCCAGCCCTCACCCACCGAGTCGCAATGCCTTTCAAAGGGAGTCCGGGTTTCTGCTCCCACGCTCGTGATGCTAGTGAGGAAGGAGGAAACGACTTCTGAGAAGATCGGTCACTTACCCCTGCCCCCTTCCTCTGGTTTCCTGGGTGACTTGGCCAGTCGCGCGTCTCGGCTTTCGGGAAGGCCATTGCTCGGTGCCCAGGGCGGACCCGCCCACTGTCACGGAGCGGATTCCGGTCCAATCAGACCCGGGCGATGCCACTCCGGGAGATGAGAGCGGCAGGAAATCAAGGTCAAGGCTCCGGACACAATGGGGCCATTGTCGGCCTCCGGTCAGTTGACTTTCAAACAGCAGTTCCCCATCCACCCTCGCTCCTTCTCCCCACCCCCGCCCCGATCCAGGAAGACACCCAAACCTACTGCCTCCTTATTACCCTCTGCCTGAAGGAAGCAGCAATCTGGATCCCGACGGAGGAGGCTGGACAGCCCGCTGCATAGTCTATTTCATCCACCAGGTGGCGACAGAGCACCACATTTCTGAGTGCGGGGAGGGCGGCAAAGGGTCGGCTGCAATCATTGACCCTGCCCTTCCTGTTTTATCCAAAAGAAACAACAACAACAACAAAAAAAACACAAGTAAGACTATACTTTCCCTCACCCCTTACTCTGAGATCCCCGGAATCTGGAATCTCAGGGGCTCTTCTGTCAGCAAACGGCAAAATGGCCGGGGATTGCAGCACTTTTCTTTCTCTTGATGGAGAGGTTAACCGAGGGGAAGGGGCAAACCTCTTTGCTCAGCGAAGCACAGCAGGTGGAACTTCTCTGGTCTGGATAATCGTCTGGTTGATTGGTTATGTTAGTTTATAAATGTCATCTATGTAAAGTCTCCCCGGATCTCCCTCGTACCACCCAGTTTGATTTGATTGTTTTCCACTAAAACAATCAAATTTGTTTGATTGTTTTCCACTAAAATATATGCTTCAGGATAGCAGGGAGGGATCTGTTTTTGCTCACCGGTGCATTTTAGTGCCTAGTACAGTATCTGGCACATAGTAGGTGTTCAAAAAAATACTTGTCAGCATAATGAATTCATGAGTGCAGTTGAGGAATGAGGATGGGGCTTTGGGTTCCAGAGAATTCAGCTGTGTGAATACAAGTAGTGCCTAGATCCATTTGACAGGCTGGACGTGTCCCAGACTATCAAGATGGAGGGGTGGGCCCTGGAGGTGGAAGAGCTTTGGTCTGCTTCTGGCCTCTGGCCACCTGGTTTCACAGTCTCACCTCCCCCTTCCCCCTCATGTGCTGGGGCAGCTTTGTACGCATCACTTTCTGAGACTCAGTCTCCTGGCACCTACCTCCTAAGGTCACCAGGAGGATCTGAAAGTTAAGGCCTGGAAGGTGCTGGGCACAGGGCCTGGCACCTGGTTAGCCCTGGGGAGTGCTGGCCATCATGATTGCTGCTGCTGTTGTGGGGAAAGGTAGGGGGAGGCCGGGGCCAGCTGTGGTGAGGGCCTGGGACTGAGGGGGCCGTCCTATCCATACCTGTCCCTTAGCAGTTCTCCTGGTTTGGTTTCTTCCTTGCAGTGGCCCAGGAAGCTGAGGCTGGTGGGGGCCATCCAGGCAAAGGTCATGTCCGTTTCTGCCACAGTCACAGTGGGGACACCCTCCTGCAGCCTCTCAGCCTCCCTGGGACACTGTGGGTCAGTCTATTTACTTGTGCCTGGACCCTGGGGATAATGGTGAGCAAAACATTTTGTCCCTGCCCTCAAGCAGCACACAGTCCAGGGAGGCGGTGGGGGGTGCATGGTGGTCAGGGCAACACTGAAAGAAATGTGGATTCTTAACTGTGAGAAGTGGGTGGGCCACAGGACGGAGGCTGGCCTGGGACAGTCCCCAAGGAAGTGACTTATGGTCTGGGAGTTGAAGGCTGGGGAAGAGGAGCTAACCAAGAAAACCCCTCCCTGAAAACAGCCATGCCTGGGGAATGGAGCCTCAGCTCTTCCTGGACCAGGAAGTGGTCAGATAGGAGAAGAATGAAAACGAACCCACCCCAAGTACATCCTCCTGGGCTGCTGCCCTGGCCTGTGTCACCGGGATGTACCCACTTGATGTCAGATCTCCAGCCCAGCCCCGGGGAAGGAGGAAGAGTCTTTCAGGGAGGTGGCCACAGGTTCAAACAGGCCTGGGAAGCGGGACCCTGGCAGGGTGGCAGCCCCTGAGGTCAGCATTCCTGGTTCCCATAGGGCATCTTGCAGCCGCTCCTCAGCGGGGTGGGGCATGAGCCAGTGGTTCCTGGTGCCCAGCCACACCAGCCACCAGCACACTGGGTAGAGGAGAGCATCGACTCTGGAGTCAGGCTGCCTGGGGATGTATCCCAGCTCTGTACTTGCCAGCCTTGGCAAATTACCTAACCTAAGCCTTAGTTTCCTTGCTTATAAAATGGAGGCAATAATAGTGCTGACTTTGTAAGGTGGTTTTGAGGATTAAGTGAGACAATACTGGAACATCCTGGCATGTAGTAGACACTTGATAAATATTAGCTAGTGCCCTGCCAGTTCAGAGATAAGAAAGTTGAGACCCAGAGAAATTAAGTAACTTGCCTAACATCCCACAGCTAAAAAGCAGAGGAGCTAGGATCAGAACCCACGTTCCTTGGCTGTCTGAGGAGAAATGTTTTTGCATGGATTCAACAGGTGGGTGTAAATCTTTCTGGGGTTGAGGGTGCAGCACATACCTTCTTTGTCTTTTTCATGTTTTCATTTTATTTTTATTTTTAGGAGTTACCAGGGATTGAACCCAGGACCTCATACATAGGAAGCAGGCGCTTGACCACTGAGCTACACCCGCTTTCCACCCTTTTTTTCTAAAAGCTGGAGTGGGGCAGGGTCTTGGGCATGGTGGAGTCAGAGCAGGCAGGAGTTGGGGGATGGGGGAGAACCCCCAGAGCAGGTGGCCACCAAGTCCCGGGGACCTGGAGCTGTGCCCAGGCTACCCACAGAGCCCTGGCATCCTTTCCTTACCAGCCAGAGCTGCATATTTCTGCTCACCCCCGCAGTGATCTGTGCAGTAGCTATCATGGCCACTCTGACATGTGTGTGATGCTGATGCTGCCCAGGCCATGCCAGTCAGTGTACCAAGCCCCCCTCAGGCCCCTTTCCCACATGCCAGGGTGCACTGCCCCAACCCCCGCCCCCAACTCCCCCGTGAAACTCCCAGGTGGGCCTTATTGTTGAAATAATGGAATTGAACAGCCACCAGAGCAACAGAACCTTCCTGAGCCTGTCTGCTCCCTCTCCAGCTCTGGAAGGAGACTGACTTGGGGCTGCAGCCTGATGAAGAAGAGGCCAAAAGGGCTGTAGTGTGCAGGAGATGTTGACCTGGAAGGCTCTGAGTTTGGGAGTGAGTTGGTGAGTTGGGGAAATGGTGCTGTTGGTCCAGCTCCAGCCACCCTGTGTGGGCCCAGGGCTCCTGAATCAGTGAGACCAAGTTAGAATCCTGGCTCTTCCACTTAGAAGCTGTGTGACCTTGGGAAGTCATTTGACTTCTCTGAACCTCAGTTGCCTCATCTGTAAAATGAGAGTAATTAAATTCTCATGCAGTTCGAGGAGATTAAAACAGATAATGACTGAAAAATGCTGAACACAGTGCCGGCCACCCAGGAAGCCCTGCATAAATGCTCTCCCTTGCTGCTGCTGCCGTTACTGGTATTGATGAAGGCTCTGAGCCAAGGCCATGCCCAGACTTTGGATGCAGCTTTGAGACCATAGGGGCAGCTTTCAGGGGAAGGTCAGCCAGGTCAGCTGGGGGAGGCGTCCTCCATGCCTGGTCTTGCTGATAATGACTCCAGGCCCTTGGCCTCATGGAGAAGGCTCAGAGGTCCTGGAAGGGTCCTCACCCCCAGCACCTCATCCCCCAGAATGCAAGATGCCCTGGCTGGGCCTGGGTGGCAGGATGAGATCCCTTCGCCAGAAGCACCCTGATTTCTTGTTCTTTCCTCTCACTGTTGCTGTTCCTTTAACTCATGCCAGTGCCAGAGACCTTCCCTGTCCCAGGGAGAGAGCAGGAGCTGGGGGTGGGGTGAGGAGATGGAGGAGGCCCCCTAATTTATAAAGAGGGAAGGGGCCATCTCTGTCTTTAATCGCTGACTGAAACTGGTGACACTTGGTGGAAAAGACCTGCACCCAAAGGCACAATACCATTTGCATAAGAAAAGAATGGAAGCTTTAATAAATAAATAAAAATTATTTAATGACAACAGAGTCTGAAGTCCACTTGGCCATCTGACACTTCATTTCCAGGGCTGGGGGTATGATTCTCCCATATGCTGGTCTAGGTTCTTCCCTTCTGCAGAGAGCAGGTGGGGGCAGAACCTGGTGGAGGGCAGCAGTGCAGGCTGGGGCTCAGCTCCAGCCCTTTCCGGAAATTGCCCCCTTAAGAACCAGGATTACTCCAAAGGCCTGTTTCTGAGACAGGATCTTTTGACCCCTCTGCAGGTGGGGCCCCTGGCTCCATCTCCATCTCCCCTCCCCCCTCCCCTCCCCCCTCCTCCCAGCTCTACCAGAATCTCTGCAGAGGGAAAAACTCCAGTCCTCCCACATCCCAAGGGTCCTTCCGGGGGAATCCCTGGGGACCTAGAAGCACCACCCCTACCCCTCAGCTCTGGTGAGAGAGCAGGACCTCACAGCAAGCTTCCCCCGATGGGACTGGCCCAGTGTGTGGGAACTCTGGAGCTTGATGACTGGAGCTGCAATTAGGCTGGAATGTCCTGGTCTAGCTCACTGGGATGTCCGATGTCCACCGGGAGATTGTGGGAGGGTGTCTGGCTGTCCCAGGTGTCTCAGGCTTGGAAGCCCACCAGTCCTGTTTTTAGGGCCTGTGATTTCTGGCCCACTCACCCAGAAGATTCTCCACTTACCTCAGGCTCCCTCCCCCACTAGTTCTCAGCAGTCCTCAAAGGGCTTAGTCTCCCTGGGCCTTTCTCATAGGGTCCCTTGTACGCAAAAGCCTTTGACTTTTTCTTGAAGAATCCCCTCCAAGAAGCCCTCGAGACCCTCCCTGCTCAAGCTGAGTTGGCCACCCTGCCACTGTGTTCTCTAAATACCCTATGCTTACTTCATCTGGCTCTCGCTATGCAGAGTATTCCAGGGTACTTGCTTTGTAAAGTGTCCGTCCCCTCTCCCCACGGTGACTGCCCATGGTCAGGTACAGGGTCGTCTCTGGGCTCTGGTGCCCAGCACAAGACCTGCATGTGGTAGGGGCAGCTGAAATCACTCAAAGAGTGGGGGCTGCATCTCATGGCTTTGAGAGTTCATAGAAGTCTTGGGGGGGGGGCAGTTCTACCCTCAAAATGCTTTCCCCTATGTCCCTGGCAAAACCTGCTAAGGGCCACGGGAGGTGGTGCAGCAGAGGAGTAAACAGGTTACTGTTGGCTGAGGGACCTTGACCTGTTTCCTTTTTTGTAAAATTGATGGTAACAGCATCTTCTTAGGGTGGTTATAAGGACTAAATGTGATAATTCCCATAATGAGTCCCTTCCCTCCCCCGACTAGCCTGAACAAGGGGCTTTCCTCTTTCCAGAGGTTTGTGATCTCTGGAGAGGGGAGGGCAGCTCTAGGGTCTGGCTTGGCATTCTATTGGCAGCACTCTGTGCCTCGCGCCCTCATCCCTGTCCTCCCTAGGACACACCTGTCCATGAAGAGGAAGACAAAGCGGAACCCAGGAGTGCTCTGGACACAGGGCTGGGGTGAGCAGAGGAAGCACCTGGGTGCACGGGACACACAAGTGGCTTTAGT
The DNA here is from genome assembly GCA_026826555.1 of Tolypeutes matacus. Taxonomy (NCBI): domain Eukaryota; kingdom Metazoa; phylum Chordata; class Mammalia; order Cingulata; family Chlamyphoridae; genus Tolypeutes; species Tolypeutes matacus. The sequence goes on from JAKSZT010053821.1 coordinate 435,554, forward strand.
GGCAGTTCTCTGCCCATGTGGTTGTCTTTGACTCAAGCTCAGAGGGCACCTCTGGCTTTATGGGCATGTTCTCAGTCTCAGGTTCCAAGGGTGTGGGAGATTACTACTGAGGCCCCAGGTAAGAAGCAGAAGCAGACAAACCAGAGTCCGAGTTGCTCAGCCATCAGAAACATGGAATCTGAGAGCAGGTGAGCTGACACCTCCCTGGCCACATGTGGAGGCTTCACTGCCCATCCAAGGCCAGGGAGACAATTGTGTGGAATGAACTTGGTTGAGGCCGGAGGCCAGTATGGCCTTGCCAGCTGCTGGCACCCACCCCTACATTCTGATGCCCCTCCCTCCCTTGACTGAGGAGGTGTCTGGGAGGTGGTATGTAGGAGGGATGGAAGGTATGAACCCTGGAGGTAGACAGGTCTCTGTTTTAATCCCAGCTCTGCCACTTACTAGTTGTATGCGCCCTTAGCCAAGTAACTCCACTTCTTCTGATCCTCAGTTTCCAAAGCTATAAAATGGGGATAACGGCATGTATCTCAGGGAGTTGTAAGGACTGAATAATAAAATTCATATAATGGATTTAACTCGGAGTGCACCTATCAAGTGAACAATAAATGATAGCTATTACTATTATTATTATCTGTCCCTTGCTATGTTCCCAGCATCTATCTAGGATACTTTAATGCTGTCCAACATAACAGAGTATGAATCTCGTTAACATTAATAACACCTTCAAGAGTTGCTCAATGAGCTTAAACAAGAGGAGAAAGGTGCCTGCCAGGCTCTGAGGCAGGGGCTATGCTCCTCCCCTTCTGTCTTCTGCCTGTAGCTCCAGATGGCCCTGCTGCTCTTCTCAGCTCTTCCCTGTCCAAAGGCCCAGGGAGGTCTTGCTGCATCCTCCCCATTTGGGGAATTTGGGCAGGTGCACAGCCCTGCTACCCAAGGGCCAAGTGTCCTGGCCTGGAGGCCAAGGGGGGCTCCACAGCTTGAGATTGAAGGGGTGAGGAGGGTGAGGTATATGGCTGACTGGCCAGAAAAGTGGTAACAAGGATTACATCTTTGCTCTGTGCCCTGCTTCTAGCTCTCCAAAGAGGATTCCTGAACCTTTCTCTCCAGAGATGGCCCCTGGCCAATGACACCAGTAGCAGGAGGGGCCTCCTTTCCCTGAGCCAGGAACCTCAGGGGCAACCACACCTAGCTTTGTAGTCACCCTGAATGTGGAGTTGCTGACACCCTGAATGGAGAGGCCGAAATAGCCACATCCCCAAGGCCTGGGCCACCAGGGAGGAAGGTGTATAAAGCACTTTCCCAAGTGCCAGGCTCTGGGCCTCGCTATGTGGAGAGACACAGTAACTCAGGTTAACCTCTGCCTCCCAATCCATATTTGTAATGAGAAAAGGAAGCAAAACATAGACACTGCAGGCTGCTGCTGGATTACCTGTGGCACTGCAGGGGCACTTGTGTGCCGGCTGAAGGACCCTGGCATTCCCGCTCAGGCCTCCTGGAGTTCTCTCCTGGTGAGAACAAGAGGCATGAGATAGAGGCTATGCCAAAGGACTGAGGCCAGTTAGTGGCCCTGGTCACATTGTTGCTCCTTAAGGTTGAGGCCTGACTCAAGCTCCCGATCGTGTACAGCAGCCCCCAAGCCTCCCAGCCACCAGCCTGGTGAGGAGCTGTCCTTGTTTAGGGCCCTGTACCCCTGGGGGATAAGGGGAACAGAGGCACCCTCAGCCTTCTCTGAGCCAGGCTGGGGATGGGCCAGGCCATGGTGGGCTGCCCTGGGTACTAGTGCTCCCAGGGGAGACCTTCCGGTGTGGTGTGATCCTTACCTAGAAGTGTGTGTGTATGTGGGGCCTGTCCCACCCAGATCCAGACCAGCTTGTGTGTGTGTGTGGGAGGGGGCAGGTGAGTGCGGGGAAGAGAGGCCAAAGCCAGGTGGGCCCAGGCATATGGAATGGCTGTTTTGTTAGATGGATCCCAAGCCCAGGCTCTGTTGACCAGGCTCAGCCACTCTCCTGGGGGATGGGAAGGGGGGAAGGGAGAGGAGGGACTTACCAGGGTCAGGCCTTGTATGATAATGAGAAGGCCAGAGGCAGAGTAGAGTGACGTGGAGACCAAGGGGGGACAGTAAGGGGGACTGGGGCAAATGTCAATGCACCATGCCTCATTGCCTCTCTTAGGGACGCTTTTATTAAAAAACACTCCAATCCCAGCTCTTCTATGGTGGATGGAGCACAGGAGGCTGGGGACACAGCAGCCCCACAGTCTGTAACTCCACCCCGCCGCCAGCCAGGAAGCTTCAGTCAGTGACCACTTGGGATACTGGGGCCTCGTGCCACCCATCAACAGGCATCAAGGAGAGGTGCCTGGCTTCCTCAGAGAGGGAGGGGCCTTTCAGAGGGGCTCGTGGATTTCCTGGGAGTTGGGGGTGAGGGATAGGAAGGTGAGCCAGGGAACTTCGCCAGGCTCTGGGGTCATGTATGTAGAGGAAGACAAGCACTGTGCCAGGTTCAGCCTGGTGTATATCCTCATCCCACCCTCCACCCCGCCCCTCCCACTAAGGCTGCTGCCCCTTCCCCTTTATCCTCTCCTCCCCCCAACTCACATGTGCTCATAGTGACAGTGAGTAGTCTTTGATTCTCCTTATTGTGGCTTATATTTCTGTTTTCTAGATGGCTTGATTAATGTCTGTCTCCCTGATGGACTGCGAATCTATGGGGTATAATTAGGATGGCAGGGCTTTGCTCTCTTCATGGCTGCCTCCCCAGCACTTGGTACAGGGCCTGGCACATAGTAGGCACTCAATACATATTTGATGAATTAATGAATTAAAGAATAAATTCCCTTATCAGACACCATGAGCTCTTGGAGGGCAGGAGCTCCTTTTTGTTTATTTTTGTATCCCCAGCCCCTGGCAGCATGCCTAGTACAAAGCAGGTACCCACTAAATTGTGTAGGATGGAAGATTAGCTGGGATTAAAGTGGGCAAAGAGAAGTCTTTGCAGATGCATTAATGAGATTCATACTGAACCGGGGCCACTGCTTAGGGGAATGGGGAAGCTCTGTGAGAGCCCCAGCCCCTGGGAAACTCTTACCTCTGAGAAAGCTCAGGGAAGAATCCAGCAGGCAGCAGACTAGGAGTTTAGGCCAGGGCCAGGGACCAAGGACACACGAGCTGTTCACTCACACCCAAGAGCCTCCTAAGGGTGGGGACCTGGGTCAGGGCTCCCACAAGTGCCACTACCTAGACATGAGGATCTTGTGGTCATGTGATGCTCTGGATTTCAGGCTACTCCCTGCCTTTGCACTCTAGAGCCAGGAAGTCACACACACACACACACACACACACACACACAGAGAACTAAAGGGCCATCGGACTGGGGTGGGGAGTGTTCGTGCTGTGTCCTGAGAGGTGAGGCTCCCTCGATCACGGGCGTGTTTGCCGGGCCTGTCTGGGATATCAGGATAAACTGCGGAGGAGGTAGAAAGTCTCCTGGAACCCAGGTCTGGGTACCCAACCCCACATCTCAGAGCTTGGAAGCAGGCTGGGCCCTAAAATGACGACCTCTCTTAGCTGCTAAATAGGTCTTGTGGACACCCTGGGGGGCATCGGAGTGCCCTCATTCAGAACCTAAGGGTTCTTCTGAGCATCTGTCTCGACAGCCCTGAATAAGATAAGGATTGAAACACACATCAGCCCTGGCATTCCCAGTGTTAAAACCTTCCCTGAATGTTAGGATTTGAAGTCAGAGCTTATGTGCAACAGGAGAAAGAACTTAACCTCTAACTCTTACTTTGCGGCTTACAAAAATAAAAAAGAGCCCAACCCAAACCAAAATGTGGATGACTGTCTAGCAGGCAAGTAGAGAGGTACTGTTTCAAGGGGAAACATAAACTTGACTCCCTTTTACTCAATGATAGAAATATTTACCTAGTATGGATGCTGGCACAGAGGTTTTTTTTCCCCCCAAACACAAAAGGTTTATTTGCCGACCCTGGCAGGTCCAACCTGTTTTGATAAAGGCTGACATGGCTTTCAAGGAACTGACTCATTTTCTATGAAAAAGGCATCTGCTAAGTGGAGAGGTTCCCAGTAGTATGGAGGCTCTGGGGCAGGTGTCGGTCCTGAGCTGTCAGGGTCTCAGGCTGCAGCCACAAGACTTATACGGTCCTCACCAGAACTGATCCAGAGATGAGCAGGCACATGTAACTGTAAACCCACTTTTTCTGTTTTGTTTTCCTTTAAGGCCTAAAGTCAAATGTGTTCTCTTCAGTGGGTGACCCCAGGTGGTGGCTGTCGTGGAGGCTGGGTTTGGATCCCAGCAGGCAAAGGACTGCTCTGACAGGTCGAGCGTGCGCGTACCAGCAGGTCTCTACCCTAGCACCAAGCCTGCCTGGAGCTGCAAGGGGACAGAACAGGCCTGAGACCGCTTCAGAAGGGTGGGAAGAAAGCGGGTAACTGACCTGCGTCTTTCCTCGCCGTCTTTAAACATCAGCGTCTTCCATTCGCTGCGCCCCGGGTGCGCCTATTCAATCACCGGCTCTGAAATGGGGCAGTCGCTCGGGCACACCGGAGCTGCCAAGCGGACCGTGGACCGGCGGGAAGAGAGGGCGGTGACTCGGCTGGGTAGTGCTCTGCGCGCGCTGAGCGGACTCGCTGGAGGCCTGGGCCGCACATCACGTCGGACCTAGCCTGAGGGCGGGGCTGGAAGTCGCTGCCCGGCAGGGCTGTGGCGGTGGCAAGCGGAGGAGGTTCGGGAGGCTGCGTCTTCCCTGGCCGGACCTCTCCAGCGCGCAGCGCCGGCGTGCCGGGAGGTTAGAGGAGCTGGCGAGCACCCCATTCGCCCCCTGGTGGCGCCGGGGACACGGCGGGCGCTGCGACGGAATGAGCTGTCCACAGCAGCACTGGCCGCTGCCCGAGGTCACGCAAGAATTTGCCCGGGGGCTGGGAAATGGAGGCAGGCCGACCTCAGGAGGATCGGGGGACGATGGAATGAGACTGGAGATTTTAGGGTTTCCACTGAATCCACATGTCCCTGGTGAGCCTCCCTGCCAGCATGGCGATGGGCACCGAGGGACCTCATTCCTGACTGGTATTCCCTGTCCCCCAGTCTCCCTGAAAATAAGTCTCCCTCTCAATCTTACCCTTTCTGGGAAATATCTGCCTGCCTTCTACTGTGACCTGAAATGGAGGTGGCCATTGTCAGCCCAACCACACCCCAGACCTTGCAGCAGACAGTGAGCTCTTGAGGCAGTGCCAGAAGGCTATTAAGAGAGGATCAGCATTCCATCCTGAGGATCCACTGGGAGCCTGGCACAGCCCTAGGCCCTGTGGGAGGTATAAGTCCTTGCCCTTTGGCTGCTTCCAATCTCAGAAGACAAACTCTGGTGACAACTGGCACAGCAAGTGGGCCGCAGCAGGAGCCTCAGGGAAGAGAGGGTGGGGACGGGCTGGAGAGTGAACACCGATGCCATCAGGACTTGCCAAGTGGACGGGATGTCGGAAAAGAGAGAGAGTATTCCTAGTCTAATCTAGAGTGACGTGTCTAGAGTGAAGTTGGAGGGCAGGTGTGGGAGAATTGGGCGAGGGCAACCCCAGAGGCCCAGTAAAGGTCTGCTTCTGCAGTGGGAGAGACAGAAAGTAGGTGGAAGAAGAGCTGGAGACCGGAAGCCCCTTTGGGAAGCAGCAGCAGTAGCCTGCTCTGAGAGGCTGCCTGAGGCAGGGAGAGGAAGACTGCCATTTGTACAGTGCTGAGGGGCCTGTGTGCAGGTGGGGAAGCAGGGGCTTGCGGTTTCTTCAAAAACAAAAAACAAACAAAAAACCAACAACCACAAAATGAAAAACCAAAGAGTTGAGGCAGGGGAGAGTAAGCAGCTCCAGGCTAGGTTCAAAGGCAAAAAGATTTAAAAAAAGAGTGAGATCGGGCAAAGCAGTGCAGGGCACTAGGATATGAAGGAAGGACCAGGAAACCTCCTGGAGAGGAGGGAGCCCAAAGGTGGAAGGCTGTCTGAGGGGCCAGCAGGGGGCGCAGGGGCTTTGGAACCTCAGGCCCTCCAGGCTGGCTGTAGCTGACAGGCTGTCAGGTTCTGCCCCACCTCTCATTCCATTTTCCTTACCGAAGTCATCTCAGGCAATTGAGGAGACCCCTTCCCACTCAGCTTCTGGCTTTGTAGAGAAGCATCAGCAAACCCAGAATGGAATTTCCAGGCCTCATTGTGCCCTTCTGCCCAAATCTACCCAGGGAAAGTCTTAGGGCGGCTGATATCTTGTCCCAGTCTTTGTCTTAGAGAAGCCACCTTTCTGGCAGCTGGAGACAGACCACCATGTCTAGTCTCAATGCTGTGTCTCCACACTTGGCCTTGGCTTCCAGAGAGGCCTGTGCCTGGGGTCTGAGCTGCTTCCTGGTAACTTCGCAATCTGACTCTGAGGTAGGCAGACACATAAGCCCTGGCTATGCTGGCATTTCCATAGGGAGGACTGAGACTGCACAGAAGATAAGTCAGGAGAATCAGGGGCCAGCTGCCCAGAGCCAGTAACCACAAAGAATTTAGGCAATGGACTCCCATGTGACCCGCCAGTCACACAGGGCAGGCTGTGAGGTGCTGGTCAGGCGTGGCAGTCCCAAAGGAGGGTGGAGGATGATCACTGTCACCAAATCCTGTCATGGTGATGGCTTTATCAGGGTACTCCACAAGAAAAGAGCAGCACAGGCTTGGGGGCCCAAGGAAGCACCATCTGGAAGAGGGCCAGAGTCAAAAGAGTCTTCTGGGATAAGAGTGGGGTGGGTCTCTACTGTGTACAGGGACAAGGGAAGGAGGGAAAGGATCCCTTTGTGTAGAGCAGGTTTCCTTCCCTTTGCAATCAATCACAGCTAAAGGAAAGCCTCCATTTACTAATGGTCTGCTTGAATTCCTCCCTTCCTTCTCCTTCTTTTACAAGGGGATGGGGTAAAAACATGAAGAAGCATGCCTCATTTCTTCATGTATGATGCTTATGTGAGTGTGCTTACATAGGCACCTCCCACTATTACCCTTCTGCCCCTTGGAACATGTACGAGAGGGTGGGTCTCTCAGCCACCTTTTCCTGACATGCCTTTTTAAAATTTATAAACACAGCTACCAATGTCTAAGTCCCTACTATGTGCAAGGCATCGTGATTAGATGTTAGGTACATGACCTCATTCACTCCTCACAGGAGCTCAGAGGCCCATCATCCCGACTCCTTGACTGGCTCCAGTTCCCAACCCCAGCCAGACACCAGGAGTTGGAATCTGTTCCCTAAACTGATAAAGAGAACACACTCCAGTTTTGGCGTCACTTACCGTGTGGTGGCTCAGTAAATATTAATTAATTCTGAGGACAAGCTGCACTTTGACTCACCTCCGGCTAATTAAATAAACCTGCCATGTGAATCAGCAGAGGGGACAGAGAGATGTTAAGCTGTGCCAAAAAGAAGTTGGGCTGAGGCAAAGTAAGACTATTGGCCTCCAAGTAGAAAATCTACCTTGGCCTGCGTGGCTCTCTTCAAGGTCTTAGTAGGTGGGACCAGGGTGGTGGGCATGAGGAGTAACTCCACTTCTCAGAGAAAGTCTGGCCCTTGAAGCCCTTGAGAAATGGAAGGAGGGAGGCAGGGCTCAGATGTCCACTGGGTGCCAAGTGCCCACAATGGAATGAAGACTCTCTAAGGAACCAAGGGAGCACCACAGTACTCCCCCTTTTCCAACTCTATCCCATCCCTGAGGCTTCGTGTCTCTGTGTTCCTGGGTCAGCTGTGGGAGGCCTGGGGCCCACAGGAAAGCCCCTGCCAGTCGAGGACTATTAGGGCCAGCAGGTGCCTCATGGGGCTCTTGCTTCCCTTCTGCTCCTTCCTAAAGAAAATGAGCCTCGGTAATGTTCCAGACCCTCTGTAGGCCCAGCTTCCCCTCTGAAACAACTGGGAGACCTGGGGCAAGTCATTTAACCTCACCAGGCCTGGTCCCTTCTCTGTAAAATGGGGAAATAGCAATGTCGGCCTAAGATAGCTGCTGTGAGGATTCACAAAGAATGTGAAATACACAAAATAAGGGCCCGGAAAGTAGTAACTACTTTGTTATATTATTATAATAAAGATCATATCTGGTTCATAATAACCAATTGTATCTCCCCCAATAATGCTGGGCAGTCCTGAGACCTAGTCTGAATAGCTACTGTGATTAAATCTTAAGCTGTCACTTTGCAGGAGGTTATTTTCCTATATGTAAAAAGGGAGAACACCATCTCAAAATAATGTCATGAAGTTAACATGTAAGAATAAAATGTGATAAGGTGAGGGCAGGGCAAGAGCAGAGAAGTGTGTGAGTCGCTGAGAAAGGATGTGACGGTGTGGCAAGATTCCTGTACCCCTTCCCCTCCCATCACTGTAGCCACCTGGGACCCCTCACCCTTCAGATCCCTCTCTCCTCCTCCCCGGGGCTGGTGTTTGGAGCATGGCTCAGAGGTAAAGGCCAACTCTGGGGGCCTGTGGATCATAGCAGGTAGCTCCCTACCCTTTCCTCTCCTAGGGGAAGATGCACCTGTCAACACAGGGAGCAGGTAGGAGCCTTGCAGAGTCTCCCAGAGCTGCCAACAGGCACAAGAAAAACATTTACATTCAATACAATGGAACAGATCAAATGTGGTTCTCAAAAAGCTCAGACTTGCAAGCTTTGGAGAAGGCCCAGGTTTGGCTCCTTTTAACTCCCAAACAAATTCTTGTGGGATGTTGCAATTACTAGTGACAATCCCTCTCCCTGCCTGGGACTTTGATTTCAGATTTAAACATGTAAAACTGAGTGGCTGGCTGGGCCTTGAGCAACTTGGGGGGTGGGGTGGTGGTTGGCCGGGGAGAATTCTTTGTAGCATGTTGTGTTTGGAAGTGGGATCTCTAGGAATCAGACTCTGCAGCTATGTTTGTGTTACCACAACTTTTCAGCCACTGTGGCAGATTTCCTGTCCCTGAAATCTGTTCACTATGTTGAATGGCTCATTCTGTCCTTTGAAACGCAAATGTCTAGGAATCATTTCCTGTAATAGTCTTATGTTAGAGTAACATTCCAATCACTGTAATAAATTCCACAGCCCTTACCCTGAAATCTTATCCCCTGGAAAAGCAGCAGGTGAAGATTCATTAAGGCCTCATGGGTTATTTTAGTGGTGACTTGTGCTGATCTGGAAGCAGAAAGAGATGATGCAGGGAGAGCCCAGTGGATGTAGAAACAGGAGAGGAGTATGGCTGGGCAAAGTGTGTCTGGGTGTTGGGACTCTGTGTCCTTTCTGGGTACTGAGGTATACAAGCAAAAGCTTTAGGGAAACTGCCTATGTCTTTGCTTTGCTATTTACCTGGTCTTGAAGCAGATTGGCTCTTCTGGGGGTGAGGTGGGGATCTGGACCCATGTTAGACTCCTGTTTCCTACTCCCTGGCCACCATACCTGCTCTAAGAGCCCAACAACTTTAGTTCTAGCTCTTTGGGCTTTCACACAGGCAACAAAACAGCTGGATTCTGTTGTCCCTGAAAGAGACTTGAGCAGAAGGGTTGGGACCTTCTTGCTTCACCCCCAGGCCTTTGGCAGTCAGACTGTCCTAGCAGTCTGCCTCTTGAGGCTAGTATGCATGACAGAGATCAGAGACCAAAAAAGGCTCTAAGATTCCTAGGTGCTCTGTGGAGTTCAGGCTGGTGAGAAGAGTGATAGATTGGTACCTGTTGGCAAATTTGGGGTAATAAGTTCTTGCCTTTAGTGTGGGCAGCTGACAGAGAACCACAAGCACTGCTGATCCCTTAAATACCTTGTGAGCTCTCCTTCCAAGATTTCATCTTGTCTGGACAAAGCTTAGAAATGACATAGAACAATGTGGAGCTAGAGAAGGAGGTCAGAATGAGAGGCTGTGTTTCAGACCAACCAGATCCTCAAAGAAGTCTAGACTCAAGGAAACATTACATTGTCCTACTCTAGATTTAAAATGTTGGAACTTTTAAGGAAACAATATGAGAAGAAAGATTCTGGGACTGGGATGTGAAGGCAGGGGAGAAGAGAGATAAAAAAAATCCCCCTGGAATTCCATTGGGTCCTAGAAGGATAAAACTCAGAATTCCTAAGCAAAAGTAAATGCTCAACTGTTTAATCCATATCAAGGTGGAAAGAGTGAATGAGTAAGCTTGGATCACAGGGCATGGCAATACAAGGATCTGATGGCTCAGGGCACCAGCCTAGGGAAGCTGAGGGACAGCAGGAGTCATGAGAAAAAGAGACTGTCTCCACTAGAGGCCTTGAAGAACAGAGCTGAGATATTCTGCTTGTAGATGAGAAAACTCAATATTATAAAGATACCAACTCCCCTCTAACTTAATTTATAAAGTCAATAGAATCTCCACCAACCATAATCCTAAAAGAACTCTTTTTCTTTTAATGAAACTTGACAAGCTGATTGGAAAGTACCTCTGGAAGGAAAAAAATATGCAAGGATAGTGAAAATAATTTTAGGGGAAAAAGGATGAAACATACTGCATCAAAACATACCCCAAAGTTACAATAATTAAAATGGTGTGGTGCTGGTAGAGGAATATAAAAATAGTTCATGAGTAGCAGATGTGGCTCAACAAGTTGGGTGCCCGCCTACCACATGGGAGGTCCCAGGTTTGGGTCACGGCGAGCAGACACAACCTGCCCCAATAAGCTAGATGCCATACCCACCCAAATGAGCTAGATACCACAAGCCAGCAGATGCCGCAGCCCATGGGGAGCGTATTGGCTCAGGCCATTGGGCACTCGCCTCACATGTGGGAGGTCCCAGGTTTGGTTCCTGTTGCCTCCTGGAGAAGATAAGCAGACTCAGCAAGCAAAACAACGAGTAGACAGATAAGGGAACCATGGGGGCTGGGGGAGAGATAAAAAAAGTAAAAAAAAATCAATGCAACAGACTAAAGAATCCAGAAACACCACATGTATTTATGGGTGTTTTGAATATGATAAAGAATAGTATTTCAAATAATGCTGGGCAATATGTGACATTCTGGGAAAAAAAAAAAAAAAAAAAAAGTTAGATCCCTAACTCACACCATTTATGAAAATAAATGCCAGATGGATTACAGAGCTAACAGAGAAATACAACTATAAAAGAAATACAAGAAAATAAATGAGACTATGTTCACTATATGGGGATAGGCCTTAAAAAATCATAAAATACAAAGCCATAAAACAGAGGATTGATGAATTTGACTACATCAAAATAAAAAGGTTCTGAATAACCCAAGGCACAATTTGTAAGGTTAAAGGAACCAGTCTGTCTGGATGAGAGATGGTTCATTCTGCCAGGGAGCAGACAGTGAGAATAAATGGCCTTGGAGGCCTGTCTGCTCCCTCACAATTCCCTCTCAAAAGTCAGGGTTTTCATGAAACAGCATGTAAATATCAGCAGGTGGCTTTTCCTCATTGTTTGTCATATCCAGCACCCTACAATCAAGAGCTAATTGGGGAGCAGATGTGGTTCAAGTGGTTGAGTGCCTGGTTCCCACATGGGAGGTCCCAGGTTCAGTTCCTGGTACCTCCTAAAAAACAAACATACAAACAAAAAACAACAAGCAAATGCAAAAACCAACTCAGGGGAGCCGATGTGGTTCAGTGATTGAGCACCAGTTTCCCACATATGAGCCACATAAGAGGTTTGAAGTTCAATCGCAAGGCACAGGAAAAGAGATGGTGAGGCAAGATGGAAGGATTGCAAACAATTCTACTGGGTCCCAGGTAAGGAGTGGGAGGAAGGCCTGGCCTGTTAGGTTTAACGGTCTCCAGTCCTTAGCTCATTTTTCATAGGGTAGATGGGGCTCAGGCAGCTCCTCCAAGACCTCATTTTCCCTGCATAGAGAGACTTTTGGTAAAGCATGCAGAGAAAGTTTAGCCCTGTGTGGACTTTAGTCACTTCCATGAGACCCCTCAGGGCAGCCTGGGATGAGGGCTCCTGCACAGATCCCTAATGGCAGTGATGAGGTATGTGGCCGTGTCCTTGGATGGCCCTGCATGGTCTGATGGCTTCAAGTGAGAGGCCTATGTCCCATGAGTAGACTCTGTTTCATTTCTGGAGAACATTCTGACTGAAGGTCCTCAAGGTGAAGTGAAACTTTTGCTTCATGGAGTCATCTTCAGCCAGCTCATCCTGTGGGGATCAGGCTCTGCTCCTGGGGGAGCCAAGAGACCACTGTGCTCAGTTACTTGAGAGCTGACTCTGAGCTCAGAGGGTGTTTGCCTGATTAAGGTAAGATAACAGCCACATCCATTTCTTTGGAAACCTTTATGGCATTCTGATATATTCCAGCAATTTGAGTTGAGCACATGAGCCTGGGCTTTGAGAGGAGGGTGCAAATTCTCAGTACGGGAGATAGATGCCATTTTCTAACATGAACAATGCACCACAGCAAGGAATGATGGGAATTCAAAAAAGCAGGAGACATTATTAGGACTGGTCTCAACTGGGGCATAGCCTCAATGCTGGATTCATATTCCAAGAAGCATCAATCTTGGAGGTCCCAATTTGGCTTTCAGAGATAAGGCTCAAGATTTGGAGGGTGAGAAGTAAGGAATAAATAAGCACAGTTGGGGACAAGACCAAGGCACCTGGACTCTCAGGAAAGCAACCACAGAGGTTAAGGAGAAGCCACTGACCTCTTGGAAACTAGAGTGAACTATGGAGCTTAGACTTGATGGCTCCAAAAGGAAAGGAGGGGAGCCAATGTGGCTCAGTGGTTGAGCATTGGATTCCCACATATGAGGTCCGGGAGTCAATCCCCAGCCCTAGTATCTAAAGAAAAAAACACAAAAAAACATTAGGGGAGTGGATGTAGCTCAAGCGGTTGAGCACCGGCTTCCCACATGGGAGGTCCCAGGTTCAGTTTCCGGTGTCTCCTATAAGGAAAACAACAAGCAAACAAACGAAAAAACCAACTCAGGGAAGCCGATATGGCTCAGTGGTTGAGTGCTGGCTTCCCATATACTAGGTCCTGGATTCAATCTCCAGTCCTCGTACCTCAAAAAAAAAAAAAAAAAAAAAAGGAAAGGAAACAATTTCTATCAATTCACAAACAATGGCTGAGTACTAACTGTGTACCAAGCATTCAAATGAGGGCAACATAAAGAGACAACTTTACTCCATGCCATTTCTACCATCAACACACACCTAGCAAAGTCACTGGGACCTGCCTCCTCTTCCAAGATGACACCAGAGCAGTCCACCATCTGGTACAAAATATAGTGCCTTCTAATAGTGCAACCAAATTTCAGGGAAAATAGAGGATATTTAGCTAGCTGAAACCCCCCAACTTCCCAAATGGATAAGGCAGGCTCCAACCAGCCAACACAGGTCCAATAAGGAGAATAGCTCCCCTCTCTTGATGCCTAAGCAATCCTGCTTCCAGGCCCTTCCCACATATAGTCCTGATGATCAGCCAGCCTGAAAGAGGCAGCCTCTTAGAGATCCCCTGGAAGAGGGTTCTGTCTTCATTCTCAGATCAGGGCAATGATTCTGAATTTCCTTGGGCCATGCTCTCCCTTGAGGGTTTTGACACTTAGAGGTATAATCTTGCATAAAATTTTAGGAACTTTATAGATTTCAAAATGTCCCAACCTGGGGGGGGGGCGGATGTGACTCAAATGGTTGGGCATCCGTTTCCCATATGGAGTGGACCTGGGTTTGATCCCTGGGACCTCCCGGTAAAAAAAAAAAAAGTCCCAGCTTAATAATTCTTGTCAAAGGCAAATCATTCCTTTTCCATATGTGAGAACTGTTTCCGGGGCTGATTAACTGCTATCTTAGATGTTCAACAGGTGAATTAATATTCAGCATTGACCTCTAGTCATCCCACGCGCTGGGCAGATGGCTGGATCTCTGCTGTTGCCTGTAGACAGAACGAAGCACAGCCCCTCCTCGACTGAGACCACGTTTTCTTTTTCAAAAGAGCACTCTCCTCCACCCCCACCAGAAAACCTCAGATACCCCAAGCCTGGAACACAGACACCAAGTGACAAACCAAGAATAAATCTGGTCCAGTATTCAACTAACTTGTGAAGAGAGCTCCAGACTGGGTCTTTCCTCAGCTGGCAGAAGAAAGGCATGGGGGCAGGTCCAAAGCTGAAATGGGAGGGGGTCAGAAAGGGCCCCTCACCCTTCAGCTAAATGCAGAGATTGCTGATCATTTCTAGATAAGCACCTACTTCCTCTTTTCATGACCTGTCAACATGGAATGCAGAGTCCCTATCAATCACTCAAGCCCCATATTTGTCTCTTTCTTTTCCCAATAATAACAACAACAACCACCATGAGGATAATAATGTTAAAAAGTTGCTGAACATTACTCTGTGCCAAGCACTGTGCTATAAGGTCTTTGGCATAAATTATTTCATTTAATCTACCCGACAATCAGATAAAGTAGGCACTCTTGTTATCCCATTTAAAGATGAGAAACTTAAGACTCAGAGAGGTTCAGCAGCGCTGCTTAGGGTCGCGGATACTGGATTTGCATAGAAGCCTAATTTCCAACTTTATATTTTTAACCTCCACCCCCATGCTCCTTTCCAAAAGTCCTGGACTCATACAAAAGCCTTTGAAATCCTCCAGAGTTACGATCCAGTTCCCAAGTCTTTGCCTCCCCTTCACCACCCCTGCTAGCCAGGGACTCATTTTATGGAGAGTTGTTTGGAAATCCTCAAACTCTATCTCTGCATGGCTTTGCTATTTGAGTCCATATTCCATAGCCCTAAATTTACCTTGGAGCCTAAATTTATTTTAAACTCATCTGAGACCAGGAGACTCACATTTGCTCCTCAGGTTTAGAAAAAAAGGAAGGCTCTCTTCCACTTCATCCCTGGAAAAGTGTGTGTGTGTGTGTGTGTGTGTGTGTGTGTGATGGGGGCAGTGGGGAGTTAGTTGTCACCACTCCCATTTTAAAGATTAGAGGGTACTGAGGAACAGAAAGTAGAGGAGCCAGGATTTGGTAAATTGTCACCAATGATGATGGTGCTCTATGGAGGCCTTGTTTCTCTAGATGCCTCCTACCTCACATCATTTGGAAATTGGGGACATCCTCTTCCATTCCCCCAACTAGTGGATTCCAGGGTCACTGAGTGTCTAGATCACCAAGAGAAAAGCCCAGAATGCTGCCCATCAGAGGCTTAATGCACAGGATGCTCTTAAGTGCCCACCAAATGGCTAAAGCCCCAACCACTGGTGCCCTGGAGGGCAAGAGGGAGCAGAGTGGGCATCCAGCTATTGGCTGAGTTGGGGTTACTGCCCTTTCCTCAGGGCTTCATCTGTGAGTGAAATAGCTGAGGCCCAAAGAGAAGTGGGAAGTACAGGCAGGTAAGGAAGGTTGAGAGCAGGCAGAGAAAACCATCTCATCTTCAGGGTCACTGTCCCGTGTCTCTCGTAGCCAGAGGTGATATAAAACAGAATGACAGTGCCCACATTCAAAGTGGATGAGGAAGGCAGTCGAGTGTCACAGCTGACTTCCAGAAATGGCCTGGACTCAATGGAGTCCAGTTATTTAGTCCACAAATATATACTGTCTGCTGTGTACCAGACTGGGCTGAGCCCTGGGGATGCCACAGTGATTCCTGCCTCACAGTATCAGACCATCAATAGGAAAAAAAACAAAAAACAAAAACAAGCAAGACAATTTTGGACAGTGATAGGCATTAGGGGGGAAAAAATTGAGAGAAAGCAGTGAGAGAGATTGGAGGGAATCACTTTAGTTTGGGTTGTCAGGGAAGGCCTCTTTGAAGAGAGAACAGGAGAGCTGAGGTCTGACCACACACACAAAAAAGATAGCCACCCAAGGATCTGGGGGAAGTACATTCCAGGCAGAGGGAAGAGCAAGGTGAAAGGCCTCCTCAGTGGACTCAGTGCATTTGAGAAAAACAAAGATGAGTGTGGCTAGAGAGAAATGAACAAGGGGGTAAGAGGAAGGAGAGAAAGTTGGAGAGTTAGGCAGAAGCCAGATCATGCTAGCCTTGTAACCACAGTAAAGAGTTAGAATTTTATTTAAAGTTGACATTTTTAAAAAGGTCACTCTGGCTGCTGTGTGGAGAAAGGATTGCAGGGGGGCAAGAGTGGCAGCAGGGAGACCAGCGATGAGGCTGTTAGGTGAGAAAATGGGTGACCATATATATAATTTGTCATCCAAACCAGGATACTTGTGAAAGTGAACAGGGATGCTACAAACAACCAGGGACCATACACATAACCAGGACTGGCTCAGGCTACCTGGGACATACGGACACTCAGGACATGATAGATTAGAGCAGTAGTTCTCAAAGGGTGGTCCCTAGACCAACAGCATCAGCATCATCCAGGAACTTGTTAGGAATGTAAATTCTCAGGCCCCCTGAATCAGAAACTCTAGAGATAGGTCCAGCAGTCTGTGCTTTATCAAGCCTTTCAGGTGATTCTGATGCAGCCTAAGGTTTGAGAACCACTGAGCTAGAGTGCCAGTAGTGGAAGCAGTGAGACGTGGCCAGCTACAGGAGATATTTTGGAGGGGGGGCAGGGTGGTGAAGGAAACTAGAATCTGGAGAGCTTTGCTTTTGCCTTGAGCAACTTGTGTTGGTGCCCTTTTCTGCAAAGGGAAGGCCTGAGGTGGGCAGAGAAATGGGGTCTGTGGGGGAATTAAGCTTCTGTTTCAGATGGTATGAAGGCAGAGTCCAGAAACAGACCTCTCTTCCCTCAGCCACCTCTCTGAGCAAGGGAGCAGCTCTCTCCACCAGGGGGAGAGACTCACAAGGCAGCCTCAGCTCTGCAGCCACTGGCATTGTATTCTCAAAGCAAGACTGCTTCTTAGGAAGCTCCAAATTTAGAAGGACTTTTCTCAAAGTTGCTCTGAGTGCCAGCCCAAGTTGTGGCCCCCAAGAATGAGTGTGGAGGAAAGGCTGAAGAACTTTCCAAGTAACTAGCTGCTCAGGGAAAAATAGCTCATGAAGGTACAAGTCGGGATGCTTTTAGGTGAGGAACAAGGGCCTGGACCTTGTCATGCTGGTTCCTCTCTTAGGGAGACCAAGACTTGCCATTGAAAAAGCTCTAGCTGCGGTCAACATGCCCCAGCCAGGATCATCACAGGAAGTTCTGCAGGTTTTAGCAGTTCTGCTCTGACATTTCCCAGTTCTAGGAGAAGGAATCACTTTTCTATTTGGGGGGTAGTTGGTCCCATACTCCTGGCCTGATGCCCCATGCCTGAGCATTTGTTTTTTTGTTTAGAGTCCGCAGACTACAGTCACAGCACAGACAGGGAGCAGCAAACCCTCAGCTCTGTGCTGCCAGGAGCTGGGCATGCACACCCTCAGCAACAACCAACAGAACATAGATGAAAGAACAAACAGGGAGTATGTGGTACCCCTTCTCATAGTGGTACAGACTGCAGAGGCCACAGATGGTTAGCCAAGCTCTAAGTTCCAGAGCAAGCATTCTTAACTTGGACCTGAAAGGGTCTGTGAAACCGGTAAGAGGGTTTATCACCTGTTTCCATCAGATTCTCAAACCTAAGATGCTAAAAGAGATAAAGAATCCTCACTTCAGAGAGCAGTGGTTCTCAAACTTCAATGTGCATCAGAATCACCTGGAGGCCTTGTTAAAACAGGGATTGCTGGCCCTAAGTCCCAGAGGTTCTGATTCAGTAGATCTGGAGTAGGGCCCAAGAATTTGTATTTCTAACAAGTTCCAAGGGGATGCTAATGCTGTTGATCCAGGGACCATACTTTGAGAACTCCTGGCTTTAGAGGATACAAAAAACACGAAGCCCTTTTCAGAAAAGAGTTCTAACAGATGCCACGGTCCTATAAACCACCCCCAAATCCCAAGGAATCTGAGATTTTATTTTTGGAAGAAGCCCCTGGAGAGTGACAGACTCTAGGCTTCCCATGGGGGTTAAAAAGCATCTGGGAAGTAGCATTTTAGAGGGCACAGGAAAGTGCCTTTAAAAACTTAAAAATCCAAGCAAAACTCTGAGTCAGAAATTGCAGGGCTGGCCCTGGCTGATACAATTATTGGGCCAATTATTGGTGTACAGTGAGGTTTGGGTAATCTGAGCAGACCCAGGCCCTCTCCTAGAGACCACCTTGTTGTTGAACCTAGATCTTTAGCCACCTGGGCCCAGAGAGAAGGTCTGCATTAAAGAAGAGTGTCTGGGAAGCGGCTGTGGCTCTATCAGTAGGGCTCCCGTTTACCATATGGGAGGCCCCAGGTTCGGTTCCCGGGGCCTCCTGGTGAGGGCAGGCCCGCCTGCACGGCGTGGTTGGCTGACCCGGCGAGCACAAGCAGCAAGGGGGGGATGAATGAATAAATAAATAAAATCTTTAAAAAAAAAAAAAAAAAAGAAGAGTGTCTGTCTGCTGGGGAAAGAATCTGGGAAAAAAGGAGAAGGAAACTGACAACTCAACTAAATTGACAACTAGACAGAACTCAAGTGCCCACTCATAGAACCCTTTGATCAGGCCGTTGTGATGAGGATGGGAAGAGGCAGGAGTAGTACTCAAAGCTATGCTTACTTTGGGCAACAGCAGTGGAGAAAGGCTTGGAAGGGCCATTTGCCAGCTTTCCTCAGACCTGCTACTCTAAGTCATTCCTCCATGAAAGAGGAGGGGGAAATGAAAATGTGGATTCATTCATGAATCAACCCTTAGAACAGGAAGTGTGGCGTTTGAGCTATGCAAAGGAATCCTCCTTTGCTACGGGGAAGACTGGCTTTGCCATCCAGCTACACACCTACTGCTAAGATGAGGCAAAGTCAAAGTCGTCAAAGTCGGGAGACCTACAAGTTAGGAGAAGAGGAGGCAGAACCTCACAGAGAAGGCAATACACTAGAGTGAGTGAGACCATGGATGTGCTTTGGCATTATCCTGCCTAGGCTGTGAATTCTGACTGTGTGACCCTGGGCATGTTAGTTAGTCTTTCTGTGCCTCACCTTCTTCCTCTGGAAAATAGAGGTAATAATGGTGCCTACCTCATAGAGTTGTAGTAAGAATTGAATGAAATAACCTACGTAAAACACTTGGATTGGCCCTTTTTTTTTTTTTTTTTTTAGATACCGGGGCTGGAGATTGAACTTGGGACCGCGTATGTGGTAAGCCAGCGCTCAACCACTAAGCCACATAGGCTCCCCCTAAATATTTTAAGTACTCAGTGTTAGCTTAAAAAAAAAAAAAAAAGTTGAGGACTTGGAAAAATTTAGGGTGGTGGCAATACAGGGTCACCCTTAGTGCCACTCCCAGAAACAGAAGGTAGGGCTAAGTTGGAAATGCTGCCAATCTCCACACAAGGCTGACAGAAAAACTCTTGCTCTTTGGGGAAGGTCAGAGTGAGCTGAGCATGCAGGCAGCCAGGATGTCTAGCAACGGTGGGGTTAAGTGGGCAACCTTGCTGGCTGTAAGTGAATCTGTATGGTGAAATATGCTCATCCCCAACCTAAGTGCCAAATGGCTTGATGTGAACAAATCAAAGAGAATGAAAATTAAAGTTGGTAGTAAAATTGGAATAATGTTATTGGAGACACTCTAGGGATTTGCAATATTATGGTGGAATCCCCATTTTCAGGGGAAAAAAATGTGGCTCTTCCTCAGGAAGTTCCAAAAGGGGGCGGGGTGGGGAGGTGCTGAAGTGAGAGCAATGGAGTGGAGTAAGTGCTAGCCCTGAGGAGAATCTAGAAGTCCAACACTGAAAAAGGGAGAGCCGTCTTTACTCTGACCCTGAATGAGCAGAACCTTTTCCAAAACCCAGTACTCCAATTCAAAAAGTCCCGTCCACCTGGAAGGAAACTGTTACTGGAACTAGGAACAAAGAGATTTCTAAAAATCATGCAACAGAGTGAAAGTAAATGATGTATCACATGGTTAAGAAAAAGTTAACATCCATTGAAGGTGGGGGTGGGAAGAGATTGCCAATTACATCACTTTGGAAAAGAAAGAGCTAAATAAAAATGACAAATAGTTCTGTTTGTTCATGATGGTCCCCTTTCATGAGGGGCTCTGATGGCTCCACCAGCCTTATGCTGGAGCTCAGACCTATCCCAAGTCTGGGATGTTCCTCCTACACCCTGCAGTAGGGCCTCACCTCAGAGCCTCTTGCTCTCCAAACTGACCATTGGGCATATTTAATCATGGTTCCATTTGCAGTATGATACTGAGTCTTTAAAAGAGTACGGCCACAGGAAGGTTAGGAAGAAGACTGGCTTTTTGCTTTCTGCTTGCTCTCTTATAATTACCAGGAGCAAATCATGGCTAGGGTTTCCCCAGCACAAGCTTCTTATACTTGAAAGCCTCCTCTTGGATGAGGACCTAGGGGTTTATCTGACCCCACTCTGAAGAGGGGTTGTGGGGGGGTATGGTCTCCTTTTCAGGAAGTGTATACCTGTCCTCTGTGTGTCCCTCCAAATCAGAGGGACTGCAGAACTTAGGTGAAAACGAGTTTCTTTAGGCATCCCACTTGCATCCCCCATAAAGCAAAGTATCTGTTTTATTTTTATTGGAGTCGGTGGTAGTCAGATGTGGAAGCTAGTCCAATCCAAGTGTGCTGCTCTCAATAGAGGAGGGCTATTTTAGCAAGAAAAACAAAAGAATAACAACAAAAATCTTGGGATTCACCCAGGGAAGTCTGAAACTGTGATACTGTGAACTTAAGATATTTCTAATGACTGTGCATCAGTTTTTAGAATATAATCATTGTCATATACATATAAATAACACTCAAAATTTCCCTGCAGTGTGATTTTTGCCAGGAACCCTGGAGAACTACTTGTTCCCACAGCCTTCCTCAGATCCAATCTGAAGGTAAGTGAAAGCATCAAAAAAGATAAAATGAAAGGAGAAAGCTATGAATAGAACTCCAAACTCCACTCCCAAACCAAAGGCTGAGGAAAATATCATACACCTGAGGTGTTTTTTGTTTTTTTTTTTTTTTAGGAGGTACCAGGGACTGAACCCAGGACCTCGTACATGGGAAGCAGGCACTCAACCACTGAGCTATACCCACGCCCCCCTCACCTGAGGTCTTGATGCCCATCCTGGTTTTTGAGCTAGAAGCCAAAACTGGGATGGTTGTTTCTGGTCTTTTGGTCAGATTAAATAATCCAATCTTCCATGAAAAGGTCCTATTAAAACTATCCTGAAGGACCATTCTTGGGTCCCATTTTTATTGGTAACTTCATTCACCAATTTCTGGGGAGTAGCTATTCCACTCACTAGAAAAGCAGTTTTGAAAAGGATCTTATTTTTAAGCCACTACCTCTATTTTCTACAGGGATTCTCTTTATCTTTTGTCGTAGATTCTTTTATAAGCCTTCCACTATTTGAAAACAACTTCAAATTTAAAACAACAGAAAACAAAAACTTTCCATGGGAAAGGACCAGGATCTACAGAAATTTTTCCTTCTCTTCAATATGATGGCTAGGTAAACCATCACACCATTAGAGAATTTTAAAAAGTGACCCAGGAAGCCAGATGGTGAAGTTATTCCCATAAAGTCTTAAAAACAAAAAAACACACAAACAAACAAAAACACCACCCCAAAACCTGTTTTAAGATGAAATAGAAAATAGAGTTTTCCAATGTGAGAGAGCACACTTAATACTTGCAGTCAGTTACTGATCATAGCTAACATAAGGTAAATATACATGCTGAGTCCTAAAAATGGTTTCCATCTATTAAAACAAAAATCCAGGAACCAGACCCCCCAAAGGCACTGAAACAAAAGACTAATCTGTTTATATAGTCACATGAAAAATAAACATCTTTATTTTTTTGCCTACTTTATTTCATTTTTTTCAAATAAAATTTAAATCTGTACAAAGTATACTGTTACAGTATATATTTTGTAAGAATCAATGCCTAAAAGAATCACAATACTTCAATAAGCAGTACAGCAGACCTTGCTAGTTTCAGCTTTGATATTGAACAAACTCAAGCCGGCTGATGCACAACACATTTGCTTGGTTTCCACATGGTGAGTTCCCAGCACTGAGATGGGAGAACATGAGAGCAAGTATGGTTATATTACAGCCCGACACACTGTGCTTCTTCATGTGAAAATAACTGCACTTATTTAATACAGAGTTCGCAAATTTACTTTTTAAATTGCATTTGCTTACTTCTTAATTGGCAGAATTCAGCATTCTTAATGGGGTCCCCAACAGTGCAAATGAATGATATTCTACTGTATATTGGCACATCTCCGATAAGGATTAACTTGTAAACTCAAAGAATATCAACAACTTTGTCCTAAATTTTAACTAATATACATCTGGTCCATTTAACCAAAGTCAGTTTGGAAAGATATTAAAGAACAACTCTATTTCTGAAAGGATAGTGTTTTGACCATTCTTTAGAGGTGATAAATTTTTAAATTGTCGTTAAAATGTTTTACTATAAAAATTTTACAAACTTGTTTAGAAATTTCAAGATGATTCACAGCAGACAAATACAAACTGTTTATATTCCAACAATACCTACAGTTAAGACTTTCAAAGGGCACAACCATGTCAGCTGTGTTAATTAAAATTCTGAACAGAGTACTAAATTTATAAGTGGTGCTGGGTCTAGCAAGTGTAAATACACAGTATATTTCAATGAAAAGAATTGTCTTCTTTATACTTTATTTGTTTTCCCATAAGGAAACATTAATGTTTACATTCTTTAATAAAGTTAATCTTACATCAGAATATAACTTAATACTGTCAGCAACAGGGACCACACACAGTAAATAAGAAGCACACGTAAAATAATTCTGAATTCACATAGATTAACATTTGTTGGTTAATAAAATATTGACAGTATTACAATCTTACAATATTTACAGTAAGAAAAATCTAGAGTAATATATACCTTTCACAGCAGGATTCTTTTTTTATTTTTCTTCCAGTTTGGGATTGCGTATACATAAAATGCTCAAAATAAAGCAACTCTGCAATATAATTTTAAAATAATGGCTACTAGGGAGAAATTCTATCACAACCATTGAAAATAATGGTGACTTTTGTGGAGTCTGTGGCATCTGAGAACCCAGTTAATTAACTAGAGTCTTGCTCAAATCAGCCTCAGTTACCCAGATTAAAGCTGCAGAACTCCAGCCTTCCCTGACTGCTGAAAACCCAACAGATATTCTCAACATGCTATAAGAAAAGAGAGAAAATAGGTGTCAGCTCACACCTCTTGGCTGGAAGCCTCCAGCCAGTGTACATCCCCCAACTTATGCTAAAAGCAGGCCAATTTCATCACCCAAACAATCACAAGAGACTATCTTCCGACTACAGAGCACTTTGACACCAAACTCATTCATTCCTCAACTCTTGTGCATTTAAGGCATGAACTTGGCCCATATAGTACACACCAGCATCTTAGAGACTTGGGACTCAGGCAAAGAAACAAGTGCAGTTTGCACTGAGATCAACAGGGCAAATGGAAAGTTATACACATTTCCAATTAGAATTGCAAGAAGACCCACATCCCTAAATTGGAATTTGGCCAGGGCATCAGAGTTAGCACCCCTACTCTGAGTGCCTCAAGTGATTATGTGTGCGCTCTAGGCCTCCTCCAATAGAGAGCATCTACAGTAAGTAACACCATGTGGGACATTAGTTCAGTGATGGCTCCCAAGAAAGCCGATACAATTCTTGAATCTAGGGCTGTCTACAGCACCTGGGGTCACTCATCTGAGCTGTGACCTGACCCAACCCTGCTTACTTTAACAGATCTGATGAGCACAGAGCACTCAGGGATACACACAGCTGCTGGCTACTTTGGACTCTAGATCTCACAGGTAATCAACAGGTACTAGGATTGAATTAGCAATCTGTACCATAGCTCCTTAAACAGACACTGTCAGGTTTGAAATCATGCCAAGCATGAATCTTCACTGTCAGGTCAGAAATCAAAGTGGAAGGTCTTCCCACCTCAGCCAAGGTTATTTTGTCAAAACCTTAGAGGAGATGGATAGTTTTTCATGTTGCAAATGATGATTAGTTTACTTATTTCAGTCAAGCTGGACTGACAAATCAGGCTAATCTATTTAGCTAGCTTTTTTTTTTTTTTTTTTTTTTTTTTATTCTTACGTATGTGCTAACCCAAAGCAATTGTCTTTGGGCTAATTACACTGACAGAGAAAATTCAAACAACAGAAGTTTTTAGCAAACTTCTGTGGCATTTTCTTTTTGGAAGTCAATGCAAGATCTAAAGGTATTTCTACCCAACAAAGTCTGTTTAAGTGTTTAAGGTTACTTGCTTTTTGGTCCTATACAGAATGCTATGACTTCTATATAGGTCTGAATGCTGCTCCATGTAGATTCCTTCTGTATATCTAAAAATATATACTTTTCAGTAGTTCAATACATGGTTAATCTTCCCACAGAGGAAGATTTTTGTAATCACATGTTGCAAAGTAGAAAAACATCTCCTTTCTAGGAAAGGAAATATACTTTCCTATTGTGCATTTTTAAATAAGCCCAAAGGCATGCACCAAAAATCATTATTAAAACTAATACATGCACTAAAATGGTGTAGAGTTAGACTTAAAGTGCTGCTTCTCAATTTTTAAATTTGGAGAGGACATTTTGTCAGTTGTTGACTCAAAGGCCCCCACTCCCACCCCACCCCACCCTACGGCATCAAGAGAGAAAAGTGAAAATGAATGCATAAATCTTCAAACTATTCTTTACATGGGGGAAAGAACAAATATATCAGCTATCCCATTTATAAACTGGATTCCCAGTTTTATATAAAACCAATATTTAAAATTGTCAAAGCTAAGACACCCAAACAAAGTTACTAGTAAATAATATTCTACATAGAGAATAATTTACTTTGGTTTTATGCACCTTCTCAAAAATAATACTGGTGTCCCATATGTCACCAAACTGATGTGTTCCAGCAAAGGTGTAAGGCAAATCTTTTTTTTTCCTAGTGACATCTTGTTTCCCAATAGACAAAATTAAAATCTTTTGGTGAGGAAGGGGTTAAGATAATGGCTAACCCCTTGGCATCCTGAGCATTGTGGTTTATCAAACTCTACCCTGCTAGAAGCTGCCAGGCATCTTAACCCCTGTCTTGAACCATAGGAATGGCTCCATGTCTAGAGATGCCCTGACTCCTTATAAATAGCTCTCAGAACTTTGCTTCTTTTATTCTTCTGTCTGGATGGTATAGTGTCTAACAAAGCTGGTTGCAATGTCATATTTTGCTAGTAGGGGCCACAGTCTATCAATAATTCAATCTAAAATGTTTAAGCCAATACTTAGTTCCTCATTTTATCAGTTAGTTGCATTAAAATTTTCTCTAAAAAGTTTTCTTGGAGCAGAGATCTTTAACTTGGGTTTCAGAAGATGTGTGATGCCCCTGTAGTTTTATGCAAAATTATTAGTGTATGTGCATTTCTGTTGTGGTGTGTGTGTGTGTGTGTGTGTGTGTGTGGTGGGGTCCATCACTTTCATCAGATTTTCAAAGGGATCTGTAACCCATAAAAAGGCTTACAGGGACTTAGGATACCCGTAATTCGTTTTATACCGGGATTGGGAAATGGGGGCAAAAAAACACAAAAAACCAGCCTCAAAAAAGGGCCAAATTATGGATCTTTTCCCTTTTTTCACATTCGGGAAATAAGTGCTTCAATCTGAGAAAAATAATTAAACCAGTTAAACTTCATTAAAAAAATAATCAAAGCCACTATCTAAAAATTTTTTATTTTCTATATGTGGTAAATGTAGTCCCAAGAAAAGGTTTGGAGACTGAATTTTTCTCTTTTCCTAAAGGAAATTCATAGATACAATGGTGAACACCATCTACACTTAAAGAGTTAACTATTTAAGACTTAGACAATCTAATGACATGAGCCTTTAATTCATTATTTTGAGTAAGGGATTACCTAGAGTCAAATACACATTTGTTAACCTTCATTTCTCAAAATTGGTCCATACTTAATCAACTATCTGCTACAATTCCACTAGACAAACCTAAAATCTGAACAATGGAAGTTTAACTTTACTACCCAAATGAAAAACAAAGCCACAAGGATCTTCAAGAGTCCAGCCACAAACATATATACTATGTCAAAGATGACTTTCTCATTTCAAACACATCACTGACTTTTCAACAGAATTTGCAAACATAAGATCCAGAATGACTAGCAAAACATGCTGAGAAGAGCATGTCAAGAATTAACCCCCCCCATCCAGAAACACACTCAGGCATTCCAAAAATAAACCAAATCTGAAGAGAGGCCTCTCACTTGTTGGTTTTAAGTATGAGATACCTAAAAAACTATGGGAAAGGAAATATAAAATGAAAAAATTAATAACTTGCAAAAATAATTCAACCAAAATCATATCTGTTTTACTGTCAGGGTTTTTTTTTTTTTTTTCCAATTTTGAACATAAACTGTATTGCACAATCTCATGAAGACTAAAAATATGTTTACAGGTATACTTTACTTTTTGTTCTCCTTTTCTTTCTATGGTGTATCTTTGAGGTTATAAGAATGCCTCTGGTTAAAATAAAGTCTTTTTTTTTACCCCTTGCTACCCTCTCCCATCAAAAAGTATGTCAACAATGAATTCCAAAAAGGAATATTCATCTAATATAATTATTTCAATACCAGTTATATCACAGACCATGAGAAAACCATAAGAACATTACAGAAAATTACATTAAAGAGGGAGCTGCCACTTGCCACCCACTCCACTTTCAGCTTTTTAAGCACCCAGCTAGACTTAGATCTCATTCATTTTGCTGGGAAAAAAAAAAAAAAAAAATTCAACACTCCAAAACCAGGCCACCTCAGGCTGGAATTTGGATAGCAAAAATGACAGCATTTTTTTTTTTTTTTTTTTTTTAAAACCCTATCCTAAGCTTTTCATTTTGTATATTCAAACAAGTTTAATAAAACTCACAAAGGATTTTGTTGGCAAATAAAGGCTCACATCAAAAATTTTATCAAAACAAATTTTTGCTTTACATATCTAACACTAAGATATATTTTCTTGGCCTTGTAAAGCATATTTGATTGCATATAAGTTTTGCTTTGGGTGGGATATTGAAAACATAGTTCTGCTATAAATTAGAAGACTAGAAACAAAAGTGAAAGTGACTAGTCTTAACTTTCAAAAAGTCAAGTGCAAAGATAGATAGTGCAAATAATTAAAACTAGAAATTTTATAGGCAACTTTACATAGTCTTTTCTGCTTTTGCATTTTTACATATTGACAACTTTATAAATCCTAACAACTGTATGCAGCATGGAAATGGGCTATCATTTATCTCCATTGACTAGATTCAAGGAAGCCTTTCAAAGACTTGTCTCACAGTCATTTAAATCACTGGTTCTTGACAGGAGTTTGGGAATTCACTTTTTTTTTAAAGGATTCTTAAGGGAGGGCCTATTTTAAGAAGGCCCTGCACTGACTTAAACAAGGTATAGTGTGTAACTATAGTATAATTTAAAATCTGACAAAAAAAGTTACCACAAAAATTAAAAGCTATCACAAAAAGTCTATTGTTAATGAACTTGACATCTGTTTAAAAAAAAAAAAAAACCTTCCAAAATCAGAACCTCTTTTTTGGCTGTCTTTATAGAGATTTTATTATTAAAGTACAGAGATTTTGGGTAAACTTGAAAGCAAACTGTCAAAAATCACTGGGAATAAATCTATACTAAACTAGACAACAAAGAGTTAATTCAATATTGAATTATGTAGCTTTAAAAACAAATACAGAAATTCTTTATTTTAAAGAATTAAAAAATGCTACTGACAGCAGAAAACTAAACAGTATCAGTTCACCCTAATAAGGGCCTAAGAACCTCCAAAATGTACCAAATTATATTATTAACATCTGTTACCACTGAACTCTTGGGAATTCTACACTTTTAAAGTAATAGAAAAAGCAGGAAAACAAACAGAAACATGAGTTTTGGGGGTATGTTGCCTAATTTCATAAATACAGAATTATTGAGAGCCCCATAAGGTCCAACGTTAAATGGAAGCTAGGACTGCAAACGTAAAAAGAAATAGCAGGGGAGCGGGTTTTGTAGCTCAGTGGTTGAGTGCCTGCTTCCCCTAAAAAAAAAGAAAAAAAAAAAGAAAAGATACTTAAAATTGCAATTTAATGCTCTTACCTGGTTTATCATATTGTTCTAAGAAATTTATGTGGACCAAAGGCTCAAGAGTCCACAAAGGCAAGGCATAAGGATCTTTGGGGACTGCAAAATCAAGTAATTCAATCTAAGGACCATTTGAAAAGTAAAGGTAAACTACATTATAATATGAGCCCAAGAAGATATTCTGTATGATAAATATTTTTGATAGTTTAAAACTGATAACTGTGAAAAAGTTAGAAATGTTGTCTTCTTTTTTCTCAAAATAAGTCCCAGAGCCAACATGCCCTGACCAGAAAAGTTGCCATTCTACAACTGTGCTACTAGTTTGTCACAGAAAATCAAACAGCCTACACATGAAAACAGATTTGTATAATGCATCATCATCATCATAACATCTAGCTAGCAACCAGATAGATGTTACGGCTTCTCATAACCAAGGAGGAATCCATTTGCTCTGGCATTACTGAAACTTTCTTAGTGAAAATCAACTTCATTGTCCTTAGGGAATAACTCTCATTCAAACTCCACCTTAGTACCTTTTCCTACCTCCAATAAAAACTACACCCACTTTTCCTCCAAACTATTCCCTTATATACCTCTCACACTTCCATTCACAAACACATTAAACAGCTTTCCCTTCCTTGCTCTTAGTTTCCAAACCGTAAGTCTCAGCCCCCAGTAACTTATCTAAAATACAAATATTTCTCACTCTCTTCAATTCACAAATTTCTTAAGAAACATTAATTTCACTGCCCTTCAAACTGCCAATTTTAGACTATGGGGAAAACAGCAGTCCAAAAAAACTACCCAATTACCTCACAATATAGAAATCTTTTTGGATCATTAGTTAGCTATTCTCTAAGATAGGAGTCTATTTCTTTACTTCTTTCTGAAGGGTATAAGCTTGAGTGTCATTGGGAGGCCTATGGCAAGGAGAAGACTAAAGAAGACAAGGAGAGATAAACAAGGTAAAAGGAGGATAAGGAGAGAGAAAATGCCAAGTATATATGGTAGGGAAGTAAGTCAAGTGCCACCAACAAATGCCTGCACTGGAAATTGCCAATCCATTTCGGCTGATTGGGAGTTTGACTCAATCCCAAAATGGGTCTAATAATTAATTAGCTGATGGCAATCAGTATTTGAGCTAGTCAAGGTGAATGGGTAAAGAGGCCATCCTATAAGTCTAACTGCCACTTTATAATAAGGACATCTTTTCTTAAAATCCTCCTAGGATCCTTCTATGCTAATTCAGCTTAGACTAAAACACATGGTAACTAGCATATTTCCATGTTTTTCACAATTCTAGAATGTAATGGCTTGGTCCTTGAACTTGGAGGCCTCTGGAATTATTAAAGTGGACCCTAAATCAAGAAAATTAGATTGAAATCTTTAGCTTGAATTTTTCCCATGAAATGCTACAAAAATTTAATTAGTAAGGAAATTACAAATCATAAAAAATATATTTTCATGGAAATCACCACAAAAATCTTGCATTTCCAAAACGAGTATAACTATTTCTGGTCTTTAATAAGCAACTCTATTTTACATAGAGGATCACCACCATGCTTCTACCTATTAACAAGACAATTTTTCACAAAAGCAAAGCAAATCAGGAAAAAAAAAAAAAAAGAAAAGAAAAATAATAAATACTGAACAGAAAATATGGGGACAAAATTAAAACAAGGAGTAGCTATGAAATTTCTATTAAGAAAAATACTTTTAACAAGTGACCTTTGCCACACGCAACTTTCCTAAAGACATAAACTGCCTAGACTATTCAACACTAAAACCTGGTATACAGTTTAGGAGACAAAAGATGACAAACTGTTGGCTTGAAACTAATCATATATTTCATTTTTCACCCGGTTGTTCTTGTATTATGAAAATCTACCTCACTTATGCTAATGCTAGTTTAGATGATCTTCATTTAATTAAGAAATTTCTGTTCAAAAAGAACCTGCCAAGGGGCCTAGGCCTTAAATGTAGGCCTTGTTTTAAGCTCACACAGGTCCTCAACTATCAAAATCAGATTATCTTAAAAATATATTGCAAATTCTGCAAAGACGATGCTATATAATTAATGCTGCTGGGTGAAATCAGTAATTTTAATAGCAAGGTCACTTTAGTTTTATAATGTACTTCATTATATAAATGGTCTAAATTCAGCCATCATGCAATGAAGACAACAAATGTTTAACATATGACTTAAAAATTGATAAACTTTAACAGGCAATTTTGTAGGAATAACTTTGTTGAATATATTTGCTTAAGCAATTCCAGTAAATTTTATTTATTCCACTTTCAGGGAGAAGTATATATATTTACAAATGAAAATATTTAAATTTAGGGATAATCAACTTTAAATGTTATACTCAGAGTTATCACAAACTGTCCCAAATCTAACTTGCTAAAGATCCCCTTGTTTAAGCATTCTTTTACATAGAAAGCAGGATTTCATTCTGATACTCAAGACTTTGAAAAAGGAAAAGAGCAATTAGATTTGGTATCTTACTTTTTATGGAGAAAAATTCTTAGAAGTATGTCCACATATAAAAGAAAATGAATTGTGATGCTATGAGAGCGACTAGAGCAACGATTTCAGAAAGCCTTGTTCTAAAATCGTCTGGAAGTGTGTGAGTGTGTGTGTGTGTACGTGTGTAACTAGCATGAAAAAATGAGCGGGAATGTTGTAGAAGAAAGGGTGAACCACATGTGGAAGATAAAAATAATCATGCCCATGGTGGGGTCACCATGGCTGGCAGAAAACCCAAAATGTCCTAAAAGAAAAATGTGTTAGCTTAGAAAGTTTCAACAGTGCCAAAACACAAAATGTTAATGCACAGAAACAAAAATGAATGAGAACTGCCACAAACATCAAGCTCCATAAGAAAACAAGAAGAAAAAATTGACAGATGCCATCTTTTTTTAATCTACCAAATCTTAATTGACTTAAAGGTGACATAAAATGCTTGGCCAAGGCACCCACCCAGATTCTCATTATCAACATACTTATTTTTTCCCCTCCCTTCCACCCAAATTTAGTTCAGTTTTCCTGCAAAAAAAGTACAGAATCCCCATATTAGTAAGAATAAGAAATGAAAACAGTGAGTACAACTGATATAGATCCATTGACTTTTATTACAAATGTACTTGATCACTTGGCTTCAAAAAGTTTAAAATCAATACCCTATTTTCTGTATGCCAGTACAAAGCAAACTGTTTTACAAATTAAATACCTAAAAATTTGACAAAAATATTAAAATTTGATGAAAAACAATTATAAAAATCCTTAATCTCTCTCTTCAAAAAAGGAGGCAGTCTTCCCAGTCCTATTATACAATATTAATAATATTCACCATTTTTAGAATAGGTAGCTAAATTATATTTTTCTGTTAGCATACAAAACTCTTAGACTAATATATTTTATTTGTATATGCTCCAGTTAAGTTTGTGAATGCCATCTGATTGCAATATAATCAACTATCTTTAATTGAATCCTAATTTACATTTATTTAATAATTTGCATAGTTTGAAAGGGATAAAGGTTATTCTATGACTAATTACCATAGGCTATTACAGTGCTATTTTTCAAGGCAATAAGTATTTGCTCCCAAATGAAATTAACTATCTTCTTTAGGCAGGGGCTAAAATTACTAGCAGCTTTCTCCATTACCTGAAAAATCAAATTGGAATAGTTATCCATCTCTAGATATGAAGACTTAAAAAAACATACATATTTTCCACTTAGAATCAAATTTCAACCCCTGCACGGGACAACTAAAAAGTGACACTTTCAAGGTTTTTTGTTTCCCTGTTGGTTTTGGTTTCTATTCTCCATGGCTCTTGAGAAGCTGGAAAAGTTTGTCTTTCCTGACTAGCATTGTCTTTTTTTTCCATTTGGCAAATATTCATCTACCTCCAATCTGTATCTAGTGGAGGAAAAGCCGACATGGGTTTTCTTATGAACTTCCTTTGTTGTCAAAGGCATGTGTAATGATTTCTACAGTTCTAGTTAGTTAACTTTAGCTCCCTCTGTGGCTGGATGACTGCTGCTTCTATCAGCATGATAAATAGGAGGCACAAATAAAAAGTAGCTTAAAAAAAAGATTTGGTGATTTAAAAAAAAAAACAAACAACAGCAAACACACACATATGGGCATTTCAAATCTGGTGGCTGATCTCTGGATTAAATTACTTGACAGTGTCTCTCATTTTAATGAATGTCAATATTGCAATGCATTTCAAGTTTTCTTTTATACTTAGGCAAATAATATAGCATAACCAAGCTCTTGGACCTTAATTTTAAGACAAAGCAGATCAATAAAAATAAGGCATACTTGTCAAGAATTAAGTTTTGTTTGCTTGTTTTTGGCACATTTGATCATACTGTCTTCTATGAATAACACATATGGTCAAATATACCATTTCCTTTTCTGTTTCAGCATAAACAGTGTTTACCAAGTAGTAAAATTAAAACAAGGAAAAATTCCAACATAAAACACTGAGATATAGAACCTTGGTAAAGTACCAAGCACCTGGGGAGAAGGGTAGGAAAAGGATGAAACAAGAGAGAGGAGAAGGGAAGGTTGGGAGGTGCTTGGGGAGGTAAAGTGAGATGCAAAAAAAGAGCATCATTACAGTCACTTCGTCTTTTCTATGATCGCCTCTTTAAGTCTTAAAAGATCTGCATGTGGATTTCTTATTATATCCACTGGCCACAAATCAGACATTGGTTTCAAAATCTTAATAAGATTGTGTTCAACTGTTATAGTGTAAATACAATTGCACAATACATGTGCTTCTTGATCCGGAAGGTGCCAAGCAGAATCTGAAGTCTATAGGTAAGAAAGGCTTCACTTTAGGTAACTGACCCTAAAGAAAACCTCATGAAAGAACTCACATCTCAAAAGAAAGGACACTTTGCCTAAGTTTGCTGTGTTTTTGTTGACTTGCACTACTTATTGCTGGCTACTATGAAACACTGATCTAGGAGTACTCCAACAACCTGTAGTACAAGGTTTAACTTTAAGAAGCTATAGTAAACAAGAGACAAAATCAAAGCAATTCTCTTTCCTAACTAGTAAGAGCACAGAGAATGCAGTCTTTTCCATATCACAGTTAAAGTACAGTGAACAAAACAGCTCAACAAACCTTAAGACAAAAAAGTGCAGGTTATTAATGTTTACATGCAATTGATAAGCATTCCAAATGTCACATTATGCACTGTAAAAGCTCAACTTTACTATATGGAAATAAGAAAATGCACCTTAGGGGAAAGGAAAAAGCAATTTAATCATTTCCAGTGATTTTGTAAGTAAAGAAACTCCTAACTATTGTACGGTCACCTCATATTTAACATTGTATGAATATTAAAAGCAAACAATTTAATGGGAAAATGCACAGTACAATGGAAATAGTTTGTTATTCAACACATACAGTAGATCTCAAAAAACAAAGACAACACACTCAACCAGGGAGCTTAAAAATATCAAATCAAAACCCAAAGAACCAGCAGAAAAAAAAAATCCGTCAAAAAGA
This sequence comes from Tolypeutes matacus, assembly GCA_026826555.1. Classification (NCBI taxonomy): domain Eukaryota; kingdom Metazoa; phylum Chordata; class Mammalia; order Cingulata; family Chlamyphoridae; genus Tolypeutes; species Tolypeutes matacus. The sequence goes on from JAKSZT010053821.1 coordinate 469,210, forward strand.
CAACTGCTTTACCTTCCTAGGCCAATGCTTTACAATATGAGAAGCACTGATAACCTTCCAGTTCCTACAGGTGGTGTCTTCCACATACAGCAGAGTTAGATCTATATGGCTGGATATGCCAAGAAATAATTCCACTCCCAGAACTTTCTGTCAGACAAGACCTTTTTTTTTTTTTTTTTTAACCAAAATACTTTCTACAGAATTTCACACCAAAATGTACTGTTTAAGGCATCTTTTTATAACATTTTTCTCTTCACTCAAAGATGATAGTCATGCAGCAGTTTAATGATAAAAATATATTAATATTTTACTATACAGCAGCAAGTTAGTTGTCAATTAAAAAGCACACAAACATCCTTAAATGAAAACTTGTAAAAGACTATCGTTACAAACAATTTCAGTTTGGAGGACACCAGCTTGGTAAAGTGCTCTCCCTAAGCTTTGCATTTTCATACCCTATACCTTGAATATAAAGAGTTATAGAACATACTTTTGACAGAAGGCTTGTACACTTGGGGAACACAAATACACTTAGCATATAATGTAGCCAGTAATAACTAGCACCACAGCTACACGGAAATCCTTAACATATACCAACTTGGCTTTCACTCTTAAATGAAACTCAGAATCCATGGCTCAGTAGGATAACTCTATAATTGTGTTGCTCTGCTTCTTAACAGGTCTACATAAGTTAATAGCACTGGCAAAAATCAAAGGACAGCTTCAGACCTCTTACAAGTTTAGGAGACAGTGCTAGTGACCACAAATAGACTCACTACCTGATGTCCAAGTACAAGTTCACTGGAAATTGCTGCACGTTAGTTAAGTTTTTAAAATCTTTCTACACATAATAAAAAAAATATATTATGAACGATACAAGTACATCTCATATACATAATAATGACAAAACGCCTACTCAGTCAAAGCAAACAGATGCAGAAAAATATTACGGGAGAATTCCTTTTTCTTTCTTTCTCTTTTTCCTTTTACTATTTGAATAACTTTGGTTCAAACCGTAAAAATCACAACTTAGCAAATTTCATTTAAATGCCTTTTTTAATAATTTCTTCATGTTCACAGAAGTTTCACTGACCATTTTTATATGTTTAAGGTCCAGATGCAATGCATATTGTATAAAAGAGAGCACTTATTGTTTACCTTGCATGAATTAAACCTACGTACCTTTAACTCTACAAACTTCTGCATAACATTTAGACAAAGCTCAGACACACAGCATGCCTAGCCCTCATATATATACACATCTCTAATCACAGGTATATAGGGTGTCAAATATACTATAATAACCTCCATGTAAGGTTTGAAATTTGGTAACAAAATGAGAAAAACTAAAAATATTATTTTACGTGTTCTAAAATATCTCTTTTTTTGTGCTAAAGTCAAATGTTAGCTCAACATGAAAAGGACTTTTATATAATTCAGCAATATTATAATCTTGACCATTTTGCAAACACTTTTAATAATAATAGCTTAAACGTGTACAAAAGTTCTTGGTTAATTAGGGAAATAAACACTCAGTTCTTTATATTTTTTAATCAAGTAGGAAACACAGTTCATATAATGTTATTACTTTTTGTATTTTTTTTTTTTTGTTTTTTGTTTTTAGCAGCTGCTTACTGTTTTATATGGTGGATAAAGTGGACAACATCCAGCGATGGGTGGCAAGTCAAGAAGAGAAACTGTCAGTTGGTGGAGGTTCTGTGGGTGGTGCTCCCTTGGAGTTAACAGTTATTTCTTTTTATTTTATTTTTTTACTTTTTTTTTTTTTACTTATTTTCTTTTTTTACAGTATATTTTCTGTGTGTGTGTGGCTGTGTGTGTGTGTAGATGCATGTGTGTGTGTGTTTTCCATTCAGTTTGATCAATCTTCTTCCCCTTCTTCCTCACCCTGCAGCAGCAGGGTGGCAGCGGCGGTCTCCTCCTGCTGCTGCTGCTGCTGCTGGTGGAGCTGCTCACAGGCAGCCCGCTTCTCCCTCTGCTTCTCTTGAATCTTCTTCATCTCCTCCGAGTACTTGCAGAAGGTGTGTCCGAACTTGGCCCACACCTTATAGGGCACGGTGATGGAGTTGCGATAGGTGGGCTTTACCTCACTCACTCGCATGAACACGCCGTACTTGTTGGAGCCCACATCGAAGAAGAAGCGCTTGTTGTCCACAGTCAAGGAGGTGCCCTCGGGCAGCTCCGCCGGCTCCTCCTCCACTCCGTAGTCGTCGATGAGCTTGGCCAGAGCATCGCGGAACTCGATGAGCCCCTGCGCGGGCAGCGCAATGGTCTGGCCCTGCGTGGAGCCCAGGCCGGGCCCCCGGTTGACCGTCTGGCGGATGCGCAGGAAGCGGCCTCGCTGGTTCTCCTTGAGATCCATGTAGTACTTGCGGTTCTCTCGCACCAGGAACTCACTCTTGAGCGCCCGGCGCGGCTCGTCCTGCGCCTGGGCCAGGTCGGGCGGCTGGCTGGGGCCCAGCTGCGCGTAGTGCTCGATGAAGTCGCCCAGGTAGTCGCGGAACTCCACGGCCACTGACATGGAGAGAGTAAGGCGGCTCTTGTTGCCGCCCGCGCCCACCTCAGCGATCTTCAGGAAGCGGCCCTTGGCATTCTGCTTCACGTCCAGGTAGAAGCGCTTGTTCTGGATGTCCACCCGCTTGGAGGCCAGCTCCTGCGTCTCATGCTGCAGCCCCCCCGGGGCCCCGCCGCCGCCGCCGCCACTGCCGCCGCCGCCCCCGCCGCCGCCACCGCCCCCGCCGGAGCCCGAGCCCGGGTGCCCCAGGGAGCCGCCCGAGCCCAGCGCCGCACCACCCTGCTCGCTGCCGCTGTCTCGGTCCGCCATGATGCTGCGCTCCGCCGCCGCGCCGCCGCCTGCCGCTCCGCCCGCCGCCGCCTCAGTCGCCTCAGCCGCCGCTGCTTTCCCTCCCCGGCTCCGCCTGCTGCCGCCGCAACCCCCACAGCCAGTCAGCCACTCTCGCGAGATCTGCGGGAGAGACGAGACAGACGAGACCCGGTAACAGTGCACTGACTCCCCAGTACAGTAGCAGGGTGCCCTACTGTACGCGCCCACCCGCCTGCCCGCACGTGACCCGCGCCCCCTCCCCATTGCCAGCCCGGTCCGCCTGCCCGCAGGCGCCCACCCGCCAGCCTTCTCCCCACACCCCGGGCTTGGGGTGGGGGTGGGGGGCAAGAGGGGGATGCGCCGCGTCGCAGCAGCTGCCGTCGCCGCCACCACTGTAGCTGTCGCTGTTGGCCAGACCTTGGGCAGCCTTGGCCCGGGGAGTTGGGGAACTAGGGGTGATAAGGGGACTGCCATACTAAGCACGGGGAGAGGGCCCAAGCTCTGCTTTCCAGTGACCCCAAAGAGAGGATGTGTGGGGAGGGGCCTGCGTAGGGCAGGACCCGCTGCATAGAGGGGACACCAAGTCACGGCCACCCTCTCCCCTGCGAGACCCAGGCAGACCCAAACCCAGACGGGCCCGGTCGCCGCCCGGCTGGGCTGTCTCCTACCGCAGAGCCCTGGCCGCAGAGGCAGGCAAGAAAAAGGAGAGGCGGTGCGAAGGTAACCCTCAGCTGCAGAGGGGGCTGCCGAAGATGAGGACGGGGCGCCAGGAGGCAGCGGCACGGAGCAGCAGACACCTAGTCCGTCTCTCCCGCCGCTCCCCCTCCCCGCGCCCGGCAGCGGCTCTGGCCTCAGATGATCCCGCTCCCCCCTCCCCCTAACCGCAGCCCCGCACAGCCCGGCGGGCGGGCAGGCGGACGCACTCACCGGCGGGGGGGAGCCAAGGGGAGGATGGCGGCCGCAACAGGGCCGGGGTGCCCGCATTGCCTCTCCCCGTCGGTTCTGCCCTTCCTCCAAACAACAATCAAAAAGAAGCCCCACACTCACCCCAAAACCCGCAATCAGCCCCCTGTGGGACTACGACTGCCCTCCTGCTTCCCCCTCCTCCTTCTAAGATTTGGGGAAAGGGGGCACCCTGCTCAGGGCTGAGCCCAGCCTGGGTTGCCGGCCAGCTCTGCGGATGAACCAGGCCCTGCTGAGTCTTTAGCCCCTAGCCCACTCTTCTTCCTCTCTGGAAGGACCCAGAATGGGGGAGAAAACCAAGTAAGCTTTAGGAAATTCACTAGCTAAAAATGTCAGGAATTTCCTTACGGTTCTTTCGCAGTTCCTTACGGGATTCATTAAAGCAGGTTCGTTCGCCCCTTTTGCCTTTCCATCCAGTAATTTAGATGTGTCAATGTGAGCCCCCACCCCCAAAAAGTAAAATATTAAATAATCGCTAGTTTTAAGGCAGACAGCGAAGTGACCGACCATTAATTAACCAATGAGTTTTTGGACAGTGACAGTGAAAGGGGTTTTTTCTGGGCTCAGGAGTAAAAGGGGACTCAGAAATAATTGAGTCTAATGTGTAATCTTAGGCCTACTTTCCTTCTCCCAGAGAGAGAGCAAATCCTCATACTTCCTCAATGCAGAGTGCTATCCTGGCATCTGTGGAAAAGCTAAGGCCTATCTCCAGGGTACCCCCTACTAATTCCCTTACACTATCCCCATCACCTTCCACAGGTGCTCAGAGGATACAGCCCTCCCAGCTTTATCCCTGGTATTGCTGCCTGCATCCTGAGGATATGCCTATCCCAATTATGGGTTCCATTCTCTTTGAACCACCACCCCCACCCTCCACCTCAAAGTAGACCTGCCTCCCCTACTTTTAGCCCCAGAGACAGTTAAGTACCTTCAGTATATGCTTGCCCAGCTTCTTGGAAAAGAGAGGACTAATAACCAAGAAACGCGGGGCAGTCCAGTGCATAAGCCTTGTCAATGCTTGAGCCCTCAAACCGCACTAATATATCACTTCACCTCCTGGACAAACCTGCCTGCTTCTTTTTTTCTTAGCAAAGGCCCCATTCCCCAGCATTAGCTACTTCAGCCCTGGGCAAGACAAAACAAATGGGATAAGCCTGTGAACCAGTCCCAGAGCCACCCACCCATGTCCAGTGGTCCCTGAAGTGGATCCCTGAAGGGGAGGTCCACTCTGAAAGGTAGAAACCCAGGCTTTGGGTCCCATAAAGAACTACCCTATTAGTTTTAGTACCGCATAGGACCTTTTCCGTGCTGATTTCTCAGTACTCCCTCCCCTGTCTCAAGACTGTGGCAAAGGGAATGAACTGCTGGTGCACTTTCCTCCACACAAAATTACATGTGTGAAGACGCGGCAGCTCCTCTGGTCTCACACAGCAGCAATCGGGACCCTGGATAGACCCCGGCCCCTCCAGAGACGCAAAGGCTGAGTAGCACCAGCACCTTCTCAGCACAGAATGGGGCGGGGCGATTACGCTCCTACTGGAGCGCTGAAGCTCAGATATGAAGAGGTCTGATATAAAAGGGCTGCTGCTCTTCCTTATGGGTTTACCTTGCGCCAAACCAAGTCTTTGCCCAGTCATGAGCGCTCAAGGAAGCAACAAGACCAATGAGTTCGTGATGAGGGGCCCGCCTGATGGTCCCCGTGATAATTGCTTCTCACGGACAGAAGACTTAAGGCTCGACACTGACCGCCTTTCTGGTCCAACCTCGAAATTTAAATTTCTTGCCCTCTATCCCAAACATTTATGTCCAGGGGTTGAGTTTGTGAGTGCCCTGATTTCCTGGAAAAGTGACTGTCATCCAGTACTGAGGTCTTAGTTCCCTAGCGCAGAGGCAACAGACGAAGTTCTAGACAGAATACAAGTTAAACACCATTTGCATGTTTAAACTGGGAGTTTTAAGCTCAAATCAGCAAACGACTGAAACCTGAATCTTTATACATAAATATGTATGTATTTTATGCTAGTGATTATATACATATACAATTTTCTACCATTATATACCAGTTTCCTGCCTACTTTCTATCTAAAAGGCAAACAAGACTAATAATGCCTTTCCAAAATGATTAAATGATAAATTGGATATTTAGCACATATTTACTACTAAAACAAGAGAATTAATTTCAGGATAATCCCCTAAGTATGGGCTTTTGCTCAGACTAGGGGATGAAAAGCGGCTTTTCTTAGGCTATTGTATGTACTAGCCTTAAGACAGTCTGGGAAGAATGAACATTTACTCGCAGAAAAGTCTAAACCAAAAAAAAAAAAAAGTCTAAACAAAAAGCTCAGAACTTTAAATAGAATTTCAAAATTAGATTTGCTTTCTAACTTCGAAAATCCATTAGAAAATTTGTGGATTTAAAAATACTTTTAGCCATATGTTAATTATCTTGAAAAAAAAAATCAGTATAGTGTCCAGCTGTTTGAATTTGTCATTTTAAAAGAGTTGTAAAATTAAATTTATACTTTCATTAAAACATAGAAAAAAAGAAAACGAAATAATATGAATATGCAGCAAAATATCCATGTTAATGGAAACATCTTCAAAAATAAGTATTCTCTTTTTCCTTAAAGCTTGCTTATATTAATAAATTTTTAAAACATTTTTAGATTTCTTGAGTTCTTTTATTAACACTACACACACATTTTGAAGCAAATAAAGACTACTCTTATTTTAATCCCATCTTCATGTCTAACAAACTCTTACCAACAAAAAATTGTATGCAAGGAAACAGACATTAGACAGAACAAGAAGGGGAAAAAAGCCTCAATTTTCCTCAGCCTAAACTACAGGTGATTCTGAAACAACCTAATTCAGATTTGGTTTTTAAAAGTTAAAACATTCATAAACTTGAGAGAGAAGGTACCTACCTTTGGGTAGAAAACTCTTTTGATTACAGAGTTCCCAACAGAAACAAAATGCTAATTAATATTTCACAAAATCACAAATTTCCAAAATAAGAGAAGCAAGAACATTAGAACTTGTGCTTTCAAGTGCTACTTAGGTTAATGCCTGTTTTAAACCAGACAACTATCTTCAATACCCAAATCATTAAAACGAGCAGGAATGATGTACTCCAAGTGTTCAAAGTGGAGGAATTATCCATTTCTTCTTGTGGCTATCTACCAGAAAAATTAAGGAAACTCTAAAGTAAATAACACTGAACAACAACAACGAAGACTAATCGCAATGGCATTTCACCAATCATTTTTTAAAAGTATGTCCTCTTTCTATAGCTCAGCTATTCTTTAAAATTATGCCTTTATAATTCTGTTCAGGGTTAAAGATATGAATTAAACATTTAAAACCCGAAGAGAATAATTCATGTAATAGAATCTTCGCATTTCAAAAAACGTTTTAAGCATCTGCAGAAGAGTTAAATATAGAACAAATTCTAAATTCGATAAAGATTCAGAGAACCCGACCTTTCATGTGCCCAAAAAATCCAAACAGAACCGATACAAATGTCAATAGCCCTCTCTTCCGGCTGATATTTCAATGATTTTACTAGTACCCAAAGGAATGAAATCAGCAACTTTCCCTACACTCTAGTCAACACTCCAATTTCCAAAGCCGCAATTCGCAAACGTCAGTTTGGGCAGGACGCAGTGGGGGTCCTGAAGTAATCCAAAGATTCCTTTTCCTCTCGGATAGTTTACCAAAAGATGTTAAACCAAATTCAAACTATTTTAAAGCATTAGAACTTCCCTTCCAAGGACCCGGGATACAAGCATTAGGCACCGCCGCAAAAAGCTGTCCAAAAGCGCCTGGCCCCACAGAAATGTAAAAGGTCCAGATCAGAACGAACTAGAACCCACAAGAGGTTCCCGCGGAGGGAGCGGAAATGAAGATGACATTTAGTCAGAGGTAGACAGCTCCGTTAGAAAGTTGCCCCAACCGGTCTCTTCGGTCTCTACCCAAGTTCAGCCTCATGGCAGATAAAATTGTGGGGTCCCTCCCCCTACAGACATTTTAGCCTGTCTACAGTGTCCACTGTAGCGCAAAAGGGAAGACCCTCCGGTTTCACATCGTTCGTTTGGCCCCCAGGAAAAGGTTTAGGAGGTTGTTGAGCTGTCGAGCACCGTGGGGCAGCAAAAATGGCCTGTTCGGGCCACCCATCCTAGGGCCTGGTTTCATCTGCGATATCAGTACCTATATATATAGTTTTTTTTTATTTTTACAACGCATCCTGAGCGGGTGTTTGCATTTGGGGTGGAGGGGTTGAACGGAGAAGAGGAAGGGTTGGTAGTGGAGCCTGCATTATAGAACCCTTCTTCTTCCCTCCTCCCGCCAGGGTTGCTGTGCAAGGAGTGTCCGCCAAGTCTGGCGCACTGTCCCAGGCCCCGGGGCGAAGGTGGCTGGGGGAAATGAGACTCAGAGATTGGTACGCAAACGTTACCATCGGTGGTCTCCAGCGAAAGTGAGATTGCCTTTATATATAAATATATATATTAGGGTGTTATTTTGTTCTTTTTGGAGGTGGGAGAGGGCCCATTCGTGCGTGCACTGCGGGGGGTGGGGGTGGTGGTGGCTTGCTGCTCTGAGTCCCCGGGAGGGAGGATATGGGGATGTCTGCACTGGAACAATAGTTATTCCTGGAGGATGAGAGGGCAATTAGAGGGGACCGGGTGGGCGGCACCTCGAGCCGATGGCACTGGCGGCAGAAAAGGTCGCGAGGGGCTTACCCGGGCGGGCGGGCGCTGTCCTGCCGCAGGTGAGGTAGGGCGCGGGCTGGAGGGAGGGAGGGCGCGCGCGAGAAAGCGCGAGGCAGGGGGGAGGGGAAGAGGGCGCGCGCGCGCACACCTGTCCTGGAAGGCGGCGCGAGCCCAGCTGCTCCTGACTCGGGCTCTGCTGGCTGAGGAGGGAGAGGGGCGGGCTGGCAGGCGGGGGCGGGACGCCGAGGGGAGGAGGAGGAGGCGGCTCAGATGGCTGGCTCGGCTCTCGCTCGCACTCCCTCCCGCGGGCCAGCCCGGCTCACACCCCGCTGCTCCCGCTCACTCACAGCCCCCCTAGGCTCTCCCTCCTCCTCCTCCTACCCCTGCGGGATCCGCTCGCCGCCGCCGCCGCCGTAGACGGCAAGTCGTGGCAGCCAGACGTCGACGCGTAACCCGGCGCTCCGTGCGTGACTCCGAGCGACGTCAGCGCGCGCTCCGCGCTATCCACCAGTAGCCTCCCCCCCGCCCTTCTCCCCGCTCCGTGGCTTGCGCCCCCGCCCTCACGTCCCTCCGTTTCAGTTGCGGCAGCGGCGACGGCGGCGGCGGCCTCAGAGCGCGCGCCTTCCAATCCTCTCCTGCGCGTGCGCGCGCTCTCAGCTGCTGGCGCGTGTACAGCCGGCGGCTCAGGCCTTGAGGGGCGTCTGAGGAGTGGGCTGCCTGTAGCCTCTTCTCGGACTACACTTCCTCCACTCCCTAACCCGAGCGCCCGGAAAACGACTTATCCCTCGTTAGGCTACTGAAGGCCGAGGCCAGACTCTGGCGGGGATAGAACCCTATGGGTCCTGCGCCAGCTCCAACTTAGGGCCCTCGGCGTCATTGCCCCCGCCGCTACTACCTGGTCATCCTTCCCCCGCCTCCATCTTTCAGGAGGCCTTTCATCTCCCGGGAGGGTCTCACCTTGGCCTTCAGACACCTGCTGAGAGGGACTGGAAGGGCAAGGTTAGCATAAAGAAGAAAGCGGGTAGAACACCTTCGGGCCATAGTCTCAGGGATTTTTGACAGGAAATGGGGTTGCTGCCCAGGCTCCTATGCAGTGTAGGTGAAGCTGGGCCCCTTTGAGGTACTGTGACTAAGGACAAAACCCTGATAAATATTTACCTATCCTTGGGCCAAGAGGGAAGGAGTAACAGGACGCGTTAATTTTCATAAATTGCTAAGCAAGGGCGAAATGCAGAACTAAAATGCTCTTTATGACTTTTTTTTTTTTTAAAGCCTTATCAAGTTTGAGGAGATATTTGGTGCACGGTGACTTTTCCCCGTTGGAGCTGTCCATCCTGCAACACTGCATACATAGAAATAACATGAATCAGTTCATTTTCTGCTGCAAAATAAATATAGAACTGCACTATCTTTATCATTTATTATTTAAATAACTTTCAGAGAAGGCAACCTGTGATTTAGGAAAACTCAGTCACTGCCGTAACTTATTAGGGTGTATTTTATTTTGAAGTGACTTTGCAGTACCCCACAAGATACCTAACTTTTGTTAGGCAATAGTAGACTTTTTTTTTTTTTTTTCTGTGTCTAATTTTTTTGCTTTATTTTCAAAGAAGCTTTCAGTTATAGAAATGTCACATAGAAAATATAGGGGATTCTCCTATACCTCAAGACCGCGCCTTCTCACATTTTCCTCTATTGATTACATCGTATATCAGTATGGTACATTTGTTACAATTGATGAACAATTATTGAAGCATTGCTACTAACCATGGTCAATAGTTTACATTATGGATTACATTTTGCACCATATACTTTTACACATTTTGACAAAATTTATAATGACCTGTATCAGTCATTGCCAAGAAAATGCAAAACAATCCAACACCCTAAAAAGGCAGTATGTTTCATCTGTTCTATTTTTCCCTCCCCCTCTCCTCAGAACCTATGGTAACCACTATATTTCAAATTTTGAATAATAAAGTTCATATTTACATGTAGTAATATTGAGGTCTTGACATACTGTTCTGTTATCTTTTATTAGGCACTGCCTATGTTATAAAGGTATTCTTGTCCCTCTAATTGAGAACATACCAGGAGTCCCTTAAATGAGACTTTAATATTTTCTTGCTTATTGTGTGGGTCCCCACCCACTGAGATAGCACACTATGACAATGAGAACATTTTAATATTCCACAGGGTCATGACCCAGGTGAACCCTTTCGAACATATACCCCAGACCTGATGCTATTTACCAGTAACCCTTCCCTGCATTATTTACCAATAGAACATTCCTACCACTGTATTTTTTCAAAAACTTTTAAATATTTTAAAAGATGCTTAGATTACATAAATGTTATACAATAGTAGACTTTTAAGCTCACTTATAGGATCTTTTTCCAAGGATCTTGCCTTCAAGGCAAGTAGGTGCAAGGGGTAATTAGCCCTACTTTGTAGATGAGAAAATTGAGTTACAAAAATATAAGTTAACTATTCAGAGTTGAAAGGAGTCACCGATAGAAAAACCTTGGTTTTCCCCCCAGATATCTTTTGGCGTCCCATCTTAGTATAATAGGCAGTGCCTAATGGCTGCGAAAAAAAAAAATTTTTTTTTTGAAAGGTATTCCTGGAGACCACAAATCATAGAGGACTCTAAAAGTTCCAAGTTTGAAATATTCTGCTGTAGAAAATTACAGCTCAGAAATAAGTTATTGTGAATTAATTCCTCTTTCTTACTAACAACCAACAACAAATGCTTATTAATCCATTAATCTAGTTAGAGGTGAGGAAAATTTTGAGACAGGATTAAAAGTGATGGGCCATTTCCTTTGAATTGCTTCTTTACCCACCTCATCTTTAGGTGGCAGCACTATTATATAGATATCCTTAAACGTACAGTCTTCTGCAACTTGAGATCCTAAAAAGTATTTTGTCCTAAATACTTCCAACTGTACTGTGGAGATTAGAAGCTGGTGAAAATTTGAAATCATAGCTGAGAATTAGAATACTTAAGAGGTTCCAGAGGAGGAAAAACAAAGGCTTTTAGAGAAATCAATAAAATACATGGAACTATTGAGGGAAAATTATCAGAGAGCTTCAGAGAAAGCTCTTTTAAAAAATTGTATGAGGAGCAAGTAGCATCTTTACACCTGATCTCTTATTTAAGCATAGCATGAGATAACCTTCCAAGGCAAACCATGGCTTCTCAATAAAGCATATTTATCAAGCATTTACAAGTTTACAGTTGATAGTTGCATAGTTTCCAGTTCTCTAACTGCAATTTTAAAATTCAAATGCAGTTCTTCCTCATTAAACAGCATCAAGCTTATGAAGATCCCAATAGACCTAACTGTTGGCCCTTGTGCAAGAGAACTCTTCTTGGCTTCTTTCTTGGCTTCCCTAAATTGTTCATATACAAAGTAAACCACCATCACTCAAACTCAGAGAAGTAAGAAGACAAGCTGAACCAGATGTAAAATAGTAGCAAGTTACAGGTAATTTTATATCTTAATTGCTCCTACATTTTGTGAGAATAATAAATTGTGGTATAAGGGGGTTATTTGGATCAAGTGTTTTCTAAACAGAACATTGTCATAACTAATTTTGTACATTTGCGGTGGTTTTCCCTATACCTCTTCTCCAATCAACCCAATAAAATTGAATTTACATCCATTTCAAAAGAAAGATTGCATTAACAATACAGTGTAAACATAACCACCAGGAATTATAGAGATACGACAATCAGGAGTAGGAAATCACTTTATTTCTGGGTAAAGAATCAAGTGTTACTAAAGTTTTTATTAGTGGTAGCTTCCATCTTTCTGAAGTCAAGCTTGGGGGAGGAGTCTCAAGCAAATTGAGTATTAGGTACTCAAATTCTGCAGTATTAGGTTAAGATTTCGAAGCTCTCTGGTGCCAGCAAATCATGCAGCCTTGGGGCACATTGCTCCAAACTTCTGCCAATGCCATTTTGGCAGTGAAGTGTTCTGTTGAACAAAGTTTGCACGTGTTTAGGGTGTGAAGTGGTTCCTCACATTTATCTGATTTTATTGCAGTTTAGGGACTTGAAGGGTCAGAAGCATGAGACTTGTAGAGTTCATATGTTCCCTGAGACAGACTATACTAGTAATCTTGAACTTTCATTTAAATGTGTACACCTGTTGGTAAGCAGGACCCACTCTGCCACTCTTCATTCTCCTACATATAACACCACCAAAATGTGTTTATCCAGATAATAATATGCTACTTGAGAGCCAAAGGACCACTAATTGTTTAAACTTGATCTCACTTGTCAGATTATATATAACTAAATGCATCAGTTGTCTGGCTTCATCTTTTTTTTTTTTTCCCTGAGATTGCTCTATCATCTGTCTGCTCATTGTCTATTTTATTTTTTAAATATTTTATTTATTTATTTGTTTCTTCCCATCCCCTTGTTGTTTGCATTTGCTGTGTCTGTTCATCTTCCTTGTTTCTTTAGGAGGCACCGGGAACAGAACCCTGGACGTCTGATGTAGGAGGGAGACACCTAATTGCTTGAGCCACCTCTGCTCTCTGCTTTGCTGTGTCACTCATGTTTTTCTTCTTGTGTCTCTTGTTGCATCTTCTTGTTGCATCAGCTTGCTGTCTTCTTTAAGAGGCACCGGGAACTGAAGCAGGGACCTCTCATGTGGTAGGCAGGAGCCCAATCACTTGAGCCATATCTGCTTCCCTGCTCATTGTTTGATTCCTCTTTAGGAGGCACTGGAACCAAACCTGGGACCTCCCATGTGGGAAGCGAGCACCCAACTGCCTGAGCCACATCTGCTCTCTGGCTTAGTCTTTTTTTTTTTTTTTTAAGGTATTTATTTATTTGTTTATTTATCCCCCCTTGCTGCTTGTGCTTGCTGTGTCCATTTGCTGTGCGTTTTTTTGTGTCTGCTTGTCTCCCTTTGCTGGGTCGTCCTGCTGCGTCAGCTCACTGTGCCGCATGGGCTGGCTTGCCTTCACCAGGAGGCCCCGGGAATCGAACCCAGGGCCTCCCATATGGTAAATGGGAGCCCTATCCATGGAGCCACATCCGCTTCCCTGGCTTCATCTTTTTGACCAACCTCCTCCCATCCTGGAGTCATGGTTAACAGCACCCGGCCCAGCTGTGTGTGCTAATTTGTCTTATCCCAGGGGAGCCTTTTTCTGTGGGAAACATATACTATGCAAGTATTCTCAATTTCTATAGTCTTTTCCAAGTAATTCTGATAGAAAATTCTAGCAGAACTTGAGGTAACACAATTTGAAAGCCATTAAACTGCTTTTGGAGAATCCCCCCCACCCTTCGTGGTTTTAAGAAGAATAGGAAGACAAAAGTACAAAATTAAAAGCAACAGATATGGAAATGATACTATTATCTTATGCTTACCATGCCAGAGCAATGGAGTGTCAACTTATTCATAAAAGTATGGTAATTTTCTTTCTGTTGCCTGAGTTTATTTATTTTTTAAATTTTATTTTGTACATTTAATAATTGAAAATATAAACAATTAAAAACTAAAAAGAAAACACAGTTGAATAAAAACATACATTTCTCAGTTAAATGTACTGGATAAATATAAATTTTTTTTTGAATCATACAATATGTTACACAATATATTTGGTTCATAGTAATGCATTCCTACAGTATTTGTCCTTTTGTGTCTGGCTTGCTTCACTCAACATAATGTCCTCCAGGTTCATCCATGTTGTCATGTGCTTTCCGACTTCATTTCTTCTTACAGCTGCATAATATTCCATCGTGTGAATACACTACCATTTGTTTATCCATTCATCTGTTGATGGACACCTGGGTTGTTTCCAACTTTTGGCAATTGTGAATAATGTCACTACGAACATCGGTGTGCAGATGTCTGTTCGTGTCACTGCTCTCAGTTCTTCTAGGTATATACCCAGTAGCGGTATTACAGGGTCATGTGGCAAGTCTATAATTCAACTTCTTTAGGAACTACCAAACAGTCCTCCACAGTGGCTGTACCATTCTGCATTCCCACCAACAGTGAATAAGTATTCCTATCCCTCCATATCCTCTCCAACACTTATAGTTCTCTGTCTTTTTAATAGTGGCTATTCTGATAGGTGTGAAATGATATTTCATTGTAGTTTTTATTTGCATTTCCGTGATCATGAGTGATGTTGAGCATTTCTTCATGTGCTTTTTTGCCATTCGTATTTCTTCTTTGGACAAATGCCTATTCAAGTCTTTTGACCATTTTTTAATTGGGTCGTTTGTCTTTTTATTGTTGAGTGGTAACATCTCTTTATATATCCTGGTTTTTAAACTTATCAGATATGTGATTTCCAAGTATTTCTCCCATTGAGTTGGCTGCCTTTTCACCCTTTTGACAAAGTCAAAAGTGTTTTATTTTGAGGAGGTCCCATTTATATATTTTTTCTTTTGTTGCACGTGCTTTGGGTATAAGGTCCAAGAAACCACCACCTACTACAATGTCTTGAAGATGTTTCCCTACATTTTCTTCTAGTAGTTTTATGGTCCTGGCTTTTATTTTTAGGTCTTTGATCCATTTTGAGTAGATTCTTGTACAGGAAGTGAGATAGGGGTCCTCTTTCATTCTTTAGGTTATAGATATCCAGTTGTCCCAGCATCATTTGTTGCAGAGACTGTTTTGTCCCCTTAACATAGACTTGGTAGGTTTGTCAAAAAACGGTTGATTGTATAGGTGAGGGTTTATTTCTGGGTTCTCAATTCTATTCCATTGATTGATGTGTCTGTCTTTATGCCAGTACCATGCTGTTTTTTGTTTTTGTTTTTGTTTTTTTAAGCAATTTACTTCAGTACATCATTCATACATGAACATACATAAACTATAAGTGTTCAGTAAACATTGTGAACTTACAAAACAAACATGCATAACATCTTACGGGGCTACCACACATCACTCCACCACAAATACTTCACATTGTTGAGAAACATTTGTTAACAAATTATGAAAGAGCATTGTCAAAGTATTACTACTAACTATAATCCATAAGAATCATGCTGTTTTGACCACTGTAGCTTTGTAATATGTTTCAAGGTCAGGCAGTGAAATTCCTCCCATGTCACTCTTCTTTTTTAGAATGCTTTTGGCTATTTGGGTGCACTTTCCCTTCCAAATGAATTTGGTAATTGCCTTCTCTAATTCTGTAAAGTAAGCTGTTGGGATTTTGATTGGTATTGCATTGAATCTATAAATCAGTTTGGGTAAGATTGACATCATCATGATATTTATTCTTCCAAACCATGACCATGGAATGTCTTTCCATTTGTTTAGGTCTCTTTTTATTTCTTTTAGCATTGTTTTGTAGTTTTCTGCATATAGGTCCTGTACTTTGGTTAAATTAATTCCTAGGTATTTGAGTCTTTTTGTTGCTATTGAAAATAGAATTTTCCCCCTGATTTCCTCCTCAGATTGTTCAATACTAGTGTACAAAAAGATTACTGATTTTTGTGTGTTGCTCTTGTATCCTGTCACTTTGCTGAACTCATTTATTATCTCAAGTAGCTTTATCGTGGATACTTCAGGGTTTTCTAAGTACAGGATCATGTCATCCGCAGACAGTGAGAGTTTTACTTCCTCTTTTCCTGTTTGGATGCCTTTAATTTCTTTTTCTTGTCTAATTGCCCTACCTAGAACTTGTAGTACAATGTTGAATAACAATGGTGACAGTGGGCATCCTTGTCTTGTTCTCCATCTTAGAGGGAAAGTTTTCAACCTTTCCCCATTGAGTATGATGTTGGCTGTGGGTTTTTCATATATACTTTTTATCATATTGAGGAATTTTTCTTTGATTCCTATCTTTTGAAATGTTTTTATTAAAAAAGGATGCTGGATTTTGTCGAATGCCTCTTTGGCATTGATTTAGGTTATCATGTGGTTTTTTTCCTTCAGTTTGTTAGTGTGGTGTATTACATTGATTGATTTTCTTATGTTGAACCAGCTTTGCATACCAGGAATAAATCCCACTTGGTCGTGATGTATAAGTCTTTTGATAGGCTTTTGGATTCGATTTGCAATAATTTTGTTAGGAATTTTTAAATCTATGTTCATTAGAGAGATTGGTCTGTAATTTTCTTTTCTTGTAATATCTTTATCTGGCTTTGGTATTAGGGTGACATTGGCTTCATAAAATGCATTGGGTAATTTTCCTTCCTCTTCAATTTTTGGAAGAGTTTAAACAGGATTGGTGTTAATTCTTTTCAAAATGCTTGGTAGAATTTACCTCTTTTTTTTTTAATTTATTTTTATTTTTTAAAATTTTACCGGGAGGTGTCGGGGATCGAACCCAGGTCCCTCCATATGGCAGATGGACGCCCAACCATTTGAGCCAGCCACATCCGCCCCCATAGAATTCACCTCTGAAGCCATCTGGTGTTGGACATTTCTTTGCTGGGAGAGTTTTGATGATGGATTCAATCTCCTTAAATGTAATTGGTTTGCTAAATTCTTGTATTTCTTGTAGCGTCAGTGTAGGTTGGTTGTGCATTTCTAGGAATTTGTCCATTTCATCTAGGTTGTCTAGTTTGTTGGCATATAGTTTCTTATAATATCCTCTTATGATCCTTTTTTTTCTGTGGGGTCAGTTTTAACTACCCCCCCCCCGTGCTTTCATTTCTGATTGTATTTATTTGCATCTTCAATCTTTTTTTCTTTATCAGTATAGCTAGCGGTTTGTCAATTTTATTGATCTCCAAGAAACAGATTTGATTTTGTTGATTTTCTCTATTTTTGTTGTTGTTGTTGTTCTCAATTCCATTTATTTCTGCTTTGATCTTTATTATTTCTTTCCTTCTGTTTGCTTTGGGATTGGTTTGCTGTTCTTTTTCTAGTTTCTCTAGTTGTTCAGTTAAATCTTTGAGTTTAGCTCTTTCTTCTTTTTTAAATATACACGTTCAGGGCTATAAATTTCCCTCTCAAATCTGCCTTCACTGTATCTCATAAGTTTTGATATGTTGTGTCCTCATTTTCATTTGTCTCAATATATTTCCTGTTTCACTGGAAATTTGTTCTTTGACCCTCATTATTTTGGAGTGTGTTGTTCAGCCTCCACACATTTGCAAATTTACTTTTTTTCTATCTATTATTGATTTCCAGTTTCATTCTATTATAGTCTGAGAAGATGCTTTGTATAATTTCAATCTTTCTATATTTACTGAGAGCTGCGCTGTGCCCTAACATGGTCTATCCTGGAGAAAGATCCGTGGGCACTTGAGAAGAAATTATAACTTGCTGAGTTTGGATGCAGTATTCTGTATATGTCTGTTAGGTCTAACTTGTTTATCATATTGTTCAAGTTCTTGCTGATCTTCTGTCTAGTTGTTCTATCTAATAATGTGAGTGGGGTGTTCAAGTCTCCAGTTATTATTGTAGAGATGTCTATTTGTACCTTCAGCTTTCCTAGATTTTGTCTCATGTATTTTGGTGCACCCTGTTTAGGTGCATAGATATTTATGACTGTTATATCTTCCTGGTGGATTGTCCCTTTTAGTAATATATAATTTCCTTCTGTATGTCTTATAACTTTTTTGCATCTAAAGTCTGTTTTGTCTGATATTAGTATAGCTACCCCTCCTCTTTTCTGATTACTATTCGTGTGGAGTATCTTTTTCCAACCTTTCACTTTCAGCTGGTTTGTATCCCTGGGTCTAAGGTGAGTTTCTTGTAAGCAGCATATGTATGGCTGATGTTTTTTTTATCCATTCTGCCAATCTTTTGATTGGGGAGTTTAAACCATTCACATTCAATGGTGTCACTGAAAATGCATTATTTACTTTCACCATTTTATTCTTTGGTTTTCATATGTCATATCCTATTTTTGTCTGTATTTTTACTCTTTTGGTTATCTTTTCTTCTCTACTCTACTCCAAGCCTGTCTCTCCTGTCTTTTTCTTTCAGGTTCTAAGGCTTCCTTTACTATTTCCTGCAAAGATGGATTCTTTTTTGCAAACTCTCTTAGTTTCTGTTTGTTTGTGAATATTTTATACTCACCTTCATATTTGAAGGACAGTTTTGCTGGATAAAGAATTCTCAGCTGGCTGTTTTTCTCTTTCAGTATCCTAATTGTATCATACCACTGTCTTCTTGCCACTGTCTCTTCATGGTTTCTGAAGAGAAATCTGCACTAAGTCTTACTGGACATCCATTGTATGTGACGGTTTGCTTCTGCCTTGCTGCTCTGAAAATTTTCTCCTTATCTTTGACATTTGACATTCTGAGTACTATGTGTCTTGGAGTAGGTCTATTCAGATTTATTCTGATTGGGATACAATGTACTTCTTGGATATGTAAGGTCATTTCTTTCATGAGAGTTGGGAAATTTTCAGCTATTATTACCTCAAATACTCTTTCTGTCCCTCTTCCCTTCTCTTCTCCTTCTTTAACTCCCATGACATGTATGTTGTATTGTTTTGCTCAATTTTTTCCTTACTTTTCTCTCTCTGTTCTTTTCTTTCTTCAATTTTAGCTGTTCTGTCTTCTGTATCAATTATTCTTTCCTCTATCATTTTGAGTCTGCTCTCGTATGCCTCTAATGTGTGTGTGTTTTTTTTTTTTTTTAGATTTTATTTATTTATTCATTTATCCCCCCCTTGCTGCTTGTGCTCGCTGGGTCAGCTAACCACGCCGTGTGGGCGGGCTTGCCTTCACCAGGAGGCCCCGGGAACCGAACCCCGGGCCTCCCATATGGTAAACGGGAGCCCTAGTGATTAGCCACAGCCGCTTCCCACTAATGTGTTTTTGATCTCACCTATTTTGTCTTTCATTCCCATGAGCTTGGTTACTTTTCTGTTCAGGATTTCAAATTCTTCTCTGTGCTCACTCAATGTCTTCTTGTGTCATTTATCTCTCTCTCTTTTTTTTAAACAATTTATTGAAGTATATAATTCATACATGAAGATACATAAACTATAAGTGTTCAGTAAATATCATGATCTTACAAAATAAAGATGCATAACATCATACAGGGCTCCCACATGTCACCCCCCACGAACACCCTGCATAGTTGTGAAACATTTGTTAACAAATCATGAAAGAGCATCGTCATAGTATTACTAATAACTATAGTCTGTATCTTCCTCCCCTGTACATTTTTTAAAGGATTTATTTATTTGCTTTTATCCATTTTTACTCCCCCCCCCCCCGTTTTTGCTGTTTCTGTGTCCATTCACTGGGCAATTCTCTGTGTCCGTTTCCTGCTCTCTCTTCTCATCTTTCTCCTCCTGTCTTCACTGGGATTCAATCCTCAGAATCTCCGATGTGGGAGAGAGGTGTCCTACTGCCTGTGCCACCTCAGTTCCTGGTTTTTCAGTGCATCCCATCTTGGCTTTCCCTTGTGTCACTCTCTTGTTACATCATCATCTTGCTGCGTGGCTCGCGGGGCCTGGTGGCTCACCCACTCACATGGCCTGGCAGTGCACCCACAGACGGGGCCTGGTGGCTCATCCGCTTGCAGGACCTGGCACCGCACCCACGCATGGGGACTAGCGGCCCACATGCCTTCTATATTTTTCTTTTTTAAATTTTTACTGTGAGGTCCCAGGGGTAGAACCCAGTCCCTCCATATGGGAGACGGATGCCCAGCCACCCGAGTCGCATCTGTCCCCCTGCTGTATCTCTTAAGGTTGACCAAAGATATCAAAGTTACAGTCTTTTCCCATACAGGATGGTCATTATAATAAATCAGGCTTAGTTTATCACCAGCATTCTAAAAACCAGACCTAGGGAGAAAAACTAGGTCTGGGGACACATGCATGATTTCTAATATAGCGAATATTTAGCCTACCCTGATTATCACAAAATCAGGACAGAGAGAATATTCACAGTGTCATTTACCTCTTTAACCATATTGTCTTTCAACTCAATTTGATTTTGGAAATTTGTGTGCATCTCGCTGATTAGTTCTCTCCAATTCTGCCTCTCTTCTGGGGCTTTGATATATTCCTTTTTTGGGCCATTTCTTCTATTTTCTTAGTATGGCTCATTATTTTTTGCTGAGATCTAGGCATCTGATTAAGATGTAGTTTATTCAGATGCTCAATTTCTTTCTCTTTTGTAGGGATTTAGAGACAGGAGGTTGTGTGTTACCCCTGCCTTTTTTTTTAAATTGACTTTATTTTTTCTTTTTGTTGTACAGTTCTATGAGTCATCTCCCCTCTCCTTGCTTGCTGGCTGTGTCCATTTGCTGGGTGATCTTCTGTGTCTGTTTCTTGTCTTCTCTTTTCATTTTTCTCCTCCAGGCTTCACTGGGATTCGATCCTACTGACCTCTGATGTGGGAGAGAGGCATCCTGTCACTTGTGCCACCTCAGTTGCCAGTTTCTGGCGTGTCTCACCTGGAATATGCCTTGCATCTCTCTTTTGTTGCTCACCGCACATCCACATGGGCCTGGCTCACTGCGTGGACCTGGCTCACCTGCTTGCCTTTTTTTTACCTGGTGGTCCCGGGGAACAAACCCGGGTCCTCCCATATGGTAGACAGATACCCAACCACTTGAGCCACATCCACTTCCCACCAGTGCCTTTTGATTCTTGACTTGACCTGGATGTTAGGATTGTCCTACTGGTTGCTCAAAATTGGGCACTGGACCTAGTAATTGGTGGTAGAATAGCTTCCTAGCACCTTGGGGAGGGAGGCTATAGAGGCCAGTAAAAGCCTCTCCTACTTATTTTTAATTTTCTTGTGTGCACTTCCTTGGTCCGCCAGAAGATGGTGCTCTTTGGCAGTGCTCAGTTCAATACCTGGTTGGAGTGTTTTTGTTGCAACACAGACCAGATCAATGTGATAGAGCTTCTTGTCTGGAGGCTATGAGCCTTGTAATTCAAACTTTCTCTGAGACAGTTCTCCAGCCTTCTCTGGAAGCCCCCTCCCTCTTCCCAGGTCAGAAATATTTCCACTCCATCTGATTCCTCAACAATCAGTCCCTGTTAGTAGAGGAGGAGATTGGGAGGGTTGTATATCTTTAGCTCCTTGCAGTCTCCAAGGCAAACAATGGCGCAGCCCCACCCAGCCTGGAAGGGCTCCTGGGACTCAGCAGACCAGATTTGTGAGTCAAGCTGAGTCAGCCTTAGGCTGTGTCCCTCTCTCTCCCCTTTCCTGGGGTGGTAAATCCCTGGAGCCCAGTTTGTCTGTAGCCTCAGGCCCAGAGGCCTGAGAATTCCAAAGTGTCTTTAGTGTGGGGGATGGTGCCAGCAGCACCAGCCACTGGTTTCAATTCACAGTTCTGTCCTCCCAATTTCCCTCTTTTGTCCCTGTCTCCTCTGGGCAGTGTCCAGCCTTCGCCTAGTATCCTAAACCCTAGAATATATTTTTGTAGTCTGTTTCATCCTGTCCTCTAGCTGTTTTTCTGGAGGAGAAGAAAGACCCATGTTTTTCTAGTCTGCCATCTTCCCAGAAGTCTCTAAGTATGGTAATTTGAAGTCAGTAGTTATTCTTGATACCTTTGCCATGAGTGTGGTCTAAATTCTTAATTATTATTTGCACCTTTTCCTTTTCTTCTTCTTCTTCTTCTTTTTTTCTCTGTCCTTTTTAAAAGTAATTCAGAAGTCAAAACTAACATGTGGACTTCTGGGAAGATGGTGGACTAGTAAGACACGGGAATCTCTTCTCCAGAAAAATAGGTAGAGGACAGGCTGAAACAGCCCTGAAAAAGATCTTCTAGGGTTTAGGACAGCAGGTGAAGGCTGCACTCCACCCAGAGGAGAGAGGGACAAAAGAGGGAAATCGCTACAACAGAACCTTGAGTTGGGACCAGCAGTGGCTGCTCCTCCTGGCACCCTCCCCCACACTAAAGATTCTTTAGAATTCTGGGCCTCTGGGCTGCAGGAATCTACCACCCCAGGAAAGGGGAGAGAGAGGGACACAGACTAAGGCTGACTTAGTTTCTGACCCACAAATTTGGTCTACTATGTCCCATGAGCCCTACCAGGCCAGATGGGACCACACAGTGGTTTGCCCTGGGAGCTAGTGAAGGACTGGAGAAATACAACCCTCACAACCTCCCTCTCTTCTAGCTGGGACTGATTTTTGAGGTTGCCCTAGGAAAGGGGAGAGAGAGGGACACAGCCTAAGGCTGACTCAGCTTGACTCAGACAAGAAACTCTATCACATTGATCTGGTCTGTGTTGCAACAAATACACTCCAACAAAGCATTGAACTGAGAGTTGCCAAAAAGTGCCGTCTCCTGGCAGGCCAAGGAAGTGCACATAAGAAAATTAAAAATAAATAGGAGAGGCTTTTCCTGGCCTCTATAGCCTCCTTGCCCAAGGCCCTAGGAAGCGACTCTACAACCAATTACTGGGTCCACTGCCCAGTTTTGAGGAACCAGCATGACAATCCTAACAATCCAGGTCAAGCCAAAAATCAAAGAGCTGTGGTAACTCACAGCCTCCTGACACTAAATCCCTTTAAAAGAGAAAGAGATTGAGCATCTGAGTGAACTACATCCTAACCAGATGCCTAAACACCAGCAAAAAATTATGAGTCATACTAAGAACATAGAAGACATGGCCCAAGAAAAGGGATACATCAAAGTCCCAGAAGAGATGTAGAAATTAAGAGAACTAATCCGCGAGATGAGCACAAATTTCCAAAATCAAATTCATGAAGAGAAAGACAATAAAGTTAAAGAGATAAATGACATCAAGAACACATTGAATGAATGCAAGGAAGAATTTGAAAACCTGAACAGAAAAGTAACAGAGCTCATGGGAATGAAAGACACAATAGGTGAGGTCAAAACACATTTGAAGCATACAACAGCAGACTTGAAATGACAGAAGAAAGAATAAGTGATACCAAAGACAGAGCAGCTAAAAAAAAGAGAGAGAAAAGAACACAGAGAGAAAAGAATGGAAAAAATTAAGCAGGGGCTCAGAGAGTTGAATGACAACACAAAACACAACAACATACGTGTCATGGGAGTTCCAGAAGGAGAAGAGAAGGGAAAAGGGGCAGAAAGAATATTTGAGGAAATAATAGCTGAATATTACCCAACTCTCATGAAAGAAATGAACTTACATGCCCAAGAAGCACACCGTACCCCAATCAGAATAAATCCAAATAGACCTACAGCAAGACACATACTACTCAGAATGTAAAATGTCAAAGATAAAGAGAAAATGTTCAGACCAGCAAGAGAGAAGCATAAGATCACGTACAAGGGACGTCCAGTAAGACTTAGTGCAGATTTCTCTACAGAAAGCTTGGAGGTGAGAAGACAGTGGTACGATACAATTAGGAAAGTGAAAGAGAAAAACTGCCAGCCGAGAATTCTTTATCCAGCAAAACTGTCCTTCAAATATGAAGGTGAGTATAAAATATTCACAAACAAACAGATACTAAGAGAGTTTGCAAAAAAGAATCCACTTTTACAGGAAATATTAAAGGAGGCCTTAGAACCTGAAAGAACAAGATAGGAGAGAGAGGCTTGGAGGAGACTATAGAAGAAAGAATAGCAAAAAGTATAACCAAAAGAGTAAAAAGAGAGACAAAAACAAGATGACATATGAAAACCAAAGAATAAAATGGAGGAAGTAAATAGTGCATTTTCAGTAATATCATTGAAGGTGAATGGATTAAATTCCCCAGTCAAAAGATACAGGCTGATAGAATGGATAAAAAACATGAGCCATCCATATGCTGCTTACAAGAAACTCACCTTAGACCCAGGGATACAAACCGGCTGAAAGTGAAAGGTTGGAAAAAGATACTCCATGCGAATAGTAACCAGAAAAAAGCAGGGGTAGCTATACTAATATCAGACAAAACAGACTTTAAATGCAAAAAAGTGATAAGAGATTCAGAAGGTCATTATATATTAATAAAAGTGATGATCCACCAGGAAGATGTAGCAGTCATAAATATCTATGCACCTAACCAGGGTGCCCCAAAATATATGAGACAGACTCTGGCAAAACTGAAGGGAGAAATAAACATTTCTACAATAATCGTTGGAGACTTCAACACCCCACTCACATCATTAGATAGAACAACTAGACAGAAGATCAACAAGGAAACAGAGAACTTGAACAATATGATAAATAAGTTAGACCTAACAGACATATACAGAACACTGCATCCAAAATCAGCGGGTTATACATTCTTCTCAAATGCCCATGGATCTTTCTCCAGGGTAGACCACGTGTTAGGTCACAATGCAATCTCAATAAATATAAAAGGATTGAAATTATACAAAGCACCTTCTCATATTATAATGGAATGAAACTAGAAATCAATAATGGACAGGAAAAAAGCAAATTTGCAAATGTGTGGAGACTGAACAACACACTCTTAAATAATCAGTGGGTCAAAGAAGAAATTGCAAGCGAAATCAGTATATATATTGAGACAAATGAAAAAGACAATGCAATGTATCAAAATTTATGGGATACAGGGATCAGGTATAGCTCAGTGGTTGAGTGCCTGCATCCCATGTACGAGTGCCAGGGTTCAATCCCAAGTACCTCCAAAAAAAAAAACAAAAAAAAAAACTTATGGGAGACAACGAAGCCAGTCTTGAGAGGAAAATTTATAGCCCTCCTAAATGCCTATATTAAAACACAAGTGAAGAACTTCTGGGAAGATGGCAGACTAGTAAGACACGGGAATCTCTTCTCCAGAAAAATAGCTAGAGGACAGGCTGAAGCAGCCCCGAAAAAGATCTTCTAGGGTTTAGGACAGCAGGTGAAAGCTGCACACCACCCAGAGGAGAGAAGGACAAAAGAGGGAAATCCCGACGACAGAACCGTGATCTGGAACCAGCAGCGGCTGCTGCTGCCGGCACCCTCCCCCATACTCTTTAAAATTCTCGGGCTTCTGGGCCTGCGACCACAGACAAAGGGGGCTCCAGGGATCTACCACTCCTGGAAAGGGGAGAGAGAGGGACACAGCCTTAGGCTGACTCAGGTTCTGACCTGCAAATTTGGGCTGTGAAGCCCCATGGACCCTTCCAAGTGGCAGTTTGCCCTGGGAGCCTAGGAGGACTGGAGAAATCTGACCCTCGCAACCTCCCTCTCTTCTAGCCTGGACTAATTGTTGAGGACTCCACAGGAGAGGGGAGAGAAAGCCTGGGGCTGACCCTACTTTTGACTCACAGGTTTGGTCTGCCCTGTCCCGAGAGTCCTTCCAGGCCGGGTGGGGCTGCGCCATTGTTTGCCTTGGAGCCTGCAAGGGGTTAAAGATATACAAACCTCCCAATCTCCTCCTCTACTAACAGGGACTGATTGTTGAGGATTCAGAAGGGAGTGGAAATATTTCCTAGCTGGGAAAAGGGAGGGGGCTATCAGAGAAGACTGGAGAACTGTCTCAGAAAGTTTGAATTACAAGGCTCTTAGCTCCCAGACAGGAAGCTCTATCACATTGATCTGGTCTGTGTCACAACAAATACTCTGACCAGGCATTGAATTGAGAGCTACCAACAAGCGCCATCTCCTGGCAGACCAGGGAAGTGCACATAAAAAAATTAATAAGTAGGAGAGGCTTTTACTGGCCTCTACAGTCTCCCTGTCCAAGGTTCTAGGAAACGACTCTACAACCAATTACTGGTCCAGTGCCCAGTTTTGAGCAACGAGCAGAACAATCCTAACAATTAAGGTTGAGCCAAAAATCAAAGAGCTGTGGTAACTCACAGCCTCCTGACACTGAAACCATATAAAAGAGAAAGAGATAGAGCATCTAAGTAAAATACAACCTAACCTGATGCCTAAGCACCAGCAAAAAATTATGAGCCATACTAAGAAAATAGAAGACATAGCCCAAGAAAAGGAATACAGCAAAGTCCCAGAAGAGATGCAGAATTTGAGAGAACTAATCAGTGAGATGAGCACAGATTTCCAAAATCAAATTAATGAGATGAAAGACAATATAGTTAAAAAGATAAATGACATCAAGAAGACATTGAGCGAACACAAAGAAGAATTTGAAATCCTGAACAGAAAAGTAACGGAGTTCATGGGAATGAAAGACACATAGGTGAGTCAAAAACACATTTGAGGCATACAACAGCAGACTTGAAATGATAGAAGAAAGAATAAGTGATACAAAAGACAGAGCAGCTAAAATTGAAGAGAGAAAAGAACAGAGAGAAAAGAATGGAAAAAATTGAGCAGGGACTCAGAGAGTTGAATGACAACACAAAATGCAACAACATACGTGTCATGGGAGTTCCAGAAGGGGAAGAGAAAGGAAAAGGGGCAGAAAGAGTATTTGAGGAAATAATAGCTGAAAATTTCCCAATTCTCATGAAAGAAATGAACTTACATGTCCAAGAAGCACACCATACCCCAATCAGAAGAAATCCAAATAGACCTACGCCAAGAAACATACTACTCAGAATGTCAAATGTCAAAGATAAAGAGAAAATTCTTAGACAGCAAGAGAGAAGCAAACCATCACGTACAAAGGATGTCCAGTAAGACTTAGTGCAGATTTCTCTTCAGAAACCATGGAGGCGAGAAGACAGCGGTATGATACAATTAGGAAACTGAAAGAGAAAAACTGCTAGCCGAGAATTCTTTATCCAGCAAAACTGTCCTTCAAATATGAAGGTGAATATAAAGTATTCACAAATAAACAGAAACTAAGAGAGTTTGCAAAAAAGAATCCACCTTTGCAGGAAATATTAAAGGAAGCCTTAGAACCTGAAAGAAAAAGACAGGAGAGAGGCTTGAAAGAGAGTATAGAAGAAAGAATAGCAGAAATGATAACCAAAAGAGTAAAAAGAGAGACAAAAACAAGATGACATATGAAAACCAAAGAATAAAATGGAGGAAATAAATAGTGCATTTTCAGTAATATCATTGAATGTGAATGGATTAAATTCCCCAATCAAAAGATACAGGCTGACAGAATGGATAAAAAACATGAGCCATCCATATGCTGCTTACAAGAAACTCACCTCAGACCCAGGAATGGAAACCCACTGAAAGTGAAAGGTTGGAAAAAGATAGTTCACATGAATAGTAAACAGAAAACAGCAGGGGTAGCTATACTAATATCAGACAAAACAGACTTTAAATGCAAAAAAGTGATAAGAGATATGGAAGGCCATTATATATTAATAAAAGAGACGATCCTCCAGGAAGATATAACAGTCATAAATATCTACGCACCTACCCGGTGTGCCCCAAAATATATGAGACAAACTCTGGCAAAACTGAAGGGAGAAATAGACATTTCTACAATAATCGTTGGAGACTTCAACACCCCACTCACATCATTAGATAGAACAACTAGACAGAAGATCAACAAGGAAACAGAGAACTTGAACAATATAATAAACAAGTTAGACCTAACACACATATATACAGAACACTGCATCCAAACTCAGCGGGTTATACATTCTTCTCAAGTGCCCATGGATCTTTCTCCAGGACAGACCACATGTTAGGTCACAAAACAGCTCTCAATAAATATAAAAAGACTGAAATTATACGAAGTACCTTCTCAGATCATAATGGAATGAAACTAGAAATCAATAACAGACAGGAAAAAAGTAAATTTGCAAATGTGTGGAGACTGAACAACACACTCCTAAATATTCGGTGGGTCAAAGAAGAAATTGCAAGTGAAATCAGTAAATATATTGAGACAAATGAAAATGAGAACACAACATATCAAAACTTATGGGATACAGCGAAGGCAGTCTTGAGAGGGAAATTTATAGCCCTAAATGCCTATATTAAAAAACAAGAAAGAGCTAAACTCAAAGATTTAACTGAACAACTTGAGAAACTAGAAAAAGAACAGCAAACTAATCCCAAAGCAAGCAGAAGGAAAGAAATAATCAAGATTAGATCAGAAATAAATGAAAATGAGAATAGAAAAACAATAGAGAAAATCAACAAAACCAAAAGCTGGTTCTTTGAGAAGATCAATAAAATTGACAAACCTCTCGCTAGACTAACAATGAAAAAAAGAGAGAAGATGCAAATAAATACAGTCAGAAACGAAAGGGGGGAAGTTACAAATGACCCCACAGAAATTAAAAGAATCATAAGAGGACATTATGAGAAACCATATGCCCACAAACTAGACAACCTGGATGAAATGGACAAATTTCTAGAAATGCACAACCAACCTACACTGACACTACAAGAACGAACTTAACAAACCAATCACATTTAAGGAGATTGAATCCATCATCAAAAATTTCCCAGCATAATATAAAATTAAAAAAAAAAAAAAAAAAATCTCCCAGCAAAGAAAAGTCCAGGACCAGATGGCTTCACAGGTGAATTCTACCAAGCATTTCAAAAAGAATTAACACCAATCCTGTTTAAATTCTTCCAAAAAATTGAAGAGGAGGGAAAATTACCCAACACATTTTATGAAGCCAACATCACCCTAATACCAAAGCCAGATAAAGGTTCTACAAAAAAGAAAATTAAAGACCAACCTCTCTAATGAGCATAGATGTAAAAAATCTCAACAAAATACTTGCAAATCGAATCCAACAGCATATCAAAAGACTTATACATCACAACCAAGTGGGATTTTTTTTTGGTATGTAAGGCTGGTTCAAGATAAGAAAATCAATCAATGTAGTACACCACATTAAGAAATTGAAGGAAAAAAACCACATGATCATCTCATTAGATGCAGAAAAGGCATTCAACAAAATCCAACATCCTTTTTTAATAAAAACACTTCAAAAGATAGGAATCAAAGAAAAATTCCTCAATATGATAAAAGGCATATATGAAAAACCCACAGCCAACATCATATTTAATGGGGAAAGGTTGAAAGCTTTCCCTTTAAGATCGGGAACAAGACAAGGATGCCCACTGTCACCATTGTTATTCAGTATTGTACTACAAGTTCTAGCTAGGACAATTAGAGAAGAAAAAAGAAATTAAAGGCATCCAAATAGGAAAAGAGGAAGTAAAACTCCCACTGTTTGCAGACAACATGATCCTGTACTTAGAAAATCCTGAAGTATCCACGACAAAGCTACTTGAACTAATAAATGAGTTCAGCAAAATGGCAGGATACAAGATCAACACGCAAAAATCAGTAATGTTTTTGTACACTAGTACTGAACAACCTGAGGGGGAAATCAGTGGAAAAATTCCATTTTAAATAGCAACAAAAAGACTCAAATACCTGGGTTAATTTAACCAAAGAAGTACAGGACCTATATGCAGAAAACTACAAAACAATGCTAAAAGAAATTTTAAAAGACCTAAACAAATGGAAGGCATTCCGTGTTCATGGATTGGAAGAATAAATATCGTGAAAATGTCAATCTTACCCAAACTGATTTATAGATTCCATGCAATACTAATCAAAATCCCAACAGCTTACTTTACAGAATTAGAGGAGGCAATTACCAAATTCATCTGGAAGGGTAAGTGCACCTGAATAGCCAAAAGCATTCTAAACAAGAAGAGCGACATGGGAGGAATTTCACTGCCTGCCTTGAAACATTACAAAGCTACAGTGGTCAAAACAGCATGGTACTGGCATAAAGATAGACACATTGATCAGTGGAATAGAATTGAGAATCCAGAAATAAACCCTCACCTATACAGCCAACTGGTTTTTGACAAACCTACCAAGCCCATATTAAGGGGACAAAACAGTCTCTTCAACAAATGGTGTTGGGATAACTAGATATCTATAACCAAAAGATGAAAGAGGACCCCTATCTTACCCCCTATACAAGAATCAACTCATAAAGATCAAAGACCTAAATATAAAACCCAGGACCATAAAACTACTAGAAGAAAATGTAGGGAAACATCTTCAAGACATTGTAGTAGGTGGTGGTTTCTTGGATCTTACACCCAAAGCACGGGCAACAGAAGAAAAAATAGATAAACGGGACCTCCTCAAAATTAAACACTTTTGCACCTCACAGGACTTTGTCAGAAGGGTGAAAAGGCAGCCAACTCAATGGGAAAAAATATTTGGAAATCACATATCTGATAAGGGTTTAATATCCAGGATATTAAAGAAATGTTACAACTCAACAATAAGACAAACGACCCAATTAAAAAATGGGTAAAAGACTTGAATTGGCATTTGTCCAAAGAAGAAATACAAATGGCGAAAAAGCACATGAAGAAATGCCTAACATCACTCATTATCACGGAAATGCAAATAAAAACTACAATGAGATATCATTTCACACGTATCATAATGGCCACTATTAAAAATACAGAGAACTACAAGTGTTGGAGAGGATGTGGAGAGGTAGGAACACTTCTTCGCTGTTGGTGGTAATGTAGAATGGTACAGCCACTATGGAGGACTGTTTGGCAGTTCCTAAAGAAGTTGAATATAGACTTGCCATGTGACCCCCAATACCACTACTGGGTATATACCCAGAAGAACTGAGAGCAGTGACACGAACAGACATCTGCACACTGATGTTTATAGCAACATTGTTCACCATTGCCAAAAGTTGGAAACAACCCAGGCGTCCATAAAGAGATGAATGGATAAACAAAATGTGGTCTATTCACACGATGGAATATTATACAGCTGTAAGAAGAAATGAAGTCGTAAAGCATGTGACAACATGGATGAACTTGGAGGACATTATGTTGAGCGAAGCAAGCCAGACTTAAAAGGACAAATACTGTATGAATGCATTACTATGAACCAAATATATTATGTAACACATTGTTTGATTCAAAAAAATTTTTTATATGTATCCAGTACATTTAATTGAGAAATGTGTATATTCATTCTTTTTTGTTTACTTTTTAGTTTTTAATTGTTTATATTTTCAATTATTTAATGCACAAAATAAAGTAAAAACAAAACAAAACTTTCACCCTGCCTTTTCACCCTTCTGACAAAGTCCTGTCAGAAACTAGATATCTATAACCAAAAGATGAAAGAGGACCCCTATCTTACCCCCTATACAAGATGAGGTTAGAGATGGAGAGGAAAGCTGTCCCTTCCCCATGAGTAGATGTATCTGGACTGGAAAGCACTTTGTTGCACATTTTATGGTCACCCCAAAACTCATTCACTTGATTACCCTAGAATATCAATATGCTGCCATTTTACTACCTGGAGCAAGAATAAGCATACACACATATATACATACCACCAGATACCACTACCCTCTGAGGCTAATACAGGGCATTCTTACAACTTAGTGCAGAAGCATCCTGCAATCAGTTGAAGATCAGTTTGATTTCTTTCTATGGTAAGTAAAATATGTTAGGACAATATTTCAAAGTATCTTCTTTCTTTAATATTTTGTGTGTTATAGTAATTATTTTTACCTTTCAAGCATACTTTTTCTTAACTGTCTACTTAAATACTCAAACAAAATGAATTATTAACTATAAATGTAATGCTTACTTTTTACTTCCTAGGTAGTAAAATTGATAAATTGATATGGCTATATCAATATTTACTTGATAAGTATGTGTATGATAATTTTTTTTATATTACCTTTTTGGATTCCTATTAATAGACACATTACATAAACATGTTAGAGCTGATGTTGTGATGGCTTTTTTTTTTTTGCCTTGAACTTCCTTCTGGAAATTAGGTATGACTTACTATATTAGGACTAATTCTTGAAGCCTGTTGCTATTATCAGTCAGCCCTATTTTCTTTTTTTTTTTTTTTTTAAGATTTTATTTTTATTTATTCATTTATCCCCCCCTTGCTGCTTGTGCTCGCTGGGTCAGCTAACCACGCCGTGCGGGCAGGCTTGCCTTCACCAGGAGGCCCCGGGAACCCTACTGATTGAGCCACAGCCGCTTCCCAGCCCTATTTTCTTGAGTCAACCATTTATTGAACAATAACTCAAATGACTTTTTGCCAAACATTGTTTGAGGTGCTCAAAACAAAACAAAACAAAACAAACAAACACTTGATCTTAGCCAAAAGGCCGAGAAGCGATGAAAACAAACAAACAAACACCCACGAAGTCCCTGCTCTCATAGATTTTCCAGTGTAGTAGAACAGACAACAAATATATAATATAATCTTAGGAAGTGGTAAGTGCTAAAAGGAAAAAGAAAACAGGGAAGGAGATTTCTGTGTGATTGTGTGTGAATGAATGTGCATGACTCACACATGCTGTTTTAAATAGAGTGATCAAGGAAGGACTCTCTGAAGAGATAATATTTGAGCAGATACCATGAGTCAGTCATGGAAATAACTGGGACAATTTTCCAGGTGTTGTGAACAATTTATGCCACATAAAGTCACCCAGGTGTAATCCAGGTAACATTCCATGTGATAACTATGTCTGCTTCTTTTTTTTATGTAAAGGAGAAAGAAACTCAAGTTTTTCTGGTACTCAATTTTTTAATATGTTTTTCATTTACATGTGAGTACCTAATATAACCATTGCTCTATATTTCCTATGATTATTCTTCTATTTCTTAATACGATGACATTTATGGCTCAAAAGATACAAGTTCACAATTTCTTTTATCTGCAATTCTAAAATCCAAAAAGTTTTTCTTAACTTGTTTCTGGCAAAATCTATTCTGAACTGACATGAGGCCACTTAAAGTTTTCATCTATTCCATTTGGTGAGTATTGATACATATCATTGTGGAAATATTAATTTGTTTGATTAAGAACTGCTGCCAAGATTACCACATGTTAAAATAAAATATAGATAATATATAATATTACATTCCTAAAATCTGAAAAAACTTAAATTCAGAAATACATCTGGCCCCAAGAATTTTAAAGGATTGTAGACCTGCACCATATTTCTGTGTTTCCCTGATTAAATATCACCATTGATGTTAATTTTTAAATATCTTTTTATTAAAAAATATAATATACTAATGCTTATATAGTGCTCTTATTATATACCTGGAACTATTTAAGCACTACATATGTGTGTGTGTATGTATATATATATATATATATATTTTTTTTTTTTTTTTTCCATAAAATCCTCATAGCAACCTTTTGTGTAAATTCTGTTATCCCCATTATTATCCCCATTTTGCAGATGAGGGAACTGAGGCACAGAGAGATTAAATAACTTAATCTGTGAGGGTTTGTGTATGTGTATGTGTGTGTGTAGTATTTGTTATTTAATTGACTTTGGAAAGGTTTTGAATACTCTGAAATATCAGACATCAAAACTTTACATTTTCTTTACAGATAAATAATTAAAGGAATTTTGTTTTCATGTTATTTGCTTCTGCTATAGTTTCAGCCAGTTTTGCTTTCAACTGAGATTGAGATTTACTTATCCTCAGTCTCGCTCTGATAACTTTTCCTGTTAATCTTATCTTTTATCTTCTTCCTTTCCTCTGAATATCTTTGGATAATTATGAGGCACTTCCCTTAGTGTTGTGGTCTTGTCAGGTGTCAATAACATTATAATCTAGATCTAGTTTGCTGAGCAGTAGCACCCCCTAAGTAAAGTTTCATCACTGCTTTGTAGATTTTTCTCATTCAATGAATTGCATTACTTGCTTCTGATCACCTCAGTATAGGTATATTAAATTTGGAAATGGTTTTGTGTTCATTAGTTTGTCCTCAGGTAGGAGTTTTTCCATAAGCAATCAGAAACTGAGATAGTTTCAGTTGTTATTTAAAAAAAAAAAAACTTTTTTTTCTTTGGCTTTATAAAAGCAAGATGGATTGAGTATATGCTGGGTCACGAGGTTGGACAAAGACTCTATTATAGCTGTATAACATAGGTAGGGGCAATTCGAGTAAGTATAATATATTAAATATTACAAATATCTATTCTTGACTATCTCAGGGATCCATTGTAATAAATCACTTTGTTGTTCTTTGTGAAAATTAATATGTTGTCCTTGAATGCAAAGGATGTTGATAGACTTCTTCTGAGCAAAACACAGTTTCTCTGGAGTCACTCAACAGCCTCTGTTTGCTAAGTTTAGGGGTGCAGTTCATGGCCACCAGAGCTAAAAAGGAATTAAATCCATCAATTTTGCCTCATTAATACATTGCTGAACCAAATGAGCTAACAAGCCAGTTATTAAACTGCTGAGAAGGGAAAAAAGGGAGACTGAATAAATATATATGTGCATTGAGATTGGTTATAAATTACACCTGTTTATTATATGACAAATTGAGGGCTTTGCCAAGGTTTATTTTGGGGAACTTTCTGCCTTCGTCTCCTAAGGGATCACAAAGACAAGATTTTCTCCTTCTATGACTATGCCCCAAAGACCCAGCGTTTCACCTCTACTTCTTCTGCAATACTCTACCTTCATTGTGTCCAGTACAAAATCTTTGAGGCACATCAGTAATATTTATCCAGGTATAACAATTTCTTGGGGATACAAACTTAATGTTTACAGTTTATCTCAACTGTATATAATCACACATTAATGAATTCATATGATGAACAACTTTTTTTAGCTCTTCTATTTTTCCTAACTTTCATTTAGGAGGTTTCTTCTTCTATTCTGTGTGGTGGTCAAGAACGTGGGCTGGGGGTCGGATGAGGCTCAACTGGTTGGGCATCCGTCTCCCATATGGAGAGACCCGGGTTCGATCTCCGGGACCTCCAGGTAAAAAAAAAAAAAAAAGAACATGGGCTGTGTAATCTGATATCCTCGATTCAAGACTCTGCTTCCAACTTCCTATGTGACTATGGGCAAATTACTTAATCTCTGTAGGTCCCAGTTTCCTCATTTACAAAATGGCGATGGGGAAGCGGATGTGGTTCAAGTGACTAAGCTCCCACCAACCACTTGAGAGGTCCCAGGTTTGGTTCCCAGGACCTCCTGGAGAAGGCAAGCTGTCGGGACAGGCAGGTGCAGCAAGCTGATGCAACAAGATGATGCAACAAGATGACGCAACAAAGAGACACAAAGAGGAAAGACAATGAGAGACACAACAAACCAGGGAGCTGAGGTGGCTCAAGTGATTGAGTGCCTCTCTCCCTCATGGGAGGCCCCAGGTTCAGTTCCTAGTGCCTCCTAAAGAGAAAACGAGTAGACAGGGAGTACAAACAATGGGAGGGAGGGGAATAAATAAATAGTAATAAATCTTTTTAAAAAATGGGGATGGTAATAGCAACTACCACATAGGTATATTATAAGAATTAAATTAGTCAATTTGTGAAAAGCATTTAGAAGAATATCTGGCACATAGTAAGTAATAAATGTGAACTCACACTCCACTGTGGCACTACCCTTTCCTGTCCTCTCCAGGCCAAGTCAAGCACTCTCTCTCTCTCTCCCTCTCTCTTTCAGATTCCAGAATCGCAGGAGATAAGGCACTTTGTTGTCTGAGCTCCCAAGTTATCTTTTAGTCTAAGTTTAAAACTGTTCTCGGGAAACAGATGTGGCTCAAGCAATTGGGTTCCCACCTACCATATAGGAGGTCCAGGGTTTGATTCCCCGAGCCTCCTGGTGAAAAGCAAGCTGGCCCATGCTGAGAGCTGGCCTATGCAGAGTGCTGGGCTATGCAGAGTGTTGACCCACGCAGGAGAAATGAATAAATAAATCTCAAAAAAACCCAAAAACAATTGTTCTTTTCCTCACTACCTGATTCATCAACTGCATTGTTCTTGAAAACCTCTGAGTATCCTTCCCTTTTCTGATTTTGGGCCATTTTACTCTCTTTCCCTATTGAACAACTCTTTATGGGTTTTCTAAGCAGTATCTCTTCCATTTACACATTTAAAGGTTTTTCCATGATTGCTAGAGTGTGAGTTCCTTGAGGGTCAGGACTGTGTCTTAATTATCATATTGCTCAGTTCTTTTCCCTCTCCCTGTCTCACAGTCCATGCTCAAAGAAAGTTTGTTAAATAATGAATTAATTCATTTAGTCTTGGTATTTTTGCCCATTTTATCCTGAATAGTCTATTCTGAACCTCCAGATTTCCTGACAGTTCTGCTCCTTTTATCTTTAGAAATTTTAACTTCCCCTGGTGACCCTGAGATTCCATCCTGCATCATCACCAATTTCCAAATTGGCAGGTAAGTGATTCAGTTTACCACACTTTCTATAGCATATTGGGGAAAAAATTCCCATTTAATTCACCTGGATTTAGTTTTGTTTGCATTCTGTTGACTCCATCTAGACTGATTATTCCCTTTGAAATCTATCAGTACCTTTAAGAGAGGTTCTGTTTTGCAGAACTCTTTGTCCCATTCCAGTTTTGAGGATAAGGCCATGCCACCATCAGTTTCTTTAAA
Source organism: Tolypeutes matacus (assembly GCA_026826555.1). Taxonomy (NCBI): domain Eukaryota; kingdom Metazoa; phylum Chordata; class Mammalia; order Cingulata; family Chlamyphoridae; genus Tolypeutes; species Tolypeutes matacus. The sequence goes on from JAKSZT010053821.1 coordinate 505,868, forward strand.
TGCAGTAATAGGAGTCAGTTCTCTCATTTCTTATTTGGAGGAGATGAGAGTAAATTAGATCAATCTTTTAAAATCTCTTAAAATTTTGCTTTTTTTTTCTAATTTAGGGCCTGACTATCAAAAATGTTAAAATGCTCATTTCTTTGCTATTTTAATTAGTGTTTCTCTTAGCTTTGCTTACTGATACCATATTATAGCACAAAGAGAATATCCATATTACAGGGCTAAAAGAGCTTAATAATCACTTTGACTTGTTAGGACATGAACAAAAATTCCATCTTAACACAGAGGGAGTAGAAGCCAAGTAGATCAGTCTTCTTTTAGGCCAAATTGGCTTGCTCATCAGATGATTAAAAAAGGACTGCCTATAAAGGTCTGAGAATCCTTTGGGATACAGGCAATTTACAATAATTATACTCTACCTTTCTATCTTTGTGGATTCTTCCTCTACTTTCTCTTAAGTTTTGACTTCTGAGGCAACTAGTCTTTGTTGTTGCATAATCTGTCTATAGGCTGTAGCAACTAGCCACTAAAATACCTTTTTGCCCCCCGCAAAAAGATGTTCTTTGCATAATTTCAGAGAAAGGGTCCTTGTAGCTCAGTTTCTTAGTGCAAATACTGACATGAGAAGATAAAAGGAGTTTCAACTAAAGGAAATCATTATTCACCATGTGAACAGGTGGTGTGAGATTCTGCCTTCATATTAACTTTAGGTGAGATCTCATTAAGTAAGTTGCCTTGACCATTTTTTTTTAAAGATTTATTTATTTATTATTATTATTTTAAAAAATTTATCCCCCCCTTGCTGCTTGTGCTCACTGTGCCCATATGCTGTGCGTTTTTCTGTGTCTGCTTGTCTCCCTTTATTATGTCATCTTGCTGCGCTACGCGGGCCAGCTCGCCTTCATCAGGAGGCCCCAGGAATCTGAGCCACAGCCGCTTCCCTGCCTTGACCATTTTTATACTCACAATTCTTTTTTTTTTTTTTTTTTAAGATTTATTTACTTATTTACTTTTATCCATTTTAACCCCGCCCCCCTTGTTTTTGCTGTTTGTGTCCATTCACTGGGCAATTCTCTGTGTCTGTTTCCTGCCCTCTCTTCTCATCCTTCTTCTTCTGTCTTTACCAGGATTGATCTTGGGAACCTCCGATGTGGGAGAGAGGCGTTCTGCCACCTGCACCACCTCAGTTCCTGTTTGTTTGTTTTTTCGGCGCGTCTCATCTTGGCTCTTCCTTGTGTCACTTTCCTGTTACGTCATCATCTTGCTGCGTGGCTCAGCAGGGCCTGGCACGCCCACTCGTGGGGCCTGACGGCACACATGCCTTCTATATTTTTCTTTATTTTACTGGGAGGTCCTGGGGATGGAACCCAGGTCCCTCCATATGGGAGACAGATGCCCAACCATTTGAGCATACAAGGTAACAAGGCATGATAAACGTTAGTAAAATCATTCGGGATAAATAGTTGTTCAATAATATGGAGTTCCAATTAACGTAGTGTTTAATTGAATGAAAACTTGAAATGTAGCTAATTATATAGCATTCCTCTCCCACAGCTATAAAAGTGTTCAACGATATTTAGCTAAAACATAAAAGGCAATACATAAAATATGTATGAAAATATAGTGAAAATAAAATAGTTTATGAGACAAACAACTATTAGTTTGTTTTTTTGCTTGTTATCTGTACAAACTAGTGTCTAAAATTTGGGGGCCAAGTTCAATCCCTGGTACTTCCTAAAAAAAAAAAAATCAAAATAAAATAAAACTTGGGGGAATGTAGCATATCTTTGGCTAGAAACTCCCTTGGCCTAAGACATAGGACATACTCTTTCCTTTTAGAATAGGGATGCAATAAACTCTAAAATAACTAGAGATCAGTTGATGAAGTCTCCCCTGGACAACCAAAGTAATATTTTAAAAATTCATATATGAGTAGGTCAGCTCTCTGTTTAAAATCCTCCAATGACTTTCATTCACCTCAAAATAGTGTATAAATTTCTTACATAACTTACTGGGAGCTTCATGATGCCTTCATGAGGCCTATCTCTCCAGCCTCGTTTTTCTTGGGGTTTCTCTCATGTTCCTTGCCTCAGAGACTTTACATATGATCTTTTTTTTCTACCTAGATCATTCTTCCCCAAACCCACTTCACCTGTCCAACCTATCCTTTAGGTCTTATTTTAAATATCCATTTCCCTAAGAAGCAACCAGACTAGGTTAGTTGCTTCTGCTATATACACCTGTCGCATTCTATTTGACCCCTGCTTTAGTTTCCTTGGCTGCTCAAGCAAATACCATGCAAGGGGTTGGCTTAAACAATGGAATTTTATTAGCTCATTGTTTTGAGGCTGGAATAAAGTCCAAATTGAGGCATCATTAAGGTGATGCTTTCTTCCCAAAGACTGGCGTTTTGGGGCTGGCTACCAGCCATCCTTGGTCCTTGGTACTTGGCTCCTCTGTTACATGACAGTTCATGTGGTAACCTCTCCTGGTCTCTCTGTTCTCTTTCCGGTTCCATTGAATTTCAGTTTCTTACTTCCTGTGGCTTTCTCTCTGTCTGAGTCTCTTTCTGGTTATAAAGGGCTCCAGTAATAGGATTAAGACCCATCCTGGACCACATTAACTGAAGTAACCTCATCAAAATGGGTTCACACCCACAGGAATGAATTGAGTTTAAAAACATGTTTCCTGGAAGTACATACAACTCCAAACTACCACATCCCCTATTTTGACAGTTCTCATATATTATTGCAATTTGTCTGCTTCCTCCATTAGAATGTAAGCTCAATAAGGACAGGAGCCATTGCATCTCTTCTATTGAGCTATTCATAAACAATGTCGAAAGAATTAGTCTCCATTCTCCATGTTACTTATTTACATCCTCTCACCCTTTTTACTTGAGTTATATATTTTCCATTATATATTATATATATTTTTATTTTTTCAAAATAAAGTACAGGCATATCTTTTTTTTTTTTTTCGAGGTTCTGGGGGCCGGCGATTGAACACAGGACCTTGTATGTGGGAAGCTGGCACTCAAACCCTGAGCCACATTGGCTTCTCTGAGTTGGTTTTATCCTTTGTTTTGTTTGTTTTTGTTTGTTTGTTTGTTTGTTTTTCAGGAGGCACCAGGAACCGAAACTGGGACCTCCCATGTGGGAGGTAGGCATTCAACTGCTTGAGCCACATCCGCTCCCTATACCTTATTTTATTACACTTTGCTTTATTGCACTTTGCAGATACCATGTATTTTACAAATTGAAGGTTTGGGGCAACCCTGCATCAAGCAAGTCTATGCCATTTTTCCAACAGCATGTGCTCACTTCGTGTTTGTGTCACATTTTTATTTTTATTTTAGGAGGTATAGATTAAACCCAGGACCTCGTACGTGCAAAACAGGTACTCAACCACTGAGCTACACCTGCTCCCCTCACATTTTTTTTAAAGATTTATTTATTTATTCCCCTCCCCCCATTGTCTGCTCTCTGTGTCCATTTGCCGTGTCTTCTTCTGAGTTTGCTTGTCTTCTCTTTAGGCGGCACCGGGAACCGATCCTGGGACCTTCTGTAGTGGGAGAGGCGCTCAATCTCTTGTGCCACCTCAGCTCCCTGGTCTGCTAGTTCTCTTATTGTCCCTCCTCTGTGTCTCTTTTTGTTGCATCATCTTGCTGCACCAGCTCTCCACGTGGGCCAGCTCTCCACTCAGGCCAGTTTGCCTTTACCAGGAGGCCCCGGAAATCGAACCCTGGACCTCATATAAGGTAGACGGGAGCCCAATTGCTTAAGCCACATCTGCTTCCCCCTTCACATTTTAATTAAGGTATGTACATTGCTTTTAAAAAAAAATTTTTTTTTTTCTTGGAGATACTGGGGATCTAACAGGGGGCCTCATACATGGGAAGCAGGTGCTCAACCACTTGAGCTACATCTGCTCCCATTTAAAAAAAATTTTTTTTTATTACATTGCTTTTTCAGACATAATACTATTGCACACTTAGTAGACTGCAGTATAATGCAAACATAACTTTTATATGATCTGGGAAATCAATTTGTGTGACTCACTTTATTGTGATAATTTGCTTTATTGCTGTGCTCTGGAACCAAAACCTGCAATATCTCTGAGGTAGGCCTGTATTTAATACATACAAAAGATATGTGAACATATATATTAGTTGTAAAGCTTAATAATATAATGAACATCTGTGAGTGGCTACCAAATCCAAGAACTAGTATATTTCTCAGTAACTTACATCTACCTTTGTGTTTCTCTTATATCACTTCCCCCTGCCTTTAAGGGGTAATCAGTATCCTAAATTTTGTGCTTGTCATTCCATTGCTTTTTTCCTTGTTAACATTTAGTTTTATCACTAATGTATATTTGCTAAAACAATATGTTGTTTAATTTGCATATTTTTGAGCTTTATGAGAAAGCTATATCCAATATAGTTTTCTTTGATTTGCCCTTTTCACTCAACATTTTGTTTCCAAGATTGATCCACACTGTTGCATATAATGACAGTTTGTTCATCTTGCATTTAACATTCTGTCCTGTGAATATACCAACATTTATTTGTCATTCTCCTGTTAATACATAGTTGGGTTGTTTTCAATATATTTTTTTAAAGATTTATTTTATTTATTTATTTATCCCCCCTCTTGCTGCTTGTGCTTGCTATGTCCATTTGCTGTGCCTTTTTCTGTGTCTGCTTGTCTCCCATTGTTGCATCATCTTGCTGCGCCAGTTCACTGCCCCGCGCAGGCCGTCAGCTCACCTCGCTGCGTGGGCTGGCTTGCCTTCACTGGGAGGCCCCGGAAACGAACCCGGGGCTCCCCATGTGGCAAGCAGGAGCCCAACCACTTGAGCCACATCCGCTTCCTCCAATATTTTTAAACTATGAACATTGCTGCTATGAACATTCTTATGCAAGTCTTTCTCTTGGTTATATGCCGAGGAGTAGGGTTGCTGGGTTGTGGAGTATGCAAATATTCACCTTTGTGAGATGATTAATGCTAAATAGTTTTCCACACTCCTACAGTTTATAAGAATTCTATGTGTTCTTCAATGCTTTGTATTGTTCTACTGCTTAATTGTTGCCTGTCTAGTGGGGGCAAATGGTATATATCTTTTCCTAAAGCTTTTGGAAGAGTCGTCTTTTCCTAAAGCTTTTAAATTTCCTCTTCTTTTCTAAATTAAGAGCTTGCAGCCTCATTTGACATTACTGTGCCTGAGAGTTCCTTTGAGAGAAAGCCATTTATTTGTGTGATAGTTTCTGCTAATGGCTTACAAACTGAGATTGAGTGGAGGTTGCTAACTGGGTTGTTTGTGTGTTGCTTTTAAATTGAGCTTGCCAATAAATACCAAATTATACTCACTCTAAATTTTCTTGTTAATGCTTTGCAGAAACAGAAATATGTAAAATTACATTCTTTACTATTGACCCCATGCAAATTAATCTGGTCTTGCATTTATACCTATCTGCAAATCGATTTTAAATATGAGTCTCCTTCAATCTGTTGATCTGTTCAAGTTTATTAAAGATTCTTTGCTTTTCTCTGTGTTTTAATTATGCAAAGAGGTTAAACTTACCCTCTCTTGACATGATACAACACAAAATTAATCTCTTAGTATAATTTCAAAACTCCAAATGTTCATCATATCGCTGTTATCCACTCAATTGACCCTCCCATATTATTCAGAAAAATAGGCCTTAACAAATGGTGCTGCTACATTGTGCCCTAAAATGTTTTTTTTTTTTTTAATTGAAAAGCCATTCTGTATGTAAACAGTTCTTATGAATGACTAAAAACACTTGGAGATAGAAAAAAAGAATGAAAGACAATTAGGAATATGTATATATATGTATATATATATATATATATATATATACATTTTTTAAAGAAGAACTTTTATAGCTGCTTGTGTTTATTGTCTCTAAAAACAAGTAAATACTGGTTAGTCAAGTATCTTTGGGTGAAAGATTTTTGAAGGAAAGGACTCTATTTGTTTTATGTTACTTTATTATATTAAGTATAGTGTCATATCTCATAGGGGCAAGAGAATATTGAGTACAAAAATCCCCTCTGTACCATTAATATTTGTTGATTGACAAAATGACTGAGTGAATATTCATGACCAAGCCAGAAGAAACCAGTTACTTTCTTCTCTATTGGTACTATAGCTATTCTTGGAAATAATTATTCAACAGAGTAAATACATTTATGGCAGGTGAATGCTTTTCAACTTTATTTATACAACTAACACTGTGTTGAGTCAAGTTGCTATCATCCATTGGTTTATTTTATTTTATTTTATTTTATTTTTATTTTTTTTATTTTTAAGATTTTATTTATTTATTCATTTATCCCCCCCTTGCTGCTTGTGCTCACTGGGTCAGCTAACCACGCCATGCGGGCGGGCCTGCCCTCACCAGGAGGCCCCTGGAACCGAACCCGGGGCCTCCCACATGGTAAATGGGAGCCCTACTGATTGAGCCACAGCTGCTTCCCTTTTGGTTTATTTTAATGTTCTCTTTTAAGGGAAGTTGTTAAGCCTCATTTCTTCATCCCCATAATACTAGATATTCAATTCTTTGCTGATCAAGGGACATAAGGTGCTGCTGAATCAGGACCTACTCCTGCCAAAGTTTCCTCTAAGTGGAAACTTCTCCTTTATGTCATTCAGTATAAGTGAGCTTTTTGTTTGTTTATTTTTATTGTTTTATAAATAGTGATCTACAAAATGGGGCAAAGCTAGAGGTTAAGCCTGGCATTCACACTCTTCTGTAGTCCTTTCCTACATTGTACCAGGGTTGGTCTGTGTGATCAATAGAATATGGAAGACGTAAAGATTTATCACTTGCAAGATCAGGTTATAAAAGACTGTGGCTTCTGTCTTGGGGTGTCTTTCTCTTTGATCACTTGCTCTGGGGGAAGCCAGCTGCCATGTCATGAGGACCCTCAGGCAACCTACCTGCAAAATGTTTATGTGGCAAGGAACTAAGTTTCCAGCCGATAGCCATCGAGGAACTGAGGCCTGCCAATAACCTTGTGAATGAGCTTGGAAGTATATCCTACCACTGTCAAGCTTTCAGATGACTGCAGTCCTGGCCAATATCTTAAAAGCAACCTTATGAAAGACTCTGAGCCAGACCACCCAGATGAGCCACTCCCAGATTTCTGACCCATAGAAACTGAAATAATAAAAAAATTTTGTTTTAAGCTGCTAACCTTAGGTTAATTTGTTATGCAGCAGTAGATAACTTATATACTCATATTAATTGAAAGAATTTTAGGTACATTTCCAGATGGTTAAAGAACTGATTGATAATGTTGCCTAAGTCAAATATGAATTTGGTTTATATACATCTGAGAGTGTTTGCTGTTAATTCTGTAGCACATCTATTTGGCTCTCTTCTTCATTCCCTGATAAATTCCTAGACTCCTCACCCCAGCTATTTCCCAACCAGAGCTTTTTTTGTAATACTTGAGATTCTAACTTAAACTCCAGAAAACATGTACTTATAAAAATGGTCTAGTTTCATGTAGGATCATAATCAATATATGATAATTTACAAGTGGATGAAAATGTAAATTTACTCATAATTTTTAAAACTATAATCAATTGTTTATTTGTATTTTGGCTCAGTGCTAGGCATACCACTGTGAAATTCAAAAGAGCAGATTACCATATAACCAGGAATCTCACCCCTAGAATTCCTACTCCTATAAATGAAAACACGTGACCATTCAAAGACTTGTATATAGATGTTCATAGGAGCTTTATTTATAGTAGCCACAAACCAGAACAATTCAACTAGTCCATCAATAGGTGAAAGGATAAATAAATTGCAATATATTCATAAAGAAGAATACCACTCAGCAAGAAAGAGAAACTATTGGCACATGTAACAACATGGATAAATCTCAAAAACATTATGTTGAGTGAAAGAAACCAGGCACAAAAGAGTACATATTAGAATGAAATTCTAGAAAAGACTTTAGTGACAGGAAACAAATCAGTAGTTGCCTATGGACAGTGATTAGGAGGCTGGGGATTGACTGGGAAAGGGCCAAGGAAACATTTTTGGGTGACATAAATATTCTATGTCTTGCTTGTGATGGTGGTTAGTTTTGTCAAAACTCATGGAAATGAGTGCGTTTTATTGGATGTAACTTACTCCTTAATAAATATGATTTTTAAAAAAAGAAGAATGCAAGGTCTGGAATTAAACTGCATGGTAATTCCAGTTCTCAAGCAAAATAGCAGCCAAAGTTCTTACTATGGCCTTTAAGGCTCTATCTGTTCTGTCCCCTCTGCTCACCCACTTCTCTAAACTTTTGTTCTTCTAGCCTTCATTTTGTTCACTCTACTCCAGCTTTACTGGTGTCATTGAAAATGCTCGGCTCTTCTCTCTACCTGGAACCCTCTTCTCCAGGTATCTCTTTGGATAGTCTCCTCAACTATTTAGGTCTTTCTCTGATGTAATCTTAACAGAGAGACTTTCCCTGCACACCCTATATTAAATAGCACCTCTCTCTCTCTCTCTCTCTCTCTCTCTCTCTCTCTCTCTCTCTCTCTCTCTGCCTGCTTCATAGTCTTTGTAGCATTTATCATTATTAGATATTGTATATTTATTTGCTTAACTATTCATGGTATATATCCCTTGACTAAAATACAAGCTCCTAAGTTCAGGAACTTTTTCCATTTTTACTCCCTGACATATACCCAGCACCTAGTAGAGCACCTGGCACAGAGTAGGTGCTTAATAAGTATTTGTTGACTAAGTGAATAAATCAATTAATCAATCAAAAAGGATGATATATATTTTTCTCTTTTTTCTTTTTTTGTTTTCTTTTTCCCCTTCAGATGGCTCCCTTGTCTCTTTACTTGTTGTTTTTGCTTGCTGTTTGCACTTGTTTTTTCCTTTTTGTCTGCTCATTGTCTTTTTTTTTTTTTTTTTTTTTTTTCTTTAGGAGGCATTGGGAACTGAACCCGGGACCTCCCGTGTGTTAGGCGGGTACCCAACTGCTTGAGCCACATCTGCTTCCCGATAAAGTCTTCTGAGGTGCAAAAGTTTTAAATTTTTATGAGGTCCCATCTATCTTTTTTTTTGTCTTTCTTTTGTTGCTTGTGCTTTGGGTGTAACATCTAAGAAACCATTGCCTAACACAAGGTCCTAGGAGTTTGATAGTCCTAGCCCTTATATTTAGGTCTTTGATCCATTTTGACTTGATTTTTGCATATAGTGTGAGGTAGGGGTCCATTTTCATTCTTTTACAAATGGGGGTTCAGTATTCCCAGAGTATTCTTTTCCATTCGAGTGGTTTTTGTCACCTTGTCAAAAATCAGTTAGCCATAAATGTGAAGGTTGATTTGTGAGCTTTCAATTCAATTCTATTGGTCTGTATGTCTGTCCTTTTGCCAGTACCGTGCTGTTGTGATTACTGTGGCAATGTAATAAGTTTTTTTTAACAAATCAATTTTATTGATACATATTAATAAAGCATACAATCCATCCAAAGTGAACAATAAATGGCATTTTGTATAATATGTAGTTATGCATTCATTTCAATCATTATTACAGCATTTTCATTATTTCAATAATAATAGTAAACAAAGAACAGACTAACCAACAAAAAAATTCAACACCTCTCAATCTCTCTATACTTTCCCTGCTGTACATAGTTGCTATTTCTGGATATTGCTGCACATTTATTTATTTGCTTTATTTATCCCCCCCACCCCCCAGATGGTTGCCTTGTCTGTCTGCTCATTGTGTACATGCCTTCTCTAGGAGGCACTGGAAACTGAGTCCAGGACCTCCCACATGGGAGGAGAGTGCCCAATGGTCTGAGCCACATCCACTCCCACATTTATTTTTTCAAAGCAGTTTTATTAAGATATATTCACATACCATACAATCGATCCAAAATATATAATCAATGACCTTTTAGTATAATCACAATGTTGCACATTCATCACCACAAAAATTTTTAGAACAATTTCATTACTCCAAAAAGAAAACCTCCACACCCCTTAGCAGTCATCCCTCAATTCCTCTATCCTTCCCCAGCCCTACATAACCACTAATCTAATTTCATCATTATAAATTGATTTATATTTACATTTTATATAAATGGAATCATACAATATGCTACACAATATATTTAGTTCATAGTATTTGCCGTTTTGTGCCTGGCTTGCTTCACTCAACATAATGTCCTCCAGGTTCATCCATTATGTCATATGTTTTACAACTTCATTTCTTCTTACAGCTACATAATGTTCCATCATGTGAATACACCACAGTTTGTTTATCCACTCATTGGTTGATGGACTCCTGGGTTGTTTCCATCTTTTGGCAATCATGAATAAGCTGCTGTGAACATCAGTGTGCAGATGTCTGTTCGTGTCACTGCTCTGTGTATATACCCACTAGAGGTACTGCCGGGTCACACAGCAAATCTATATTCAACTTCTTGGGGACTGCCAAACAGTCCTCCACATGGCTGTACCATTCTACATTCCCACTAACAGTGAATAAGTGTTCCTATCTCTCCACATCCTCTCCAACACTTGTAGTTCTCTTTTTAATAGTGACCATTATAATAAGTGTGAAATGATATCTCATTGTAGCTTTGATTTGCATTTCCTTAATCACTAGCGATGCTGAACATTTTTTCATTTGATATTTTGCCATCTCTATTTCTTCTTTGGACAAATGCCTATTCAAATCTTTTGCCCATGTTTTAATTGGATCATTTGTCTTTTTATTGTTGGGTTTCAGCATCTCTTTATATATCATAGATATTATATCCCTTATCAGATATGTGATTTCTAAATATTTTCTCCCATTGAGTTGGCTGCCTATTCACACTTTTGACAAAGTCCTTTGGGTGCAAAAAGTTTTAATTTTAAGGTAGTCCCATTTATGAATTTTTTTCTTTTGTTGCTCATGCTTTGGGTGTAAGGTCCAAGAAACCACCATCTACCACAAGATCAAGATGTTCCCCTACATTTTCTTCTAGTAGTTTTATGGTCCTGGCTTTTATATTAGGTCTTTGATCCATTTTGAGTTGATTCTTGTATAGGGAGTGAGATAGGGGTCCTCTTTCATTCTTTTGGTTATGGCTATCCAGTTCTCCCAGCACCATTTGTTGAAGAGACTGTTTTGTCCAATGAACATGGACTTGGTATGTTTGTCAAAAATCAGTTCTGTAGAGGTGAGGATTTATTTCTGGACTGTCAATTCTATTCCATTGATCAATGTGTCTATCTTTATGCCAATGCCATGCTGTTTTGACCACTGTAGCTTTGTAATTTGTTCAAGGTCAGGCAGTGAAATCCTCCCATATAGCTCTTATTTTTTAGAATGCTTTTGGCTATTCAAGTGCACTTTCCGTTCCAAATGAATTTGGTAATTGCCTTTTCTATTTCTGTAAATTAGGCTGTTGGAATTTTGATTGGTATTGCATCGAATCTGTAAATCAGTTTTGGTAGGATTGACATCTTCACAATATTTAGTCTTCCAATCCATGAAAATAGAATGTCTTTCCATTTGTTTAGGTCTCTTTTTATTTCTTTTAGCATTGTTTTGTAGTTTTCTGCATATAGGTCCTATACTTCTTTGGTTAAATTGATTGCTAGGTAGTTGAGTCTTTTTGTAGCTACTGTAAATGGGAATTTTCCCCTGATTTTCTCCTAAGATTGTTCAATACTAGCGTGCAGAAATACTGTTGATTTTTGTGTGTTGATCTTGTATCCTGCCACTTTGCTGAACTCACTTATTAGCTCAAGTAGCTTTGTCATAGACATTTCAGATTTTCTAAATGTAGGATCATGTCATCCATGAATACTGAAAGGTTTTCTTCCTCTTTTCCTATTTGGATGCCTTTTTTTTTTTTTTTTCCTTGTCTAATTGCTCTCGCTAGAACTTCTAGCAGAATGTTGAATAACAGTGGAAACAGTGGGCATCCTGTCTTGCTCCTGACCTTAGAGGGAAAGCTTTCAACCTTTCCCCATTGAATATGAATTCGGCTGTGAGTTTTTCATATATGCCCTTTATCATACTGAGGAATTTTCCTTCTATTCTTACCTTTTGAAATGTTTTTATCAAGAAAGGATGCTGGATTTTGGCAAATGCCTTTTCCGCATCGATTGAGATGTTCTTGTGATTTTTCTCCTTCAATTTGTTAATGTGTGTATTACGTTAGTTGGTTTTCTTACCCTTGTATACCAAGAATAAATCCCACTTGCTCTTGGTGTATAAGTCTTTTGATATGCTGTTGGATTCCATTTGCAAGTATTTTGTTGAGAATTTTTGCGTCTATGTTCATTAGAAGAATTGGTCTGTATTTATTTACTTGTATTATCTTTATCTGGCTTTGGTATTAGGGTGATGTTGACTTCATAAAATGTGTTGGGTAGTTTTTCCTCCTCTTCAATTTTTTGGAAGAGTTTAACAGAATTGTTGTTAATTCTTCTGGAAATGTTTGGTAGAATTCACTTGTGTAACCACTGGTCCTGGACTTTTCTTTGTTGGGAGATTTTTTATGATGGATTCAATCTCTTTAAATGTGATTGGTTTGTTAAGTCTTGTTTTTCTTGCAGTATCATTGTAGATTGCTTGTGCAATTCTAGGATTTTGTCCATTTTATCTAGATTGTCCAGTTTGTTGTAATACAGTTTCTTGTAATACCCTCTTATGATCCTTTTTATTTCTGTGAGGTCATTTGTAACTTTGCCCCCTTCATTTCTGATTTTATTTATTTGCATCTTCTCTCTTTTTTTTCTTTGTTAGTCTAGCTAAGGGTTTGTCCTTTTTTTTAACTTCTCAAAGAATCAGCTTTTGGTTTAGTTGATTTTATTATTTATTTTGTTCTCAATTTCATTTATTTCTTCTGTAATCTTTATTTCTTTTCTTCTGCTTGCTTTGGGGATGGTTTGCTTTTCTTTTTCTAATTTTTCCAGTTGTTCAGTTAGGTCTTTAATTTTAGCTCTTTCTTCTTTTTTAACATAGGTGTTTAGGGCTATAAATTTCCCTCTCAGGACTGCCTTTGCTGTATCCCATAAGTTTTGGTAAGTTGAGTTCTCATTTTCATTTGTCTCAATATATTTACTAATTACACTTACAATTTCTTCTTTGATTCACTGAGTATTTAGGAATGTGTTGTTCAGCCTCCACACATTTGCAAATTTACCTCTTTCTTATCTATTATTCATTTCCAGTTTCATTCCATTTTGATCTGAGAAGGTGCTTCATATAATTTCAATCTTTTTATATTTATCGAGACTTGCATGTGCCCTAACTTATGGTCTATCCTGGAGAAAGATCCATGAGCACTTGAGAAGAATGTATAACCCGCTGAGTTTGGGTACAATGTTCTGTATCTGTCTGTTAGGTCCAACTTGTTCATCATATGGTTCAAGTTCTCTGTTTCCTTGTTGATCTTCTGTCTAGTTGCTCTATCTAATGATGTGAGTGCTGTGTTGAAGTCTCTAATTATTATTGTAGATGTCTATTTCTTCCTTTGGTTTTGCCAGTGTTTGCCTCATGTATTTTGGGGCACCCTGGTTAGGTTCATAGATATTTATGACTGCTATTTCTTCCTGGTGGATTGTCCCTTTTAGCAATATATAATGGCCTTCTGTATGTCTTATAACTTTTTTGCATTTAAAGTCTGTTTTGTCTGTTATTAGTATAGCTACTCTTGCTCTTTTTTGGTTACTGTTTGCGAGGAGTATCTTTTTCCATACTTTCACTTTCAGCTTTTCCTATACTTTCACTTTCAGCTGGTTTGTATCCCTGGGTATAGGTGAGTCTCTTGTAGGTAGCATATGAATGGCTCATGTTTCTTTATCCATTCTGTCAGCCTGTATCTTTTTTTTTTTTTTTTTTTAAGATTTATTTATTTATTTTACTTTCATCCATTTTAACCCCACCCACCCATTTTTGCTGCTTTTGTGTTCATTCACTGGGCAATTCTCTGTGTCTGTTTCCTGCCCTCTCTTCTCATCCTTCTCCCCTGCCTTCACCGAGGTTCGATCCTGGGGACCTCTGATGTGGGAGAGAGGTGTTCTGCCACCTGCACCACCTCAGTTCCTGGTTTTTCAGAACGTCTTGTCTTGGCTCTCCCTTTGTGTCACTCTCCTGTTATGTCATCATCTTGCAGCATGGCTTGGTGGGGCCTGGGGGTGCGCCTTCTATATTTTTCTTTATTTTACTGGGAGTTCCCAGGGATTGACCCAGGTCCCTCCATATGGGAGTCAGACGCCCAACTATTTGAGCCACATCTTCCCCCCAGCCTATATCTTTTGATTGGAGAGTTTAATCCATTCACATTCAATGATATTGCTGTAAATGCATTATTTAATTTCACCATTTTATTCTTTGGTTTTCATATGTCATACTTTATTTTCATCTGTTTTTCTACTCTTTTGGTTACCCTTTCTGCTATTTTTTCTTCTATACTCTCCTTCAAGCCTTTCCTGTCTTTTTCTTTCAGGTTCTAAGGCTTCATTTAATATTTCCTGCAAAGGTGGATTTTTTTTTTCATTTTTCTTTAATGAACTTTCTTAGTTTTTGTTTGTTTGTGAATATTTTAAATTCACCTTCATATTTGAAGGACAATTGTTCTGGATAAAGAATTCTTGACTTGGGAAGCAGCTGTGGCTCAAGCAATTGAGCTCCTGTTTACCATATGGAGGACCTGGGTTTGATCCCTGGGACTTCCTGGTAAAGAAAGAAAAAAGGTGTTCCTGGCCTGCACAGAGAGGCACAGGCCCCAGCAAGGCACGGAGAGTGCCAAGCAATGCACAAAAAAAAAAAAAAAAAAAAAAAAAGAAGAAGAAGAAGAAGTAAAAAAAGATGCTCACACAACCAGATTAAAAAAAAAAAAAAAAGAATTCTTGGCTGGCAGTTTTTCTCTTTCAGTATCCTAATTGTATCATATCACTGTCCTCTTCCTCCATGGTTTCTTTTTTTTTAAGATTTATTTTATTTATTTATCTATCCCTACCCCCTTGTTAGCACTTGCTGTGTGCTGTGTACTTAGGAAGCACTGGGAACCAAACCCAGGACCTCTGATATGGGAGGAAGGTACCTAATTGCTTGAGCCACCTCTGTTCCCTGCTTTGTTGTGTCTCTCATTATATTCTTCTTCCTGTGTCTCTTGTTGTGTCATCTTGTTGTGTCAGCTTGCTGCACCTGCCCATCATGCCAGCTCGCTGTCTTCTTTAGGAGGTATTGGGAATTGAACCATGGACCTCCCATGTGGTAGGTGGGAGCTCAGTGTCCTGAGCCACATCTGCTTTCCCTCCATGGTTTCTGATGAGAAATCTGCACTAAGTCTTACAGGGCATCCTTTGTATGGGATAGTTTACTTCTCCCTTGATGCTGTTAGAATTTTCTCTTTATCTTTGATGTTTGACATTCCGAGTAGTATGTGTCTTAGAGTAGGTCTTTTCGCATTTATTCTGATTGGGGTACACTGCGCTTCTTGGACATGTAAGTTCATTTCTTTCATGAGAGTTTGGAAATTTTCAGTTATTATTTCCTCAAATACTCTTTCTGTCCCCTTTCCCTACTCTTCTCCTTCTGGAACTCCCATGACAGTATCTTGTTGCATTTATGTTACCATTCAACTCCCTGAGCCCTTTTTTCCATTATTTTCTCTCTCTGTTCTTTACTCTCTTTAATTTCAGCTGTTCTGTCTTCTGTATCACTTATTCTTTCTTCTATCATTTCAAGTCTGCTGTTGTATGCCTCTAATGTGTTTTTTATCTCACCTATTGTGTCTTTCATTCCCATGAGCTCTGTTATTTTTCTATTAAGGTTTTCAAATTCTTCTTTGTGTTCACTCACAAATCCTTTATATCTTTAGCCATATTGTGTTTCAACTCATTAATTTGATTTTGGAAATTTGTGTGCATCTCATTAATTAGTTGTCTCAAATCCAGTGTCTCTTCTGGGGCTTTGATATATTCCTTTGCTTGGGCCATTTCTTCCATTTTCTTAGTATGGCTTGTAATTTTTTGCTGATGTCTATGCATCTGATTAGGATGATGAGTTTACTCAGATGGTCATTTTCTCTCTCTCTTTTGTAGGGTTTAGTGATGGGAGACTGTGTGTTACTGCTGGTCTTTGAGTGTTGGTTTAACCTGTTCTGGGTCTTTAGGATTGTTCCTGTTAATTACTCAAATCTGGGCCCAAGGTTTCCAAGGATCTTGGGGAAGGAGGCTGTAAAGGCAGGAAAAAGCCTCTCTTACTTTTAATACCCTCATATGCACTTCCTTTGTTAGCCAGCAGATGGCACTCTTTAACAGCCCTCTTGGTAGTTGGAATGTGTTTTCTGCAACACATACTGAATGAATGTGATAGAGGCTCCTGCCTGGAGACTTAAGACCTCTTTTTTTTCTCTCTTGATTTGTCATGGTGTCATTTTGTTTTGTTTTGTTTTGTTTTGTTTTAAAGATTTATTTATTTACTTATTTTTATGTAACCCCTGCTCACCCAGATGATTCTTTCATCTGTCTGCTCGTTTGTTGCTTGTGTTCTCCAGGAGGCACCAGGAAGTGATCCTGGGACCTCCCACATGGGAGGTGAGTGCCCAATGGCCTAAGCCACATCCACTCCCCATAGGCTGAGGCATCTAGCTTGTTGCAGTGTGTGCAGCATCTACTTGTCTTCTTTAGAAGGCACCAGGAACCAAACCCAGGACCTCTCATGTGGTAAAGGGTGCCCAACTGGTTGAGCCACATCCACTTCCCTAAGAGCATCTTAATTCAAACTTTCTCAGAGGTTGTTCTCCACCCTTTGCTGGCAGGCTCCTCTCTTTTCCTGGATAGGAAATAATTCCACTCCCCTCTGCATCCTCTACAACCAGTCCCAGCCAGTAGAGAGGGAGGTTGAGAGGGTCAGATCTCTTTAGTGCCTTGCTGGCTCCCAGGGCAAACAATGGCTTGGCCCCACACAGCCTAGAAGGCAGATGTAGCTCAGTGGTTGAGTGCCTGCTTCACATGTACAAGATCCTGGGTTCAATTCCTGGTACCTCCTTTAAAAAACAAACAAACCCCCCTCCCCACCACTGAATCAGACTTAGGCTGTGTCCCTCTCTCCTGTTTCCTGGTGAGGTAGATCCCTGCAGCCCCCTTTGTCTGTAGCCATTGGTTCTGAGGCCTGAAAATTCAAAATTGTTTGTAGGATGGGGGAGGATGCCAGCAGCTACAGTTTTTAACTCACAGTTTTGTCATCGTGATTCTTTTCCTTTGTCCCTCTCTCTCCTGGGTGGTGTCCAGCCTTCCTCTGGTGTCCTAAACCCTAGAATATTTTTTTCCAGGCAATTTTTGCCTGTCCCCTAGCTAATATTTTCAAACTTTTATCTCCCCACCTCCACCCCAAGATGGCTTCCTGGTGTGTCTGCTTGTCTTCTTTAGGAGGTACCAGAAACTGAACCTGGGACCTCCCATGTGGGAGGCGGTCTCCCAACTCCTTGAGCCACATCTGCTCCCTCTGGTGTAATATGTTTTAAGACTGGGAAGTGTGAGTCCTCCAAATTCATTCTTATTTTTCAAGATAGCTTTAACTATTTGGGGCCTCTTGCCCTTCCATATAAAAATTTTAATAAACAGTTTTATTGACATATATTGCATATGACAGAAAATCTTACTTAAAATAGCTTAAGTAAATATGAAATTTATTACCTCATATAACTGAAAAGTCTAGGGGAAATTGATTTCGGTCATCCTTCATCCAGGGGCTGGAAGAGTATCATTGGGACTCTTTGTCTTTATTTATCTCTTAGTTCTGTCTTCTATTATATCAGAATCATTTTCTGGCACAAAACACTGATCTCTCAGTTCCGAGCTAACAGCATTCTTACTATAAACTATTCTAGCAGGAAAGACCATGTGCCTTTCTTAGTAAAAGTTTGATTGCATTTGAGAAAACTAGCTAGAGGACAGGCTGAAACAGCCCAGAAAAAGATCTTCTAGGGTTTAGGGCAGCAGGCGAAGGCTGGACACCGCCCAGAGGGAAATCATGATGACAGAACAATGAGTTAAAACCAGTGGCTGATGCTGCTGGCACCATCCCCTACACTAAAGACACTTTAGAATTTTTGGTCTTCTGGACCTGTGACTACAGACAAAGGGGGCTCCAGGGATCTACAACCCCAGGAAAGGGGAGAGAGAGGGACACAGACAAAGACAGACTCAGGTTCTGACCAACAAATTTGGTCTGCTGTGTCCCATGAGCCCTTGCAGGCCAGGTGGGACCACACAGTGGTTTGCCCTGGGAGCCAGCAAGGAACTGGAGAAATCCAACCCTCACAATCCCCCTGTCTTTCAGCTGGAACTAATTGCTGGGGATGTCCGAGGGAAGGGGAGAGAGAGGGACACAGCCTAAGGCTGACTCAGATTTTGACTCATAAATTTGGTCTGCTGTGTCCCAGGAGCCCTTCCAGGCTGGGTGGGGCTGCACCATTGTTTGCCTTGGAGACTGCAAGGGGCTAAAGATTTACAAACCTCCTAATCTCCTCCTCTACTAACAGGGACTGATTGTTGAGGACCCAGAGGGGAGTAGAAATATTTCCTAGCCAGGAAAAGGGAGGGGGCTGCCAGAGAAGGCTGGAGAACTGTCTCAGAGAAAGTTTGAATTACAAGGCTCATAGCCTCCAGACAGAAAGCTCTATCACATTGATCCAGTCTGTGTTGCAACAAATACACTCTCACCAGGCATTAAACTGAGAGCTCCATCTTCTGGCAGACTAAGGAAATGCATTCAAGAAAATAAGAAGTAGAGAGGCTTTTTCTGGTTTCTATACCCTTCCTTCCCAAGGCCCTAGGAAGTGACTCTACAACCAATTACTGGGCCCAGTGTCCAGTTTTGAGCATCCAGCATGACAGTCCTAACAATCCAGGTCAAGCCAAGAATCAAAGAGCAGTGATAACCCACAGCCTCCTGCCAATAAATCCCTACAAAAGAGAAAGAAATTGAGCATCTGAGTAGATTACATCCAATAAGATGCCTAGATATCAGCAAAAAATTATGAACCATACTAAGAAATAGAAGACATGGCCCAAGAAAAGGAATATATCAAAGCTCCAGAAGAGATGCAGGATTGGAGAGAATTAATCAATGAGAGGTGCACAAATTTCAAAAATCAAATTAATGAGTTGAAAGACAATATGGCAAAAGAGGTAAATGACATCAAGAAAACATTGAGTGAGCACAGAGAAGAATTTGAAATCCTGAACAGAAAAGTAATTGAGCTCATGGGAATGAAAGACACAGTAGGTGAGATAAAAAACACATTTGAGGCATACAACAGCAGACTTGAAATGACAGAAGAAAGAATAAGTGATACAGAAGACAGAACAGCTAAAATTGAAGAGAGAAAAGAATGGAAAAAATTGAGCAGGGGCTCAGAGAGTTGAGTGACAAAACAAAATGCAATAACATATGTGCCATGGGAGTTCCAGAAGGAGCAGAGAAGGGAAAAGGGACAGAAAGAGTATTTCAGGAAATAATAACTGAAAATTTTCCAACTCTCATGAAAGAAATGAAATCACATGTCCAGGAAGTATGCTGTACCCCAATCAGAATAAACCTGAACAGAACCACTCCAAGACACATAGCACTAGGAATGTCAAATGTCAAAGATAAAGAGAAAATTGTCAGAGCAGCAAGGGAGAAGCAAACCATCACATACAAGGAACATTCAGTAAGATTTAGCACAGATTTCTCTTCAGAAACCATGGAGGCAAGAAGACAGTGGTATGATACAATTAGGATACTGAAAGAGAAAAACAGCCAGCTGAGAATTCTTTATCCACCAAAACTGTCCTTCAAATATGAAGATGAGTATAAAATATTCACAAATAAACAGAAACTAAGAGAGTTTGCAAAAAGAATCCACCTTTGCAGGAAATATTAAAGAAAGCCTTAGAACCTGAAAGAAAAAGATAGTAGAGAGAGGCTTGGAGGAGAGTATAGAAGAAAGAATAGCAGAAAGGATAACCAAAATAGTAAAAATACAGACAAAAATAAGATATGACATAGGAAAACCAAAGAATAAAATGGAGGAAGTAAATAGTGCATTTACAGTAATATCATTCAATGTGAATGGCTTAAACTCCCCAATCAAAAGATACAGGGTGACAGATTTGATTAAAAAAAAAAATCAGTCATCCATATGCTGCTTACAAGAAACTCACCTTAAACCCAGGGATACAAACCGGCTGAAAATGAAAGGCTGGAAAAAGATACTCCACTTTAATAGTAACCAGATAAAATCAGGGGTAGCTATACTAATATCAGACAAAACAGACTTTAAATGCAAAAAAGTTTTAAGAGATATAGAAGGCCATTACATATTGCTAAAAGGGACAGTCCACCAGGAAGATATAACAGTCATAAATATCTATGCACCTAACCAGGGTATCCCAAAATACATGAGACAAACTCTGGGAAAACTGAAGGGAGAAATAGACACCTCTACAATAATCGTTGGAGACTTCAACACCCCACTCACATCATTAGATAGAACAACTAGACAGAAGATCAACCAGGAAACAGAGAACTTGAATATGATAAATGAGTTAGACCTAACAGTCATATAGAGAACACTGCATCCAAACGCAGTGGGTTATACATTCTTCACAAGTGTCCACGGATCCTTCTTGAGGATAGAGCACATGTTAGGGGCACAATGCCATTCTCAGTAAATATAAAAAGATTGAAATTATACAAAGCACCCTCTCAGATCATAATGGAATGAAACTGGAAATCAATAATAGACAGGAAAAAAGTCATTTCAAAAAGGTGTGAAGGCTGAACAACACACTCTTTTTTTTTTTTTTGAACAACACACTCTTAAATAATCAGTGGGTCAAGGAAGAAATTGCAAGTGAAATCAGTAAATATTTTGAGACAAATGAAATCAAGAACACAACATATCAAAACTTATGGGATACAGGTAAGGCAGTATAGAGGGGAATTTATAGCCCTAAATACCTCTATTTAAAAAGAAGAAAGAGCTAAACTCAAAGATTTAACTGAACAACTAGAGAAATTAGAAAAAGGATGGCAAACCTATCCCAAAGCAAGCAGAAGGAAAGGAATAATAAAGATTAGAGCAGAAATAAATGAAAATGAGATTAAAAAAAAAAAATAGAGAAAATCAACAAAACCAAAATTTGGTTCTTTGAGAAGATCAATAAAATTGACAAACCCCTAGCTAGACTAATAATAATAAAAAGAGAGAGAAGATACAAATAAATACAGTCCCAAACAAAATGGGGGAAGTTACAAATGACCCCACAGAAATAATAAGGATCATAAGAGGATATTATGAGAAACTGTATGCCAACAAACTAGGCAACCTAGATGAAATGGACAAATTCCTAGAAATGCACAAACAACCTACACTGACACTACAAGAAATACAAGAACTTAACAAACCAATCACATTTAAGGAGATTGACTCCGTCATCAAAAATTTCCCAGCAAAAAATGTCCAGGACCACATCGTTTCATAGCTGAATTCTACCAAGCATTTTGAAAAGAATTAACACCAATCCTGTTTAAACTCTTCCAAAATTTGAAAAGCAGGGAAAACTACCCAACGCATTTTATGAAGCCAACATCACCCTAATACCAAAGCCAGATAAAGATACTACAAGAAAAGAAAATTACAGACCAATCTCTAATGAACATAGATGAAAAAATTCTCAACAAAATACTTGTAAATCAAATCCAACAGCATATCAAAAGACTTATATATCACAACCAAGTGGGATTTATTCCTGGTATGCAATGCTGGTTCAACATAAGAAAATCAATCAACATAATACACCACATTAGCAAATTGAAGGAAAAAAAACCACACATGATAATCTCAATCGATGCAGAAAGGCATTCTACAAAATCCAGCATCCTTTTTTGATTAAAAACATTTCAAAAGATAAGAATTGAAGGAAAATTCCTCAATATGATAAAAGGCATATATGAAAAACCCACAGCCAACATCATACTCAATGGGGAAAGTTTGAAAGCTTTCCCTCTAAGATCAGGAACAAGACAAGGATGCCCACTGTCACCATTGTTATTCAATATTGTACTACAAGTTCTAGGTAGGGCAATTAGACAAGAAAAAGAAATTAAAGGCATCCAAACAGGAAAAGAGGAAGTAAAACTCTCACTGTTTGTGGATGACGTGATCATGTACTTAGAAAACCCTGAGGTATCCATGACAAAGCTACTTAAGCTAATAAATGAGTTCAGCAAAGTGGCAGGTTACAAGATCAACACACAAAATCAGTAATCTTTTTGTACATTAGCACTGAACAATCTGGGGAGGAAATCAAGGGGAAAATTCCATTTTCAATAGCAACAAAAAGACTCAAATACCTAGGAAATAATTTAACCAAAGAAGTACACAGGACCTATATGCAGAAAAGTACAAAGCAATGCTAAAAGAAATAAAAAGAGACCTAATCAAATGGAAAGACATTCCATGTTCATGGATTGGAAGAGTAAATATCGTGAAGATGTCAATCTTACCCAAATTGATTTATAGATTCAATGCAATACCAATCAAAATCCCAACAGCCTACTTTAAAGAATTAGAAAAGGCAATTACCAAATTCATTTGGAAGGCAAAGTGCACCCAAATCGCCAAAAGCATTCTGAAAAAGAAGAGCAACGTGGGAGTAATATCACTGCCTGAACTTGAAACATATTACAAAGCTACAGTGGTCAAAACAGCATGGTACTAGCCTAAAGATAGACACATCAATCAGTGGAATAGAATTGAGAACCCAGAAATAAACCCTCACCTATACGGTCCACTGGTTTTTGACAGACCTATCAAGTCCATGTTAATGGGACAAAACAGTCTCTTCAACAAGTGCTGGGACACTGGATATCTATAATCTAAAGAACAAAAGAGGACCCTTACCTCACTCCCTATACAAGAATCTACTCAAAATGGATCAAAGACCTAAATATAAAAAAAAGCCAGGACCATAAAACTACTAGAAGAAAATGTAGGGAAACATCTTCAAGACCTTGTAGTAGGTGGTGGTTTCTTGGACCTTATACCCAAAGCACGTGCAACAAAAGAAAAAATAGATAAATGGGACCTCCTCAAAATTAAATACTTTTGCACCTCACAGGACTTTGTCAAAAGGGTGAAAAGACAACCAACTCAATGGGAAAAAAATATTTGGAAATCACATGTAGATAAGAGTTTAATATCCAGGATATATAAAGAGATGTTACAACTCAAGAATAAAAAGACAAAAAACCCAATTAAAAAATGGGCAAAAGACTTGAAGAGACATTTGTCCAAAGAAGAAATTCAAACCGAAAAAAAAAAAAAAAACCACAAAAAAAACAAAACATGAATAAATGCTCAGCATCACTCATGATTAAGGAAATGCAATCAAAACTACAATGAGATATCATTTCACACCCATCAGAATGGCCACTATTAAAAAGACAGAGAACTACAAGTGTTGGAGAGGATGTAGAGAGATAGGAACACTTCTTCATTGTTGATGGGAATGAAGAATGGTACAGCCACTGTGGAGGACTGTTTGGTAGTTCCTAAAGAACTTGAATATAGACTTGCCACGTGACCCTGCAATACCACTACTGGGTATATACCCAGTAGAACTGAGAGCAGTGACATGAACAGACATCTGCACACCAATGTTCATTGTGACATTATTCAAGATTGCCAAAAATTGGAAACAACCCAGGTGTCCATCGAAAGACAAATTAATAAACAAACTGTGGTGTAGTCACACGATAGAATATTATGCAACTGTAAAAAGTCAAGTTGGAAAGCATGTGACAACATGGATGAACCTGGAGGACGTTATGTTGAACGAAGCAAGCCAGACACAAAAGGATATATACTGTATGATTGTGTTACTATGGACCAAATATATTGTGTAATATATTGTTTGATTAAAAAAATTATATGTATCCAGTACATTTAAGTGAGAAATGTATATTTTATTCATCTGTATTTTCTCTTTAGTTTTTAATTGTTTATTTTTCAATTATTAAATGTACAAAATAAAGTTAAAAAAATAAATTATCATTATCTATAAAAAATAAAGTTTCACTGCATCTTATTACCCATTCCTAAACTATCTCTCAAGCTAAGGGAATATGACAATGATTCACCAGGTGTGAGTCACATACTCTTTCCAGACTATGGTTCAAGCCAACTCTACCCAAAATTCATTTAGTTGGAGAAGAGGGAGAGGGTGATTTGCAAGAGGAAATTATTAGGCTCCTTTTATCAGATGGCTAAAAGGATTCAGGTCAGCAAAAACAATTGTTTTTCTATACTATTACTCAACTTATTTGCTGCTGCCCTCCCCTTTATAAATCTCTGCCTTGGTTAGGCCAGTCTATTTATTTCTCCCAATATATTATGTACATTCCAATCTTTCCCACATAGGGGAATGTACTTTCTTTCACTTTCTGAATCCTACCTATTCTTTGAGTTCTTCGTGGAAACTTTTCTGGATACATTCACCTCCTTTCCCTCTTGATAGTTCATTAGCTAAACCACTCAACTAAGCATATCAGGATGCAATTAAATGAGAATGTTGTTATTATAAGAATAATATTGAATCCTCTCTAATTTATGTGTAAAAGTATTTATATTCACCATATATATGTACATATACATATAAAGGAAATAATATGCAAACTCTGATATCTTAACTATTATGGGTACATGTTACCGCAATATGATTCACAACTTAGATTGACACACTACTGTCCTGAGGCACCATGGTTGAGAACTGCTGACATACTATTCACGGGTTCTTGCCTTGGGTCAGAGTTCTTGTACTGTTGACTCTCACTGTATTAATTTTTAGTGTTTTTTTAATGTTTCATGGCTCAATACCAATCAAATTAGAAATGTCTTTGTTTCTTTGTCTGAATTAAGTAGGCATTTAATAAATATTTGGAAATGAATGGATTAAAAGATAAACTGGTGATGGATAAATACTATAAAAAAGATAGTTCTAGATAATTATAGTGACAATTTAACAGCTCCATTAAAGTAAAAAGGAATTTTCCTATTATTAAACTTGTTCTACAATGGTGTTCCCAGAGTATTTTATTCACACCTTTATTATTGCATTCACAATGTTGAATTTTAATTTATCTTTTTACTTAGCTCTTTCGTCCTCTAAACTATGAATAATTAGAGTGGAGGGTCTGAGTCTTATTCATTCTTATATTTCTTTTCATTGTAGGTGTTTGTGGAAAGAATGACAGTCAATTTTGAGATCAAAATTTCGTTTTTACCTTCTCTTAAAAAGGATGCATTTCCTTACTCTTTCAATCTTGAAGGCATTTTCACTCAGTTTCCCTTCTAATCCAATCTATAACAAATTAATGAGTCAAACTGCCTGATTATTTTAGGCTAAGAGGCACAGCTTATTGTGGCTAAGTCGGGTCAGTATGCTCTGAGGTCTAGTTGCCAATTAATATTTTAGACAGTAGCAACCTGGCCTAGTCTTGAGCAAGGAAATAACATCATAGTAGTGAAGATACTACTCTATCACTGATGGAGAAGATAGTTAGGAGACTAGTGTTGTCATCTTGTATGAGGGCATAAGAATCTGTTCAAAGGTAAACGAGGTAATAGAAAAGAGGGAATACATTCTCTATTTACTTTTTTATTAATTTGATTTTATTTTCTGATTTTAAAAAGTAATATTTTATGCTTTGACCCAGTAATTTCAGAGGAAATAATGAGATGTATGTAAAAGAATGCTTATTGATGGATTATTTAGAATGGTAAAAATTTGGGAATGTCCAGTAGTAGAAGAGGGTTGGTTTACTAAATTATATCTCCATATTAAGGATTCTATGCATTCATCAAAAATTATTGTTGGGGAATACTTTATGGACATGGGGAAATGTTGTGGATAATATGTCAAACAAACAAAAGCACAGGCCATAAAACACTATATAACAGCCTTATTTAAAAAAAAAAAAAAACAAGAAAAACAATATATCCATTGCAAAAGGACCAGAAGGACATGTGCTAAAATGTTAACAATGGTTTTCTTTGGATGTTGAGGTTATAGGCAAATTTTGATACTACTCCTTTATTCTTGTGTGTATTTTCTAGGTTTTATATTTTGAAAATGAATTATTTTTGTAACGTGAAAAGAATAATGAGTGTTATTTACAATAGAAAAAACTATCCAGGATCATTATAAAAATTTAAAGAATATTTTTTGAAGGAGAAAATAAAAATCTTCAAGTATCCCACTACTTAACACTATAATTGTTTGGCATGTTTCATTTCTCATGTATTAGTGTTTATTCTTGCACTTACTCTGTATGTTGTGTATGTGTATAATATATACATTAATCTACCTAAATTAATGAATACACATACGTATAGGGTGTAATAATTACTTCATATTTATTATTAAAGGACTACATAATCATTGTAAAAATGTAAGTGGTTACAGATGTGTAGAAAGTATGAGTCCCCTGTATCCTTAATCTTTCATCAGTCTTAATTCAAAGAAGTAACTAACACTGACATTGTTCCAGAAAATTTTAATCATAAACAAACTTCTTATATTTTATATATATGTATATACACATATATGTATATATATATTTAGTTTCACCTATAGTGGGTCATATTATTTATACATTTCTGAAATGTGCATTATTTATTGACTAATACATCTTGGAAATATTTTCATACTATTATATATAAATTTATCTTATCCCTTTTAATATTGTCTAAGTTTTACATAGTATGACTTTACCATAATATATTTAACCAGTCTCCTATTGATGAAAAATCACTTTCATGATTTTTTTTTTTTTTTTTTGGCTATAAAACAGCAGTAAACGGAATACTCCTCCCCTTTACCCCATGTTCATATATATCTGCATGCCTGTTATAGTACTTCTCTAGATGTATATGATGATATTTTGCCATATACCTTCCTATTATTAACCCTTTGTATTAGTGTGGTACATTTGTTACAATTGATGAAAGTAAATTTTTATAATTTTACTATTAACTATAGTCCATGATTTATCTTAGGGTTTACTGTTTGTGTTGTACTGTCCCACAAATTTAAAAAAATTTTTTATTCCAGTAACATATATACAAGTGTATAATTCAGTGCTGTTAATTATGCATACAATGTTGTGCTATCATCCCCACCATCTATTACCAAAACTTTCCCGTCGTCCCAAATAGAAACTCTGGGTGATTTAAGCATTAACTCCCTATTCCTTATCCCCACCCCATCCCCTGGTAACTTATATTCTGGATTCTGACTCTAGGAGTTTGCTTATTCTAATTATTTCATGTCCATGAGATCATACAATATTGGTCATTTTGTGTCTAGCTTATTTCACTCAACATGATGTCACCAAGGTTCATCCATGATGTCACATATATCAGAACTTAATTCCTTTCTATGAATAATATTCCATTATGTCTATATACCATATTTTGTTTATTCATTGATTGATGGATATTGGGTTGCTTCCATCTTTTGGCAATAATGTGAATATATTATATCCACACATACATAATAATGTGAATGTATTATAAAATAATTGTGAATAATGACGCTATGAAACTTGGTGTGTAAATATCTGTTTAAGTCTCTGCTTTCAATTCTTTTGGGTATATATCTGGAAGTGGGATATGTAGTTAACTTTTTGAGGAACTGCCAAACTGTCTTCCAGAGCAGCTATACCATTTTATATTCCAACCAATAATAAATGAGTGTTCCTTTTTCTACATCCTCTCCAACACTTATAATTTTCTAAATTTTTAAATAGTCATTCTAGTGGGTGTGAAACAGTATCTCATTGTGGTTTTGATTTGCATTTCCCTCATGGCTAATGATGTTGAACATCTTTTCATGTGCTTTTTGGTCATTTGTTTATCTTCTCTGGAGAAATGTCTATTCAAGTCTTTTGCCCATCTTTTAATTGGGTTGTTTGTCTTTTGTTGATGAGTTGTAGGACTTCTTTATATATTCTGGATATTAAACCCTTATCATATATGTGGTTTCCAAATATTTCTCCCATTATGTAGGTTGTTGCTTTACGTTCATGATAAAGCCCTTTGAGGTGCAAAAGTTTTTATGAGGTCCTATTTATCTACACTTTATTTTGTTGCTCATTTTTTGGGAGTAAAGTCTAAGAAACCATTGCCTAACACAAGATCCTGAAGATACTTCCTATGTTTTCTTCTAGGAATTTCATAATTCTAGTTCTTTTTTTTTTCCCATAGCAATAGTAACTTTATTAATTAATTAATTTTTTAACCTACGTTTCTCAATTAAATGTACTGGATACATATAATTTTTTAAAAAATCATACAGGGAAGCGGCTGTGGCTCAATCAGTAGGGCTCCCGTTTACCATATGGGAGGCCCCGGGGCCTCCTGGTGAAGGCAAGCCCGCCCGCACGGCGTGGTTAGCTGACCCAGTGAGCACAAGCAGCAAGGGGGGATAAATGAATAAATAAATAAAATCTTAAAAAAAAAAAAATCATACAACACATTACACAATATATGTGGTTCATAGTAACACAATCATAGAGTATTTGTCCTTTTGTGTCTGGCTTGCTTTGCTCAACATAATGCCCTCCAGGTTCATCCATGTTGTCATATGTTTTCCAACTTCATTTCTTACAGCTGCATAATATTCCATCGTGTGAATACACCACAGTTTGTTTATCCTTTTATCTGTTGATGGACACCTGGGTTATTTCCAACTTTTGGCAATTGTGAATAAGGCCACTATGAACATCGGTGTACAGATGTCTGTTCATGTCACTGCTCTCAGTTCTTCTGGGTATAGAGGTATGGCAGAGTCATGTGGTTGGTCTATATTAAACTTCTTTAGGAAATGCCAAACAGTCCTCCACAGTGACTGTACCATCCTGCATTCCCACCAACAGTGAGTAAGTGTTCCTATCTCTCCACATCCTCTCCAACACTTGTAGTTCTCTGTCTTTTTAATAGTGGCCATTCTGATAGGTGTGAAATGATATCTCATTGTAGTTTTGATTTGCATTTCCCCAATCATTAGTGATGTTGAGCAGTTAGTTCTTCATGTGCTTTTTTGCTGTTTGTATTTCTTCTTTGGATCAATGCCTATTCAAGTCTTTTGCCCACTTTTTAATTGGGTTGTTTGTCTTTTTATTCTTGAGTTGTAACATCTTTTTATATATCCTGGATATTAAACCTTTATTAGATATGTGATTTCCAAATATTTTTTCCCATTGAGTCGGCTGCCTTTTCACTCTTTTGACAATGTTCTGTGAGGTGCAAAAGTATTTAATTTTGAGACGGTCCCATTTACCTAATTTTTCTTTGCACGGGTTTTGGGTGTAAGGTCCAAGAAACCACCACCTACTACAAGGTCTTCAAGATGTTTCCCTACATTTTCCTCTAGTAGTTTTATGGTCCTAGCTTTTATATTTAGGTCTTTGATCCATTTTGAGTTGATTCTTGTATAGGAAGTGAGATAGGGGTCCTCTTTCATTCTTTAGGTTATAGATATCCAGTTGTCCCAGCACCATTTGTTGAAGAGACTGTTTTGTCCCATGAACATAGACTTGATAGGTTTATCAAAAACTAGTTGACGTATAGGTGAGAGTTTATTTCTGGATTCTTAATTCTATTCCACTGTTCGATGTGTCTGTCTTTATGCCAGTATCATGCTGTTTTGACCACTGTAACTTTGTAATATGTTTCAAGGTCAGGCAGTGAAATTCCTCCCATATAGCTCTTATTTTTCAGAATGCTTTTGGTTATTTGGGTGTACGTTCCCTTCCAAATGAATTTGATAATTGCCTTTTCTAATTCTATAAAGTAGGCTGTTGGAATTTTGATTAGTATTGCATTGAATCTATAAGTCAGTTTGGATTTATATATTCATGATATTTATTCTTCCAATCCATGACCATGGAATGTCTTTCCATTTGTTTAGGTCTCTTTTTTTTTTTCTTTTAGCATTGTTTTTTAGTATTCTGCATGTAAATCCTGTTCTTCTTTGGTTAAATTAATTCCTAGATATTTGAGTCTTTTTGTTGCTATTATAAATGGAATTTTCCCCCTGATTACTTCCTCAGATTGTTCAGTATGAGTGTATAAAAACATTCCTGTTTTTTGCCTGTTGATCTTGTATCCTGCCACTTTGCTGAACTCATTTATTAGCTCAAGTAGCTTTGTCATGGGTGCTTCATGGTTTTTTAAGTACAGGATCACGTCATCCACAAACAGTGAGAGTTTTACTTCCCATTTTCCTATTTGGAGGCCTTTAATTTTTTTTTCTTGTCCAATTGCCCTAGCTAGAATTTCTAGCACAATATTGAATAACAATAGTGACAGTGGGCATCCTTGTCTTGTTCCTGATCTTAGAGGGCAAGCTCTCAACCTTCTCCCATTGAGTACGATGTTGGTTGTGGTTTTTTCACACATGCCTTTTATCATATTGAGGAATTTTCCTCCTATTCCTGTCTTTCGAAGTATTTTCATCAAAAAAAGGATGCTGGATTTTGTTGAATGCTTTTTCTGCATTGATTGAGATGTTCATGTGGTTTTTTTCCCTTCGATTTGTTAATGTGATGTATTACGTTGATTGGTTTTCTTATGTTGAACCAGCCTTGCATACTAGGAATAAATCCCACTTGGTCGTGATGTATAAGTCTTGTGAAATGCTGTTAGATTCTATTTGAAAGTATTTTATTGAGAATTTTTTCATCTATGTTCATCAGAGATATTGGTCTGTAATTTTCTTTTCTTGTAGTATCTTTATCTGGCTTTGGTATTAGGGTGATATTGGCTTCATAAAATGTGTTGGGTAGTTTTTCCTGCTCTTCAATTTTTTTGGAAGAGTTTAAACAGGATTGGTGTTAATTCTTTTTTTTTTTTTTTAACTTTATTTTGTACATTTAATAATTGAAAACATAAACAATTAAAACTAAAAAGTAAACACAGATGAATAAATATATACATTTTTCAATTAAGTGTAATGGATACATGTAAATTTTTTTTTTTTAATCAAACAATATATTACACAATATATTTGGTTCATAGTAATGCATTCATACAGTATTTGTCCTTTTGTGTCTGACTTGTTTCACTCAACATTATGTCCTCCAGGTTCATCCATGTTGCTATATGCTTTATGACTTCATTTCTTCTTACAGCTGCATAATATTCCACTGTGTGAATAGACCACAGTTTGTTTGGTGTTAATTCTTTTTGAAGTGCTTGGTAGAATTCATCTGTGAAGCCATCTGGTCTTGGACTTTCTTTTGTTGGGAGATTTTTGATGATGGATTCAATCTCTTTAAATGTGATTGGTTTGTTAAGTTCTTGTATTTTTTAGCACCAGTGTAGGTTGTTTGTGCATTTCTAGGAATTTGTCCATTTCATCTAGGTTGTCTAGTTTGTTGGCATATAGTTTCTCATAATATCCTCTTATGGTCCTTTTATTTCTATGGGGTCAATTGTAACTTTCCTCCCCACCTTTCATTTCTGATTGTATTTATTTGTATCTTCTCTCTTTTTTTTCCTTTGTTAGTCTAGCTAGGGGTTTGTCAATTTTATTGATCTTTTCAAAGAACCAGGTTTTGGTTTTGTTGATTTCCTCTATTATTTTTTTGTTCTCAATTACATTTATTTCTGCTCTAATCTTTATTATTTCTTTTCTTCTGCTTGCTTTGGTATTGGTTTGCTGTTTGTTTGTTTTTTTCCTAGTTTCTCTTCTTGTTCAGTTAAATCTTTGAGTTTAGCTCTTTCTTCTTTTTTAATAGAGGCATTTAGGGCTATAAATTTCCCTCTCAAGACTTCCTTCACTGTATCCCATAAGTTTTGATCAGTTGTGTTCTCATTTTCATTTGTCTCAATATATTTACTGATTTCACTTGCAATTTCTTCCTTGACCCACTGATTATTTAGGCGTGTGTTGTTCAGCCTTCACACATTTTTGAATTTACTTTTTTCCTGTCTATTATTGATTTCCAGTTTCATTCCATTATGATCTTAGAAGGTGCTTTGTAAAATTTCAATCTTTTTATATTTATTGAGAGCTGCATTGTGCCCTAAGATGTGGTCTATCCTGGAGAAAGATCCATGGGCAATTGAGAAAAATATATAACCCGCTGAGTTTGGATGCAGCATTCTGTATCTGTTAGGTCTAACTCATTTATCATATTGTTCTCTGTTTCCTTGTTGATCTTCTGTCTAGTTGTTCTATCTAATGATAGTGGGGTATTGAAGTCTCCAACAATTATTGTAGAGATGTCTATTTCTCCCTTCAGTTTTGCCAGAGTTTGTCTCATGTATTTTGGGCTACCCTGGTTAGGTGCATAGGTATTTATAACTGCTATTTCTTCCTGGTGGATTTTCCCTTTATTAGTATATAACGGCCTTATATATCTCTTATAACTTTTTTGCATTTAAAGTCTGTTTTGTCTGATATTAGTATAGCTACCCCTGCTCTTTTTTGGTTTCTATTTGTGTGGAGTATCTTTTTTCCAACCTTTCACTTTCAGCTGGTTTGTATCCCTGGGTCTAATGTGAGTTTCTTGTAAGCAGCATCTGGATGGCTGCTGTTTTTTTTATCCATTCTGTCAGCCTGTATCTTTTGTTTGGGGAGTTTAAGCCATTCACATTCAATGATATTACTGTAAATGCATTATTTACTTCCACCATTTTATTCTTTGGTTTTCATATATCATATCTTATTTTTATCTGTCTTTTTACTCTTTTGGTTATCCTTTCTGCTATTTTTTTGTTCTATGCTCTCCTCCAGGCCCTTCTCTCCTCTCTTTTTCTTTCAGGTCCTAAGGCTTCCTTTAATATTTCCTGCAAAGGTAGATTCTTTTTTGCAAACTCTTTTAGTTTCTGTTTGTTTGTGAATATTTTATGCTCACCTTCATATTTGAAGGACAATTTTACTGGATAAAGAATTCTTGGGGGAAGCGGATGTGGCTCAAGTGTTTGGGCTCCTGTTTACTATATGAGAGGCCCCAGGTGAAAGCAAGCTGGCCTGTGTGGTGCAGTGAGCTGATGGCAGTAGGATGACGCAACAATGGGAGATAAGCAGACACAGAAAACCACATGAAATGGACACAGCAACCACAAGCAGCGGGGGGTGGGGGTGGGGGTGCAGGCAGATAAATAAGTAAAATAAATCTTTGGGAAAAAAACAGAATTCTTAGCTGGCTGTTTTCTCTTTCTGTATCCTCATTGTATCATACCACTGTCTTTTCACTTCCATGGTTTTTAAAGAGAATTCCACACTAAGTTTTACTGGGCATCCCTTTTATGTGATGGTTTGCTTCTCCTTTGCTGCTATGAGAATTTTCTCTTTATCTTTGTCATTTGACATTCTAAGTAGTATGAGTCTTGGAGTAGTTCTCTTTGGATTTATTCTGGTTGGGGTATGGTACACTTCTTGGAAATGTAAATTCATTTCTTTAATGAGAGTTTGGAATTTTTCAGCTATTATTTCCTCAAATAGTCTTTCTGCCCCCTTTCCCTTCTCTGCTCCTTCTGGAACTCCCATGACATGTATGTTGTTGCATTTTGTGTTGTCATTCAACTCTCTGAGCCCCTGCTCCATTTTTTCCATTCTTTTCTCTCTTCAATTTCAGCTGTTCTGTCTTCTATATCACTTATTCTTTATTTTATCATTTCAAGTCTGCTGTTGTATGCCTCTAATGTGTTTTTTATCTCATCTATTGTGTCTTTCATTCCTATGATCTCTATTACTTTTCTGGTCATGATTTCTAATTCTTCTTCGCGCTCGTTCAATGTCTTCCTGATGTCATTTATCTCTTTAGCCATATTGTCTTTCAACTCATTTGATTTTGGAAATTTGTGTGCATCTCACTAATTAGTTCTCTCAAATCCTGCCTCTCTTCTGGGACTTTGATATATTCCTTTTTTTGGGTCATGTCTTGTATTTTCTTAGTATGGCTCATAATTTTTTGCTGATGTCTAGGCATCTAATTAGAATGCAGTTTACTCAGATGCTCAATTTCTTTCTCTTTTGTAGGGATTTAGTTGCAGGAGGTTGTATGTTACTACTGCTCTGATTCTTGGCTCAACCTGGATTGTTAGGATTGTGCTTGACAGTGGCTCAAAACTGGGCCCTGGATCCAGTAATTGGTTGTAGATTCGCTTCATAGGGCCTTGTGGAGGGAGGCTATAGAGGCTGGAAAAAGCCTCTCTTGTTTATTTTTAATGTTCTCACATGCACTTCTTTGTTCTTCCAGCAGATGGTGCTTTTTGACAGCTCTCAGTTCAATGCCTGGTTGGAGTATAACGCAGCTGCAACACAGATGGAATCAATATGATAGAGTTTCCTGCCTGGAGGCTAAGAGCCATGTAATTCAAACTTTCTCAGAGAAAGTTCTCCAACCTCTCTGACCCTCCCTTTTCCAGGGTATGAAATATTTCCACTTCCCTCTAGGTCCTCAACAAGCAGTCCAGGTTAGTAGAGAAGGAATTGGGAGGTTTATATATCTTTATCTTCCTTGCCAGCTCACAAGGCAAGCAATAGTACAGCCCCACCTAGCCTGGAAGGGCTTCTGGGACACAGCAGACCAAATTTGTGAGTCAAAAGCTGAGTTAGCCTTAGGCTAAGTCCCTCTCTCCCCTTTTCCTGTGGTGGTTGATCACTGGAGCCCCCTTTGTCTGTAGTCACAGGCCCATAGCCTGGAGGATTCTAAAGTGTCTTTAGTGTGTATATAGATGCCGGCAACAGTAGCCACTGGTTTCAACTCTCAGTTCTGTAGTTGTGATTTCCTTCCTTTGTGCCTCTCTCCTCTCGGTAGTGTCCAGCCTTCCCCTGGTGTCCTAAACCCTAGAAGATCTTTTTTCAGGCTGTTTCAGCCTGTCCTGTAGCTATTTTTCTGGAGAAGAGAGTCTCGTATCTTTCTAGTCTGCCATCTTCCCAGAAGTCTCAGTTCTAGTACTTATATTTAAGTCTTTGATCCATTGTGAGTTGATTTTTGTATATGGTGTGAGATAGAGGTCCCCCTTCATTCTTTTGCACATAGAGATCCAGTTTTCCCAGCACTGTGTATGACATTTTATTTATTTTTTTTTACTTTATTTCGTACATTTAATAATTGAAAATATAAACAATTAAAAACTGAAAAGTAAACACAGATGAATAAGTACATACATTTCTCAATTAAATGTACTGGATACATACTTTTTTTTTTGAGTCAAACAATATGTTACACAATATATTTGTTTCATAGTAATGCATTCATACAATATTTGTCCTTTTGTGTCTGGCTGGCTTCGCTCAACATAATGTCCTCCAGGTTCATCCATGTTGTCATATGTGTGTAAGACATTTTAAAGGGAGAAATTGTAAGACTGGTGACAGGTTGGTCAGAACATTGATTTTATCAACTTAACCAAGAGTGGCTGGATCTTAGGCATCAATTCATACCAACCAAATTTACAAAACTCTGAATTATTAATCAGGATACCACTTCATTAAATTATAGTAGATGGTATATCTGTTTTTTTTAAAATATGGGAATCCATTTCCAGGGAACCTCTTTTTGGTTACAAATTATCCAATAACCAGAAAATTACTTTAAGAACATCGTATTTTAAAATAAGGAGGCTAAGTGCACTGAAGAGATTTTTTTCAAACTTTGAAAGAATGCTTCATCTTTCTTCACTGAACTACCTGTCACATAGATTGCAAAATTCACATCTTCTGGTCAGGATATCTTCTCTCTTGGACAGTGTTGGCATTATGTTGATATATTTTTACCTATAAGTTCTATTTTTTAAAAACTATGTAAAGAGCTCAGTACTTGTTATTTTTTACTTTCTCATTTAGTGACCAGTCGTCCACTATCCACTGGTTTGTTTCTTTAGATGAAATTCTTTGCAGTTTTCATACCAGACTACTCTTTCCTTTCCTTAGTTCTTTGAGCTCCCAGAGGGGCTGAGGGGGGCATGGGGAGCAATATTCTTTCTTTCTTTTCTCCTTTTTAATTGGTTCTTCAGCTACTTCATCTCAAATGGAGAAATCAGTCATCTGGAACCAGGCTTCCCACCCTTTAAGTGGTGACCTGAAGGAAGAAAAGAGGGCAGTCTCAGCTTTTAGGGGCTCTTGGCTCAGATTTCTTTAAGAATGGTAGAGGAAGGGGGTAGTTATTTCAGTCATGAGTGATCATGTTCTTGAAGGCTAAACCTATAAATATTAAACTTCAATTTTGTGGTGGTAAATGCTACCAAATTGGATTGCTTTTTAAAACTACACATAACCCTGGCAAATATAATTTCAGCTCTTTTCTCACACTGCAGTATCTTTTTACTTACTCTATACTTTGACAGAGAAAGAATGGAACAAGCTTCATTTTGATTCATGAATGTTGTTTTTATTCTAAATGCCCCATGTGAGGAAAATGCAAATGGGCACAAGATATATGCAAATTCACTTGCATACGCAGAGAAGGCAAATGAGGCTTAGTTTTTAGTTAGACTCCTTGATCAGGCTCCCTGGGTGAGAAGACTAAGGAAAGAGGTGTCTGTAACTGAATTACAGGGAATGTCGTGTTTGAGAAGGGAGAGGAGAGATGTTGGCTGCCATACAGCTCCCAGCATTCCAGAACCTGCATATATAAAAGTGAGTGCAGCTGCCAAGGCGAGTGAAGGAGCTCAATGAATGCATACCCTTCACTGGGATGAGGGTGCCCAGAGCACAGAATGCAAAGGGCAGAATAAGATGGAATCTCCAACATTTCTTGACCCCAAATCCTTCATAAATCTTTAAATTACTGATTCCGTCTTCCTGCCTCTTTCCTCTCTCTAGTTTACAAACTGGGCCAGAACTAGGGTGAGGTGAGTGAAGCACACAATTTAAGGGGTACCAAAAAACTCAGTAGTCAGTATAAATAATATTTTAATATAATATATGTGTGTATATATATATATATGTATATGTATACCATGATTTCATTTTAAAAATTTAAAAATTTTAAGAGCACTATTTATTTGTGTAATACACAGAATTATTAACTTTTGTTAAGGCATAGAAAAAGGTGTCAACTATTAGACACCAAACTCCCAACAACTATTATTTCTGAGGGTGGGATTGGGATAGCAGAGGGTGTATCAGTCAGCCAATGGAGTGCTGAAGCAAAGTACCAGAAATCTGTTGGCTTTCATAAAGGGTATTTATTTGA
This sequence comes from Tolypeutes matacus, assembly GCA_026826555.1. NCBI lineage: Eukaryota > Metazoa > Chordata > Mammalia > Cingulata > Chlamyphoridae > Tolypeutes > Tolypeutes matacus. The sequence goes on from JAKSZT010053821.1 coordinate 543,141, forward strand.
GGTAAAAGCTTAGAGTCCCAAGACTGTGGAAAGTCCATCTCAAGATACCATAAGAGGTACTTTCTCACCAAAGTCAGCTGCCGCATGTTGAAGCAAGATGGCGGGCGATCTCTGCCATGTTTCAGCTTTCCCCTCTGGGCTTCTTCATCCTCTTGAGGCTCCTTGGGCCCAGCTTCTTCCCGATCTCAGACTGCCTGGCATAGGGCTTGTCGCTCAGGGCTTCCTATATCAATCTTGGCTCTCTTCCCAAGGTCAGCTGTAAGCTATCAGGCAAATGGTCCATCTCTCCCCAGGTTTAGTTGTTTGAGCCTTCTCCTTTCTGTCACATAGCAGGATCAAAAATGCCAAAGTTTTCTCCTCTCGGGTTGTATGTATTTTTAAAAGATTTATTTATTTACTTTATTTATCCCCCAGATGGTTCTCTCGTCTGTCTGCTCATTGTTTGCTTACCTTCTCCAGGAGGTACCAGGACCTCCCACATGAGAGGTAAGTACCCAATAGACTGAGACACATCTGGTCCCCTTGGGCTGTGGCATCTGCTGGCTTGTGGCATCTGTTTGCAGCAGGGGTGGCGTCTAACTTGTTGCAGTGGCATCTGCTTGTCTTCTTTTGGGAGGCACTGGGACCAGAACTGGGACCTCCCACGTGGTAGGCAGGCACCCAAGTAGTTGAGCCACATTCGCTTCCCTGTAATATATTTTAAAAATCAAACTTAAAACAAATCCATGATGAACAAAAGATCAACATTTTAAATAAAGGCAGGATTCTATCTTGCACTTGCATTACCTCACTCACCTCACCCTAAACGTGGTTTCAATAAAATTTTATTTGCAAAGCAGTTGGCTGGCTATAGTTTGCCAATTTGATTTAAAAATATATATATATTGCATTAAAAAAATATTTATCTGAGGATACTGATGAAAATACAAATTTGACTAAATATAATGTGGAATCCTGGATTGGGTGCCAGGACAGAAAAAGGACATTAGTGGAAAAACTGGTGACATCAGAATAAAGTCTGGAGTTTAGTCAACAGTAATGTACCCATGTTGGTTTCTTAGTTTTTTTCAAACAAATCAATTTTATTGATGCATATTAATAAAGCATACAATTATCTTTATTACTGAGTTTTTTAATGCCCCCTTAAATTTGGCATCCAAGGTGAGTACCTCACTTGCCTTACCTGAGTCCTGATCCTGTTTCAACACCCCCCCCCCTTTTTTTTTACCTTGTGATTAGTCTGTTTATGAATCAGCTCCTGAACTTGGCTTAATATATTGAGAGCTGGGAAGATGTAGCACCTACTAGATTTTGCAGAGAACTTTTCTCATTCTACCTTTTTTTCTTTGCCTTCTTCCTCTGGAACCATTTCCTTGGCGCAGAACATTCTTAATTGTATTTTCCTGTCCTCTTGTTTCTTCAATACTCTTTTTCCAAGTAGCCTCTTCTAAATTTCTTGATCCCCTCTATCTGAGTCTCTGTCATCTCAAAAAAGTACCTCAATTCCTTTATTTATTTTAGATAATGAGAAAGAAAGAAAAATCTGCTCTACTTGGGACAGAGGTTGTTCTGACTGAATAATGCCCAAGCACAGGGTAGGCTAAGGCACCTCGCTTAAAAGAGTGGAAAATGTGTGTACCATGATGGAGACATGTTGAAATACTCCTGAGGTGACTTATTCATATGATGTGTTTGATAAACAAGAGGATTCATTGATGCTCTTTATTTTGGGTTGCTTTATCATTTATATTCTCTTCTAGGTTTGTATTACAGAGGAGTAATATCTAAACATTTAAAAAATTTGTGCATTAAACTCTGTACACTCAACGAGAGAGAGGAAGGGAAGGAGAGAGAATTTAAATATGAGGGTAAATCTTGGTAAAAATTCCCCTACGTGAGGATATATCCCAGAGTGAGCATAAGGTGAGAGATGTGAATCTCTTGTCACCTTATAAAACTATGTCTGTAGAACTATACTTTATGAGCGATTTAGGGAATTTTTAGGGTAATTTATCCATATTCATTTTTACCTCACATGTTGATTTGGGAACCTACCCCCCATTAGAGTCTATTCCACTGTACAGTAATGTATGATTGTTGCTACTGTATGTTTGGGAGAGTGTTTTGCGATTTTCTTCACCCAACTAAATTGGCCTCCCTTAAAAGATGTGAGGTCATAGCTCTCACAATTGTTGCACTTAATCTTTTCTCTTCAGAGCACTTGCTAACAGAAGGTACTATTAAGACCATGGATTCTTGAGACAGACTGCCTGGGTTCAGATCCTAGCTTTGCCACGTATTGGTTGGGTGACCTTGAACATGTTTCTTAATATCTCTCTTATCCTGAGTTTTTCTTGTCTGTAAAATGGGGATAATAATAATACCAACCTTATAGGGTTGATGGGAGGATTTAACGAAATAATGCATGTAACATGCTTAGCCCAGGGCCTGGTGTTATAGTTAAGTACTCAGTAAATATTAGCTATTATTACAATAGTTTTAGGATTGCAGGCTGCATGGTTAATCTGCAGTTTGAGGAGTTGCCGCAAGGTGAAAATAGTGACCCCGGACTATGATGGTAAAGTCTCAATAGCAAAGCTTCCTACTAATAGACATCTGGTCAGCATGTGACTCCAGTTAGCTATGTTTTTTGTTTTGTTTTTTTTTTCCCTATAATAATATGTTTAGTAAATTTACTAATCTGAGCAATTACTAACTTCTAAGGACCACAAAGAAAAAGTGATACACTTAAAGTGTAATGTTAAAGTTTGGGTCCCTTTTAAATTTCCACTAACAGATATCAACCACTTTTTAGTTCCTAATTATTTTTTGAGGTGTTAATAGGAAATAATCTTCCTCCTATCCTTAACAAGCTTGCTTTGTATGTTTGAAATGCCAGCTCTGGCATTGGTGCTCAGAGGTTTTAGTAGCATGGCAAAAAGATCATACAAGCAATTTTCTCCTATGTTCATTTTTCTCATTCTCTTATCTGGTTGGTGCTTAGTCCTCATCCTATCAGATTTCTTAGGGGGAAGTCCCATTACCCTTCCTATTATTATTATTATTATTATTTTTTAATTTACTTTTATCCATTTTTACCCCCTATACCATTTGTTGTTTTGTTTTGTTTTTTTTGTTGTTTTGCTGTTTTTGTGTCCATTCACTGAGCAATTCTCTGTGTCTGTTTCCTGCCCTCTCTTTTCATCCTTCTCCTCCTGTCTTGACCAGGATTCAATCCTGGGAAACTCCAATATGGGAGAGAGGCGTCCTACCACCTGCATCACCTTAGTTCCTGGTTTTTCAGAATGTCTCATCTTGGCTCTCTCTTGTGTCACTCTCCTGTTACGTCATCATCTTGCTGCGTGGCTCAGAGGCGCCTGATGGCGCAGCCGCACACAGGGCCTAATGGCGCACCCATTCGCAGGTCCTGGTGGTGCACCCGCACATGGGACCTGGCAGCGCACCCACTCGCAGAGCCTGGCAGCCCGCGCGCCTTCTCTATTTTTATTTTTATTTTTACTGTGAGGTCCCAGGAATCGAACCCAGGTCCCTCCATATGGGAGACGGATGCCCAACCATTTGAGCCACATCCGCCCCCTCCAATTATTTTATCTCTATTCTCTGCTTGGCAAAAACTGAGTTGGTTTTTTCGTTTGTTTGCGTGTTGTTTGTTGTTTTTTTTAAAAAAAGATTTATTTATTCCCCACCCCCATTGTTTGAACTCGCTGTCTGTTCATTGTGTGCTCTCGGGGTCTGCTCATGCTCATTTTCTTTTTAGGAGGCACCAGGAATCAAACCTGGGACCTCCCTTGTGGGAAGCAGGCACTCAACTGCTTGAGCCACATCTACTCCCCTCCAGTCATTTCCTTTTATTTTTAAAAATTTATTTTATTTATCGTCCCCCCCCCATTGTTTGGCTTACTGTCTGCTCTCTGTGTTTGCTCATTATGTGTTCGTCTCATTTTTAGGAGGCACCAGGAACCAAACCCAGGATCTCCCATATGGGAGGGAGGCATCTAATCGCTTGAGCCACATCTGCTCCCCAGTCCTTTCTTAATATCATTATAATTAGTTTCTCTAGAGCAGGAGTTGACAAATTACAGTCCACAGCCAAGTTGCCTATTTTTGAAAATAAAGTTTTATTGGAACACAGCTATGCCCATTTGTTTAACTGTTGTCTATAGCTGCTTTCCTGCTACAACAGCAGAGTTGGATAGTTGGAACGGAGACTGTAAGGCCACAGCCTAAAATGTTTACTATCTGGTTCTTTAAGAAAAAGTTTGTAGCCCCCTGCTCAAGAGCATCTATAACTTTCAGCTATGCATTTGTTAATATAGCTGAATGACAAATTACCCACAAACTTATCAACTTAAAGCAACAAATCTTTATTATCTCATAGTTCCTGTGGGTTAAGAATTCAGGAATAATTTAGCTGCATGTTTCTGGCTCAGGGTTTCTCATGAGGTTGCAGTCAAGACGTTATGCAGGACTGCAGTTATCTTAAGGCTTTACTGGAACTGAAAAATCCAATCCCAAAATGGCTCACTTACATGACCATTAGCAGAAGGGCTTAGTTCCTTGCTAGTGTTGACAGGAGAGCTCGGTTCTTTGCCACCTGGACCTCTCCAAAGGGCTACTTGATTATCCTCACAACAGAGAAGTTGGCTTCTCCCAGAGGAAGTGATCTGAGGGCTCTCCCTCAGAAGAGAAAGCTGCAACACTTTTTATGACCTCATCTAGAAGTCACACAACATTATTTCTGCCGTACTCTATTTGTTAGAAGGAAATTACTAAGTCCAGCCCACACTCAAAGAGAGGGGAATTAATCTCCACCTTTTAAAGAAAGGAGTATCCAAGAATTTATGGACATAAATTTTCAATTACCAATTTGAACTATGATTTAAAGGGTTTTTAAAAAGGACTAGAACAGGGCTTGGTAAATTTTATCTGTAAGAGCCAGTAAGTAAATATGTTTGGCTTGAGAGCCATTTGGTCTCTGTTGCAACTCAACTCTGCTGTTGTAGCAGGAAAACAGCTATAGACAATAGGCAAATGAATGGGCGTGGCGGCATTCCAATAAAACTTTACTAACAAAAGTAGGCAGTTTGGATTTGGTCCATGGGCTGTCGTTTGCCAACCCCTGGTCTAAAAGATCCTTTTTCAAGAACACAAATTAAAAAGCAGATTCATAGTTTAAGGCCAGAGATATAATGTGCATCTTTGACCCTTACTCAACCGGACTGTAAGCTCCTTCAGGTTCTTTTTATGCTCTTTATTTATCTTTAGCACTTAATAAGGTTCTGGACATATAGATGCTACTTAATAAGTACTTGTTTGTTATTTAATGGCTTCATAGTATTCCATTGTATGACTATACTATAATATTCAACCAATTATTTCTGGTCTTTTGTTAGTACAAGCTGTATTAAATATGCTTCTGCATATATTTTTGTGCATGTGTATGAGTATATTCTAGGAGAGATTCCTAGAAGTATAAGTGTCGGGTCAAAGATTATATGCACACTTAATCTGACAAAAAGAATTACAAATTAAAGATGTTTAACTTGCTTCATTTATGAACAAAATTTCAGGACAAAAAAAGAATTAAAGTGCCTTGAACTTTGTTTATAGACTTGTATTTCCTGTGTGATCTTCATAGACCCCTGTAAAGTCTTTCCACACACAGATTGAGCACAATTGAAGCTGATGGCCAATGTACCCATTACCAGGGTGGGGTCTGGAGGTCACAGACCAGGCAAAAATGAAATGTCTCCCATTACCATGCTTTCAGAAAATTCTTGAGATGCTTCATAGTCCCTTTAGATTCCCCAGAACACAATACAGAACCTACCATTAGCACAACCCCTGACACCAAAAAATCCTATCCCGAAAGCCCTTGTTAAAACACAAATATATTCAGGAGGCAGTATACCCCCTTATCTCACTATCATGTCAGTGTATCCTATGGAAAGTACCAGGGAATTGACTTTGCATCAGTGCACCAAGAAAGGGTGATATTTTAAAGAGTCGTTCCTGACTGAAATAATTACTGGAGTCGGGGGAGGGAGGAGAGGAAGAGACTAAGCTGTATTAAGTACTTAATATATATCAGATTCTTTACTTACATGTTCCCTTTTAAAGTAGATATTAGATCATGATTGAATAAATCATTAAATCATTATTCCCTCTTAAACTTGATGAAGAAACATGCTCAGAATATTTATTGCCTTTCTGGTCACATAGCTAGTAAATGGTGGTCAGGATTGATTTGAATCTGGGTCTTTTACACCAAAGCTCTTTCTACTATATTATACTGCCTCCCAGTGTGCTCAGACTGCATTAATGTCCTCAAGAAAGAGACATAGAAAAGACTCCAAGGCACTGATTTCCCTGGCCTGGCCTGTAATGCTAATGGATTTCAGGAAAGTTTCAGCCATTGTTCTGTTTTGCACTGTACAAGAAGAAGGAGGCAGGACTGAGCCATCTGAACGCAGACTCTATCAGGTAAAGGGAATCCAGCAGAAAAGATGGGATAACAAAAATTACCTTGTCCTACAATTGAAAGAAATGAAATGATTTAATTTAGTCATTTTCTAAATTCACTCTACTAATTATTGGAAATAAAAGGGGAAAAAAGAAAGAAAAGGCAAAAGGGACAGGAAAGGGTGGAGATGGGAACACCCGAGAAGGCTAACTAAAATGATTTGCTATTTATGGTTCCAATTAGGTGAAATTTAAACACAAAATCAAAACAGAAACTTCTTTGCTTTACTTCTTATGATTTGACTTTAGGGAAAAAATCTATTTTATTTTATTTCCATTTCTCTACTGCATATTAGAAACAAACTTTGTGATTGTAACAACTACTTCTCCCCCTGTCCAGGAGATTGTTCCTTTCTAAGACTCAAATATATAATATAATGAAAAAAATTAGAGTAAAATGACATTAATTTGGACTCTAGTAATTCAGAATTTAAATAAAAATCAGTCATAGGTTAGGGTGAAATTTATTCTGTTATTGAGAATATAGGCTTAAAAAAAGACAATGAAGTCTTGAAAAAAACAGAATGATGATATTCACCTCATTTAAGGGAATTAGTTCCTGTAGGTAATTTAATACCTATTTTATATTTATTGTTTCAGTCTAAATTCAGAACAGAAAGAGTTGAACTTTTTCAGTAAGGAAACTTGTCTTTACATGACATTAAATAACATTTGCATTAATCTCTAAAGGAATATTATATAGGTTTAAATCAGCTTTTTGGGGAGGTTGAAAGTGAGAGGTTAAAAAGTAATTTTTAGAAGGAAGTGTTCATCAGCTATTTCAAATGCCAAAGAGAAGTAGAAGAGAATTAGGGTTTAGAAAATACTATTGGAATCGACACATAAGATGTTTTTTGGTGACATCAAGAGGTTAGTTTTGGTAGTGTGGTGTGAATAGAAGCAGAATTTTAGGGATTTAAGGACTAAGTAGTAAGGAAATGGAGGCTTCTAGTGACCATTCATTCCAAATATTTGGCAGGGAAAGGAGGAAAAAAAAAAGACAGTAACAATGGAAGAAGGGCAATAAGTACAAGGGAAGATTTTTACAAAAAGTGGGAGATTTCTCCATACTTGAAGGTAGAGAATGAAGACTGTGCTAGAGAGTAATGGGAAAGAAGGGAATTGAAAGACTGGACAGAAAATTAAAAAATTAATAAATTGGACTTTATCAAAATAAAAAATGTCTGCTCTTTGAAAGATACTGCTAAGAAAGACAAGTCACAAACTAGGAAGAAATATTTGCAAAGCGCATATCTGATAAAGTACTGATAACCTTAATAAATAAAAGACTCAATAATTAACTAAACAGACACTTCACAAAAGAAAATATACAGATGGTAGATAAGTACATGAAGAGATGCTCAACATCATTAGTCATTAGGAAAATGCAAATTAGAACTATAATGAGATACCACTACACACCGATTAGAATGGCTCGATTAAAAAAAAAAAAACCTGACAATATCAAATGCTGGAAAGGATGCAGGGCAACTAGAATTCTAATACATATGCTGGTGGGGGACTAAATAGTACAATCACTTTGGACAATGGTTTGGCAATTTCCTATAAAGTTAAACATACATTTACTATATGACCCAGCAATCCCACTCCTAGGTATTTATCCAAAAGAAATAGAGACGTGGGGCTACGCAAAAACCTCTATGGGGAAATTTATAGTAGCTTTTACTCATATTTTCCAAAAACTGGAAACAACCCAGATGTCCATCAATTCATAAATAGATAAACAAATTGTGGCACACCTTTACAATAAGATGCTGTTCAGCAATAAAAAGGAACAAACTACTGATATATACAACAACTTAAGTGACTTTCAAAAGCATTATGCTCTGTGAAAGAAGCCACATTCAAAAGGCTACATACTGTATGATGTATACATTCAATTTATATGAAATTCTGGATTAGACAAAACTATAGGGGCAGAAATCAAATCAGCACTTGCCAGGGGCTGAGGGTTGGGGAGACTGACTACAAAGAGGCACAAGGGAATATTTTAGGGTGATGGAAATATTCTATATCTTGATTATTGTAATGGCTACATTACAATTTTTAAAATTTGTAAAAATTCATAGAACTTTACCTTTAAAGGGTGAATTTTCTGATACATAAATTATATCTCAATAAACATGAAAAAAAACTTAAGGGCTGGGTAGGAATATTTCCTTGGCAAACAGGAGTAATAATTCAGCATGCATGTTTTTTTCTTGCCTTGAAGCTTTTGCATACCTGTCCCCCCATTTCCCTGAATAACTCCTCCTTTGGATTTCAGTAAAGCATTATTTCTTTCAAGAAAGCTTTCCCTGGTCCTTTAGGCTAAATTTTCCTTCTATTGTTTTTCTCCCTACCATGGGGTATATCATACTGTATTGTAATTGCTTGTTTAATTGTCTTTCTCCCTCTTTATTCTGTAAATTCCTTGAGGACAGGAATAACATCTATCTTCATTAACTGTTGTATCCTGCATTTAACACAGAGCCTGGAAGAATATTTATTGAATGGATAGGGAGAAAGAAAAAAGTTTGGAATGGCTCAGTGAAGAATTGAATATTAAATAGATAAGGGATGGGAAGTGGATGTAGCTCAAGCGATTGGGCTCCCGTTTACTACACGGGAGGTCCCAGTTTGGTCCTGGTCCCTCCTAAAAAGAAGATGAACAGAGAGCAGACAGTGAGTTCAAACAATGGGGGTGGTGGGGAGAGGAGGGATAAATAAATAAAATAAATCTAAAAAAGAAAAAAACCTAAACTATGGGATGGGGGAAGACTTAATCTAGATAGGATGGTAAAGAAAACTTTTTTCGGTAAGAATTACCTTTAAGCTGAGACATGAAGAATAAGAGGGAACCAACAATGGGAAGAATAGAGGGAAGACATATTGAATTGAAGGAAAAGAACAAGCAAGGATTTTGAGAAGGGAAAGGATCTGTTGTTCAATTATAGACTGTTCAAAGAACTGAAAGAGACTACTGTAGCTGAAGGGCAGTGGGCAAGAGGGAAGAGTGGCATGAGTTGGCTAAGCCGGCAGGAGCCAGATCATGCTAACAGATCATGTTGTATATTATGGGAAAGGGCTTAGAGACTATACTTTCTAATGGAAAACTGCTGAAGGATTTTAATTAAGGGAATAAGATAAGCAAGAAAATTGCTAAACACTTGAACATATCTAAATATGTATTGACTGTAAACAATATTAACAATGATATTAATGTCTAAATTGAGAAGATGTTCAAACTAAAATACTAGATAACGATAATGAGCAACCTGGGAGGAAGAGTGATTGGAGATAAAGCTATCTAAGGCCTTTGATGGTTCAAGAAGATAATAGATAAGCTGATTAACTTTAGACTTTCTAGTATACATGTTAAAAATTTAAGGGTAATCACCAAAGAATTAGAAATATAATATAAATTCTCTAAATCTATAAAGGGAAAGAAAGAGGTAAAAAGAACCAGATCAATACAATAAAAGGCATGCAAGGAAGAAAAAAAGATACAAAGAATTAGCATTATAAATAAAAAATATAGCATAGGGTGGTAGAAAAAATCCAAATATGTCATTTATTCCAATATATAAATAGGCTAAACGTCTCAGTTAAAAATCATAGCAGCTTAGATTAGATCAAAAGAAAAAACTTAACTATATACTGTTTACCATATAAAGGTTGAAATTAAATGAATGGAATACACTTTGGATAGATTGCATGGTATGTGAATACGTCTCAAGAAAACTGCTTAAAAATATATAGATAGATAGATTTTAAAAGATTTTAAAAATAATAAACAAGGATTCACAATTCTGAATCTATATGTAACTAACAATATATCTGTAATATATGTAAAGCAAAATGTCATTGACAAAACTGCAAGAAATTAACAAATCCACAACTACATTGGGAGATTTTTTATTTTTTTATTTTTATTTTATTTTATTTTTTAAAGATTTTATTTATTTATTCATTTATCCCCCCCTTGCTGCTTGTGCTTGCTGGGTCAGCTAACCACGCCGTGCGGGCGGGCTTGCCTTCACCACATGGTAAACGGGAGCCCTACTGATTGAGCCACAGCCGCTTCCCATACATTGGGAGATTTTTTAAAACATGTTTTCTTTAAAAACAGATAAATCTACATATTTGTCATAACTTAAAAAATTGTGCGGGAGAGAGTTTAAACTATAATGTAAACTAGAATCCACATTTAGTGGCAATGCTCTAATATATATTCATCAATTGTAATAAATGTACTACACTAATGAGGGATGTTGTTAATGTGGGAGAGTGTGGGAGGGGTAGGAAGTGGGGCATATGGGAATCCCCTACATTTTTTATGTAATCTAAGTATCTTAAAAAAATTTTTTTTAATATATTAAAAAACAGATAAATCAAGTTGATAAAATATTAATCAAGATACTAAAGATATGAACAACATAATTAACAAATCTGCTTTAATGGACATAGCCAGAATCCTTCACCTAATGGAGAATATGTAGTCTTCTTAAGTACACATGGAAAAATTATAAAATTTGACTACAAAGCCAATCTCACAAGTACCAAGATAATTGATATCATACAGAACACTTTCTTTTTTTTTTACAACACTATAATTATAAAGTTGAAGGCACATCCTTGGTAGAAATATAATCAATTACATATTTATGGAAAAACACACTACTGAATATCTTAACTACAGTAGATGAAGTTTATTTATTTATCTATCACCCCCTTGCTGCTTGTGTCCACTGTGTCCATTTGTGGTGTGTTTTTCTGTGTCTGCTTGTCTCCCTTTGTTACATCATCTTGCTGCCCCAGCTCTCCTCACCTAGCTGCACAGGCCAGCTTACCTTCACCAGGAGGCCTCCCAAACAGTAAATGGGAGCCCAACCACTTGAGCCACATCTGCTTCCCTAAAGATGCTCTTTTAATTGAAGAAAAAGAATTCACAGTTTGTGTTTTATCTGATTACTCATACCTGAATGAGGGATTGCAGAAAATTAGTGTAAAAATAGGTAATAATTTGTCATGAATCTATATTTTTGTATTTGGTAAAATAATACTTTTTTAAAATGGAGAAAAATAAAAAACAAAAAATTCAAAGGAAGTGATTTTATTCTTATTATAATAACCACTAATTAGATGCCTCACCCAAAGAAAATAACAAAATAAAGTAAAATAAATTTTAAGAAAAATCAAATTTTAAAGCAAGATCAATGAGTAATAGAAAAAGTTTCTCTAACAACTTCCATTCTTGATATTAAGCTATTTACAGAAAATATATGCATGCCTAAATTTTTGGAGATGTCATGTCTACAGTGCTATGTTAACCATTCTGTAATCAGAACAATAATTTTTTAGAAGTTAAAGCACAATATAAAATTATTTGTTCACAAGGCAGCAAATTTAACATTCTAAAATGTTGATACTAACCACGGAAAAATAACATTTCTACTTTCACAACTGACAACTATACTTCTTTAGACTACTCTACAATACAAAATTTTCTACTTGTGTTTTAACCTTTGAAATTCAAAAGGCCTCTTTGGATTTTTAAGATAAAAGGTGTCCCATAGTTTAATCTGAATCAACTTTGGATATCAAAGTTGTTATCTTCAGACTGAGGACACCATTGCTGAGTCCAGTCGCACAGAAGAGTGATAAAGGAACAACAGATAAAGTACTTCAACTAGTCAAATATCAAATTCAAATATAAATACATTTGCTTTTTGTATGGTAATATATGTGTTTGTATGTGTGTATATGTCTGTGAATAAACACACACACATACACACATTTATAAAATTTGTTCTCAAGAGTAACTAGTTCCTAATAAGCTAGTTAGTCACTGAAAACAATGTTTTTGATCCCTTCCATATATCTCCTATCTCCTGTGAATATAGCTTCTCTCTGGAGCTAATAGGAGTTCAGGATTGCCAAAGAAACTTGTGGTAGAGAACTCAAATATGCCTACTGATATTTAAAGTGGAACTCTTTCTAAACAGCATGTTTTCTGTTATAGTGAGGGCTGAAATTATATCCTTGATTATTCCCAGACTGTAGGCCACTGCTCCCACTGTCCTATAATATGCATGTGGGGCCGACAGGAAGACTCAAACACACACAATACTAGTACTACTAGTACTAATATTAATAGTAGTAGTAACTGGCTAATAATAATAGTAACCGGCCATGCAGAACACAATTTTTACCATAATTTATTATTATTATTTATTATAACTTTTAAGTTACAAACAACAACAAAACAAAAAACCCCACACCTCACAATAGAGTGACTTTTTAGTTTCTGGTTTAAACAATTGGGTGGATGGTAGCAGTGTCACTTAATGAGATGGGAAAGACAAGGAATAAAAGTTTTTGTTTTCAACGGTCAAAAAGCTTATATTTAGAATTAGCCAGGTGGACTCAATTTAGATGATCCCAATTTTGTTGGTAACATCCAAAGCATCATAGTCAGGAGCCAGTGGAACACACGCCTTCTCCTCTCCATCAGGCCTGATCAGGGTGTTGACCTTGGCCACGTCAAAGTTATAGAGCTTCCTCACAGCCTGTTTGATCTGGTTCTTGTTGGCCTTGACGTCTACAACGAACACAAGGGTGTTGTTGTCTTCAATCTTCTTCATGGCCGACTCAGTTGTCAGGGGAAATTTATGACAGCATAGTGGGCAAGCTTGCTACTCCTGGGGCGCTTTCCTGAGAATATTTGGGCTGTCTTCTGAGACACGTCTTAGGCTGATGGAAGGTGGTTGAAGTGCAAATCTTTTTTTTTTTTTTTTTTTTTTGGTGCCTGTGGATGCTTTTCGGTACTGCCATCTTGGCTTTCAAACCCTTTACTAAGGGAGTGGATGGAGCTCAAGTGGTTGAGTGCCTGCTTACCATGTATAAAGTCCCGGGTTTGATCTCTGGTACATCCTAAAAACACAAACAAACTCTCTTTGGAATGAGTGGATGTAGCTCAGTGGTTGAGCACCTGCTTACCATATAAGAGGTCCTGGATTTAACCCCCCCATACAGTCTAAAAAAAAGCCTTTGCTTTGACTTGGTTTTGGGGAGTGGCAGGGGCTTCCTTCTTCACTTTTGGCTCCATCTGCATAAATAGGGCAGAAGTAAAAGGCTTTCAAGCTGGGTGGAAATGGGGTCAGAGGAAAGATGAACCAGGAATTCAGCGGAGATGTTTTGGCCAACCTAACCAGGAGTGAGGTATTAGGATAGATATACCTCAATCGATTTACCAGCCATAGATTTATTGTGTCTGCTGTGGCCCCACTTCTTCTCAAGGAACTCTCTTTTACTTTGGGATTTTGTATATTTGAGTTTGAAAAGCACTGATTTAAATTAATATTGTCAATTAATTTACCATGTTGCCACCTAGTGGTGGAATTTAGATTAGCAGGACATGTATTTTTGCTTATTAGATGAATTCCTGTACACTTTTTTAAAATAAAGGAAAGCAAGGATTATAAAACCATGGTTTTATTGTGTAGAATATTGCCATCATTATATCTGCATTTTGCATTCTTTTCCACATCCCAAAATACCAGTATTTCCAATCCATGAACACAGAATGTGTTTCCATTTATTTAGGTATTCTTTGATCTATTTTAAGAATTTTTTGTAGCTTTCTGTATGCGAGTCCTTTATGTCCTTGGTTAGATTTATTCCTAGATATTTGATTCTTTTAGTTGCTATTGTGAATGAAAAATTTTTTTTCCTTGAGTCCTTTTTCTAATTGTTCATTGCTAGTGTATTGAAACACTACCGGTTTTGGGGTGTTAATCTTGTACCCCGCCACTGTGCTAATTTCATTTATTAGCTCTAGGAGTTTCGTTATGGATTTTTCAGTATTTTCTGCATATAGGATCACGTCATCTGCAAATAGGGAAAGTTTAACTTCTTGCATTCCAATTTGGATGACTTTTATTTCTTTTTCTTGCCTAATTGTTCTGGTAAGAGCTTTCAGTACAACATTGGATAACAGTGGCAGCAGTGGGCATCCTGTCTTGTTCCTGATCTTAAAGGGAAAGCTTTCAGTCTTTTATCATTGAATATGATGTTACCTGTGGGTACTTCATATATGCCCTTTATCATCTTGTGGAAATTTCCTTCTATTCCTCATTTTCTAAGTGGTTTTTTTTTTGTTGTTGTTGTTGCTTTGTTTTGATTTTTGAGGAGGGGTGCTGGATTTTGTCAAATGCCTTTCCTGCATCAATTGAGATGATCATGTGTTTTGTTTTGTTTTTTCCCCTTCATTCTGTTAACGTGGTACATTACATTAATTAATTTTCTTATGTTGAGCTACCCTTGCATACCTGGGATAAATCCCACTTGATCATGGCGTATAATTCTTTTAATGTGTTGTTGGATCTGGTTTGCTAGTATTTTGTTGAGGATTTTTGCATCTATATTCATAAGGGATATTGGTCTGGATTTTCCACTTTAATTTTGATGTAGTTAAATTTATCAATCTTTTATTTTCTTGCCTATGGATTTTAAATTATAGTTACAAAGCCTTTCCTTAGACAGAGGCTAAAAAGGGATTCACCTATGTTTTCTTCTAGAACTTGTATAAGTTTTATTTTTTGCATTTAAATCTCTGATCCATTTGGAGTTTATTCTTGTGTATGGGATAAAGAATGGGTCTAATTTGCTCTTTTTTCTAAATGACTCTCATATTAAAAAAAAAAAAAAAGATAAAAAAGAAAAGCCTAAAAGATAACTCTCTGAAATGTTAATAGTGATTGATTTTAGATGCTTGATTTAGTTTTTCTTCTTTTTTTTTTTTTTTTTCTCTATTTTCCAAGTTTTCCTTCATGAACATGTCCCCCCCGCCCCCATGGGGTAAAAGATTTACAAGCATGGTATATATAGAGAACTGTGACAAGGACATTGGCATTCTGGAGGTCACGAGTCCCTTTAATAATGCTGCCACCCTCAGAATTCCCCTAACACCTACAATGTCTGCTGTGCAGCTTAGGACTTCATTTACACTTGCTTGTGTTATTACTATTCCTTTTATAAATGTGTCTTCTCTCCTCAGATTGTCAACTTCTTGAAGTCAAAACTTACAATGACCATACATCATATAAGAATATATATACTTGATAGTCAATGTTTTCTGATTTTTTTATTGAGTACAAAACTATTTTTACATATCTTTGAATACATCATTGTTTCTAATAGCACTAGATAAATGGTGGTTGCACATTAAATACCTATTGGTTGACTTAGGTATTCCAGCCTGGGCCAGAGAAAGTGGTGATAGATTTAATTCTATTTCTTTATCTTCATATATATGTTTACATATATATATATATCTTAATAGGGAGATTGCACATATAATTAACATGCTTTTATAGATGAGAAAAGATTCTTAGAAAGTGGAGGAAATATATATATATGTATTTTTTTAGGAGGTACTGGGGATTGAACCTAGGACCTCGTGCATGAATGGGAAGCAGGCGCTTAACAACTGAGCTACACCCACTTCTGAGGAAATAGTTTTTAATGTTTTTTTTTTTTAATTTGCACCTTTTCTTGCTCTAAAAGGAATGTTACTGTGGTTCTCTTTGCCTGATATACCTTTTTCCTCCTTGTCCTCTTAGAGAATCCCAGTTTATCTTTTAGAAGCCCAATTTCTTCATCATATGTATTTATCATACTGCACTGCATTTATCTACAGGTATATTTCCTCTACCAACCTGTTAGCTTCTTTGGAGTAGAGCCATGTGTTCAGTACATGCTTACTAAACTGACTTGGTAGTGATAGAGATTACCATGGTTGGCTTTCCAGGAATATCAGCCTGTTGGGAAATGTTGAGGGAGTTAGCCATGCACTAAATTGTTGTGGCTCTTTAGGAAAAGAAATTCTTCAAATCTTCTTCCTATTCTGTGAAAATTCTAAGGGAAGAAAGTAGGGATATTTGCTTAACCTAAATTCTCCTTTTAGAATTGTATTCAACACAGAAGCAAGTTTATAACACCAAGGAGAGAATTTAAATAAAAAAAAAACATTACCCACAATGCCACTGTCACAAGTTATCAACTGTTTTCATTTTTCTCTCTTCCTGGAGGTATTATCCTTAAACTGTTGGATTGCGTCTATAAATAAAATGTTTTATTGTTTTCCGTAATTTAATTTTATACCTCCTTCTGATTTTAGGTTTTAATTCCCTTGTGGAGAGGGATCACTCATACATTTTTATATCATCCCTATTACTTATGTTAAGCTCAAAGTAAGTATTCAGATACTTGACTGATATTGTTCAAGCCACCAAAGTATTTTTGAGATCCTATTATATTTCAGACATTGTGTTAGGCTGAGTATACAAAATTGAGTAAGGTGTAGTCTCTGCTTTTCTGAAAATCATAATCTAGCACAGGCATAGCTAAAGTACTATGTATACAGTAAACAGAAGGTATTCATAGAGAATGATGTGAATTGTCTAGAAAATATTTAAATTACTATCCACATAAAGTTCTTCAACAGAATTGAGGTTAAGAAATGACATTATTATAATTACTATTTTTGGGAAGCAGATGTGGCTCAAGCGATTGGGCACCTGCCTACCACATGGGAGGTCCCGGATTCGGTTCCCGGTGCCTTCTAAAGAAGACAGCAGGCAGACATGGAAAGATGATGCAACAAGCGGATGCAACAAGAGACAGGAGGAAAACATAATGAGAGACACAACAAAGCAAAGAGCAGAGGTGGTTTGAGCAATTAAGTATCTCCCTCCCACATCAGAGGTCCAGGGTTCATTTTCCAGTGCCTCCTAAAGACACAGCACACAGCAAGTGTAAATGATGACGAGGTGGGGAGAAATAAATTAATAAAATAAATCTTTAAAAAAACTACTATTCTTATTTAGCATTTGTCCACTCAACAATATTTTTTAGTGCCTACTAGCCTCTGGGAATATAGTATTGAACAAGACCAACAATGTCTTTTTGCATGTGGAGCTCGAATTCTAGTGGGGAGAAACAGACAATAAATAAGTAAACAAACTGTTATCAGTGAGTGATAATTATAAGAATGAAAATAACATAGGGCAATGACATAGGGAGTGACTGAGGGACTACACCTTAAGTGGGTAAACATTTAAGGTCTCTCTGAGGAAGTGACATCCAAAATGACATCTGAATGACAAGAAAGAGCCAGTCATGCAGTTTAGGAAAAAGCTAGGGTTTTTTTGTTTGTTTATTTGTTTTTTCACTTTCTACATTTGCATAGGAAATGCAAAGGCCCAGAGGCTGGTGCGAGCCTGATGTGTTTAAAGAGCTGTAAGCAGGAGTGGGTGGCTGAAATGGACTGAGCCAGTAAGAAAGTGGTAGGGGATAGGGCTGGAAAAGTAGGCAGAGGCCAGATAATGTAGGAGCTTATATGTTAGGGTAAAGCGAGCTGGTCCACATGGAGAGCTGGTGCAACAAAAAGAGACGAAGAGGAGAGACGTTGAGAGACACAACAAAACAAGGAGCTGAGGTGGCTCAAGCGATTGAGTGCCTCCCACATCAGAGATCCCAGGATCAGTTCCGGTGCCTCCTAAAGAGAAGATGAGAAGAGAAGACAAGCAGACACAGAGAGCACATAGCAAGCACAAAAAACAATAAGGGGTGGGGGGAATAAATAAATAAAATAAATCTTAAAAAAAAAAAAAAGAAAGAAAATGGATTATAGGGGGACAGGTGTAGCTCAGTGGTTGAGTGCCTGCTTCCCACGTATGAGGACCCAGATGCAATCCCCAGTACCTCCTCAGGGAAAAAAAAAAAAAAAAAGGATTAGAGGATGTGGGAGATAAAGAGTTACTTTCAGTAGTCCAGGGCGGAGATGCAGGTAACTTAGACTAAGGTGGTAGTACTGGAGATAGGAAGAAGTGGAAGGGTTTGTAATATATTTTAGATGTAGAGTTGATAGGACTTGTTAATGGGTTAGATGTGGGTAGTTAGGAAAAGAGAGGATTCAGTGTATTGAGATTTGGCTTAAGCAACTAAGTAGAGGGCAATACAATTTTAATGAAATGGGGAGGGGTAGGTTTGGAGATGAGATTGGAAATCAAGGTTCTATTTTGAGAAAGTTAATTTTGAGAGGGCTGTTAGGTTTCCAAGTGGAGATGTCAAGCAATTGGATATGTGATTCTGGAGTTCAGAGAGGAGGTCGGGTGTAGATATATAAATATGGGAATTTTCAGTTCTTAGACCGATTAAAATCCATGGGAGTAGATGAGACTACCCAGGGAGTGAGGGTAGATCAAGAAAAGAAGGAGCTCCTGTACTGACCGCTGGAGAATACCAACAATTTGAGGTTGATCAGAGGAGAAAGAGCCAGAAGAGGAGACTTAAAAAAAAAAAAAAAGTGGCCAATGAGGTAGGATAAAAATAAAGCATTATGAGATGTAGCAGAAACTGAGAAGAAAGTGTTTCAAGGAAGGAATAATGAACTGTGTTCAATACTGCTGAGAGATGGAAGAAGATGAGGATAGAGGAGTGACTTGAATTTGGCAATATGGAAGTCATTGGTGACCTTGACCAGAGCAGTTTAATTACAATGGTATGGATAGAAGCCCAGTGGGAGAGGGTTTAGAGAATAGTGAGACAGTCGAGACAGGAATCATAGACAACTGATTTAGAAATGGGAACAGGAAAATGGGACAATAGGTGGAGGGATATGGGGTCAAAGGAGTTTTTTTTTTAATGGATGAGATTAAGGCATGTGTACTTACTGATGGAAATGAATCAATAGAGAGGGGGAAATTGATAATGCAGTAGAAGCAAGAGATAATTGAGTGAGTCCTTGAGAAGGCAAGGAAGGATAGGATCTGGAACACAACTGGAAGCATTAGCTTTTGATAGGAACAGGGACATTTCAAGATAGGTAGAAAGTGGGAGTACAGGTATGGAAAAGTTGGTATATTCAGTGGTGGGAAGAAGAGGGAGTGCCTGTCTGATTTCTTATTTCTTCCTCTTACCACATGTAGTTGACTTCATAGAAACAAAATATGCCTACCATTAAAACTATCTGGTAAGAATTCTTAACAATAACAACAAAAGCTGTGATTTTTCTTAGACCTAGAAAATAAGCTTCATTTCCCCTTTGGTGACTTGAATTTCTTTTTTCCAGGTAGAAAACTGACACTTGTCACCAGAACTCCTCTAGCTTATTTGTGCACATGACAGTTTTACCTGGGTACAAAAATTTAAGCATCCCATTTCCTCTCACACTAGTTGTAGCATTTTTCTGATGCACTGTCAAATACAAAAGAAAAGAGCATTGAAAGAATGATTGCACACAGGGGAAATGAAGAGCTCTTGCTTCTGACTCCATGCATATAAACACAGTCAACGTGAAATTACATTCAAAGCTTTATGCTCCTGAGAGAATGGAGAAAGGAAACCTGGAATAGTGACATGTTCATGAGTAACAAACAGTGGAGTCAGAA